>CM037473.1:1388000-1963000 GCA_021014325.1 Plazaster borealis
CAATTCTCTAGACTCAGAATGAGGTGTCACTCTTAGTTTTACTTATGTCTGATTCCCAGTCATCCTGTAAAATATTGTCTAGAATTCTGTAGATTTTAATAAAGAAACTTACAACTGGTGTACTCTGTTTATTTTATCATTTTTAACATGAGCAGCTACTTTCAAAAAATTAATTCTAATGAATTTGTACTTTCCAAACCCAAAGATGTACTGCTTTGGTTTTAATGTTATTAAGAAAAATTAATTCAAATTTGACACTTTGTTTATAAATTTATTTGAAAAGAACTATCAAATTTAAATGAATATGCCCTTCAAGAAAACCAGTGATGCTCATTATATTAAACACAATGGAGCATTGCAGCGAAACAACTTTTAGTTTTGTCATGGCCAGATATCTGTACATATTCCCAACAGCAACATTGAGGATGTGCCAATTGGCCGGCAGAGTTTTCCCTGATTCACCTTATCCCATACCTAACATGCTTCCAACATTTGTACGTATTAATCATCCATCCCCCTAAGCGAGCGTGGCTTTCTGGAGTGTCACTCTGCAAAGATCAGCAGAGATCTTGAACGGGTCTCGTCTCCCTGGGGGATGATTTAACCGTCCCAGAAAGAGAGAGGGGATAAAAAGACGGGGACGACTTCGGTTGAATCATTACGGTCAGGATGGACAAAGAGACTTACTGGACACACATGTGACCAGCAGGATAAACCCAAGCAAGTTTATGTACATTCAATATTGGGATGTTTTAAAGGGAAGTATGGGGTTGTCCTAATCATGATTTGTTTCAATTTTAAACCAATTTACATTCATACCAGTGACAATCCTCCAAAGGAATTTGTATGTCTCTGAGCGTGAATCAAAATCGCAGCTGCTTATTTTGATCATAGCAATCAAAATAAGAATATCATGAACAAGCACAAAACCCCTGACAAAACATATTCCGTGTTTCACTAAAATGTGACCCCCTAAATTGAAGACATTTTGGGGTTGGTATGTTTCTTGACCCCCTGAGCTGAAGATATTTTGGGATTGGCATGTTTCTTGACCCCCTAAGTTAAAGACATTTTTGGGGTTGTATGTCTCTTGACCACCTAAGTTGAATATATTTTGGGATTGGTATGTTTCTTGACCCCCTAAGTTAAAGACATTTTTGGGGTTGTATGTCTCTTGACCACCCAAGTTGAATATATTTTGGGATTGGTATGTTTCTTGACCCCCTAAGTTAAAGACATTTTTGGGGTTGTATGTCTCTTGACCCCCTAATTTGAAGACATTTTGGGAGTTGGTATGTTTCTTGACCCCCTAATTTAAAACATTTTAGGGGTGTGTATGTTTCTGAAAAACTTACAGGATCGGAATGAATTACTTGCCCCAAGTCAGATGATGTACTATCCTCTTTATCTCTTTAAAGAGTACCAATAATTAATTTAACCAAATGATATTTGTTACACCATTAAGAAATGGTACACTTGAAGTAACATAATCCGTTGCCAAAGTAAGAAGCTAAAATCTCAGTCTAAAGTTTCTTTTTCTCTACACGAAATGAATTTGATAGGAAGCCATCAATTTCTGGAGGGAAATTTCACAAGATGCTTGTGGACAAATCACCTGATTCTTTCAGCCTCCATTTCCACAGCAGCCACCAACCTCACAATCACAACCCAGCGTGGGAAACACGATCTTGTCCCTAGCAGCATCCACAATCAATACATTGTAATTTACTAGAAATTGGAAACACTGCCTTTTTTTTAATAACAGGTGTTCGATTCAACCATCAAAAATTTATGAGATGTTTTCCATGAAAACCAACCCCAGAGGCTATGTGTATTATTCGATGGAACAAATTTCAAAAAGTTGTTAATTAAGAAAACAATTCCTTTTGATAAATTTTTAACTAAGTAGATAGCAAGAGGAAAAAAGGCACACATAAATAGCCTAATTTAATCGCCCTGTGATAGCGTGTATTGAGAGCTTTAACAAGTATAATAGTCATTATAGTCCTATAAAGAACGCTACATTGTATTGCATCGTTGCGTCAGCACAAAAACGTTGTATCTCGCACGAAACTGCTCCGTGCAAAACGTTGTATCTCGTACAAAAATACTCCGCGCAAAATACTGTATCTCCGGCGCATACTTGTTTTATGTGTACATCCGGGTTATTTAAGCGAGATACAACATTTGACAATTTCAAACTTGCGCATGACGTAATTGCTATTTTTATAAAGCCTTTTTGCACAGACACGAGGTTATAAACCTTTGGTGTTGTTTTATAATTGTATGAACTTTTATTTCTCTTCTTCCAATTTTTTGCCCCATTCACCATGAGTCTCATTTTAACAGACATGGCTCATTACAAACGTCCATTATTATTACTAACGCAAGTTGACATGGAATTGAGGCAGAACTTTCCAATGAGTCTAGTCAATTTGTGTGCCAAGTTACGCAGTTAAATCGTCACATGGGATCAATTCATGGCACAGCTTTAACCATACCAGTGCCCTCACTGCTAAAAATGGTATTCTTGAAAGAAAAAAAAATCTTACATGTATTTTAGGAAAACTTATCTTGTGTCACTCCCAAAAATCTTTTTAGAGTACACAATAATTATTTTCTTGAAATAAGATTGTTTTCTTATTTCAAGAATACCATTTTTAGCAGTGCTATACTTGATTTGTGTAATGTCATGCATTATTAAGCTGCAAATTTCTGCAAACTCTAGTAACACTGACTGTATTCAAGGCATACACAAGTTGAAAGTCGACTTTCCAAATTTTGTTCACAACTTTGGTTCGTAAAGGTCATTTTAAGGTCATGTGGTGAGTGGCCACCAACACAAAAAGGGGGATTTAATCTCCTTTCCCATTACACAGTCAGGAAATAGGGTGGATTTAATCCGCATGGGACACTACTATAGGGTTAAGCTTAGCAAAGAAGGTCACCAGGTTACCAACCAAACCATCACACAATGTAAACGGATTGTGAATGGTACTCTGTTTATTTTGGCTAAGCAGGCTGTTTGTTCATTTTTAAATTGATATCATCATGTCATTTTTTTAAAAACATTTTTTAGGGAATTCTTCCAAGATTATCAAACTCAATGGTTAATACTAACACTTACTTATATGTACATGTATACTATTACTAAGCCTATTACAAAGTGTTGTGTTTAAAATAGCCTGAGAAAAAAAGTATTTACATGTACTGAACTTTTGAGTCAAATTACAAAAACACATTGTTACATTTTTCTGAACAAATCTCAGCTCTTGGTTATCATTTACACTTGCCCCAAAGTACATGTAAATGTACAAACACTTTCCAATGCAAGATAATATGCTCAGGGGAAAAGGATACTTAAAAACGATCATCATTTAAATCTTCCCTTTCCAAAAGTAAATCAAAAAATGACGTTGGAGTTCCTCACTTCCATGGGCCATTCCCCTCGTTTGATTTCAACATGATTATTACAGCAAATATGTGAATTTGACGCTTTCTGTTGGCTCCTAACGGCATACAACTTTATAACGTTAACATGTTAGACGAAGACGTGCTTCGCGTCAACACCTGAGAATTGGGAATCCAACAAAAATACAATCAGCATTACGGGGTGAAAACAAATCCACACTCTAGGGGTGAAAAAGGTAAAGTACATGAAAAAATATCAAGCATCCATGCAGCGACAGCAGAAGGAGACCGACAAGTATCAAGTTTAACTCACACCGGACACATTCTAAAGATCACCTTGCGTGTTTCAATAGTATGTGGATCTTACAACGTTCCTTGGACGCGTTCCCCAAGGTGTGAATGAGACAAGTCACTGTGAGTGTGAGGACTTCAAACTTCTCGATAATGTCAGCGCTCTCCAGTGCTGTATGATGGTGTTCTTTTATTACTATGCATCTACATGAAAGGTCTCAGTTGCTTCTTCAAGGACTAAAGGGAAGACGCATAATGAGCAAAATAGTCTTCTATAGTCCAGTTCTCATAAAACGTAATCATAAAACTAAACTATGAATTTTACTTCTTTTTTATATATATTAGAAAATGATGTTTTTAATCTTTAAAGGTATTATACAGTATTGGTAGAGCTGACAAAATAGTCGTAGACAGTGTTCATGTTTTGTGTGATCAACCATACACATACAAAATTTTGGCTTAATCCGTTATGTGAGTCAGGAAAAAATAGCGAAAAAAAAACATGCACAATTTTCAGCATGTAAACACATTGTCCTTAATTTTGGCTGTTGCGTTTTTTATTTTGGTTTTTCAGATCATTTCAGAGGGAAATATTTCACATAAAAAATGGTTTTAGTATAAATTTCATAAAAAGTAAGCTTTCAGACTAAAATTAAACATTGATGCTTTTATCCTGTATAATACCTTTGAAGGTATTGTACACTTTTGGTAACAGCTCAAAATCAGTGTCCACATTTTGTGTGATTCAACATATTCATGAACAAACAAACCTGTGAAAGTTTGAGCTTAATTGGTCATCGGGGTCACAAGAAAATAGTGAAAAGAGACCTTATGCAGGCCTCAACCTTAAGCTTTAGAGGGTCAAGGCCACTTGGCCTTGAAGGCTCCAAAAAAGAGAGGGGCACCAAGGCCAACTGAAAGGGCACCAAGGCCATTTTCAAACTTTTATTTGTTAATGACATGTATACTCCAACACGCTCACTTGACAAAAAATCGTTGCCCCAGAACACAGAATTCTTGGAAAAAATCATACAGAAAAAATATTAAGAAAGTTAATTCCCTGCGTGCTCATATGAAAAAATATCAATCCCGGATCACCGTCGCCCCATCTCCCCACCCAACCCCAATGCTCAATAAAATATGTTGTTCCGGAAAATTCAACCAGACCTTGAAGTTGAATATAAAATTCTTGAAAAACAATATTCTTAAAAATAAATATGATTATGAAAATTGAAAACGAATCCCCAACGTCTAATAATTGGCCTATGTAAACGTGCATGCCGAACATGACGAGGTTTATGCCTTCCGAGTTCCGGCTTAACAATTTCACCAAAAAAAACCGCGTCTAAACGTTTGCACTTTGCTGCTGCTCCAGCCAATTCGACCTCGTGCTTTTTCTTTACGTCTGTTATGGGATTGCATGATGATGCAATCCCATATTGAATTGATAGATTATGATAAAGATTTCCGAAATTTTTGCACCGTTAACTGCTCCGATTTTGACATTTCCACGCGTGTACACAAACGTTTGTTTGACGACGAAAAAGAAAGTTGCAACGCAGGCAGGTCGCTGGTTCACAAACATTTATCCAATACATTTATCTAAAAGAACAAGCCTTGGATACCAGCGAAATAGCGAGAAAAAAACATAGACTGGATCCCACTCCCGGCCCCATCCCCTACACATACAGATTTCAATAGACAGAATCAATGCGAAAATGTGTAATTCAGTGTAGGGACCTGTAGCCAGTCTATACATTAGAGTAGTCTGGTGCCGTGCTTTTAGTAGTAATCAACTCAACAACGTTTGATATGGTTGCCATGCCACATTCTCCACACTGCAAGTACTTCGGTATTTTGCGCGATGGCAAACAGCCTTATGAAAACTAGTGTGCGGGAGCGTACGTTACGTACGTCCAGAAACAATTTGACCTTAATTAAATGGGTCACAACGTTAACATTATTTTTAATAACACTTTCAAATACATAATATAATGGAGTGGAAAGGGGCACGACGGCCAAGTGGCCGTAAGGTACGTGTTTTTTAAAGGGGCATCACGGCAATTCGCCGGGGCATCGCGGCAATGGCCGCTGGTGGCCGCTGTTAAGGTTGAGGCCTGCTTATGTGTTTTCTGTTTTTTCAAATTATCGCGCTTGACAAAAACTATGTTTTACTCATTTCTCAGAAACAATAGCATTTTAGGCAGAAATATTTTAAGGAATCCTTTCTACCATTACTTACTTTAAATCATGTAAGTTATGTGTGAATCTGTGAACATTGTGTTTTTCAATCTTACCAATAGTGTATAGGGCCTTTAAGCTTAACATTCTAATCCATTTTAACACAGTTTCTATTTCCTTGAAGGATAACTAGAAATACAGAAAACTTCAGATTTTGATTTTCTTAAAGATAAGAAGATACATTTCTCAGGATAATCAGCACTAATCCACTTTATATTCTTAAATCAGCTTCTTGATCAAAAGTTTTTGATTAAATCCCCAAATCATTATTTTCCACAGACAACACAAGGAGGCAAACACAAAACTTCACATTTGCCAAAGCAATTTTGCAAAATAATCAACATCAAATACCTCCTAAGATATATTTCATAGTCAGATTATGATCATTTTCCACCATATGGTGCATATATTTTCCGTTTTGCAATATTACATTCTCAGAGCAGCAGCCCAGAAGTGCAACAACACAAAGCAGGAAACCCAGCAAAGTACGCACGGCACAGCACAGCGAACCTATGGCCTATCAGAGTTATTGAGAGCTATGCGGGCTCTATATCTCCACTTGGGAGCTCCAGTCATCTCACTCTCCCCTCAAGCTCTCTTTCTTTTCTTTATTTCAGGATCTAGTGTGGAGTATGCTCTCCAACGTGCCGCGTTAACACTGATTATTGACTTAAGACTTTCCAGATTCTTATTAGTAAATTGTCAGTGTGTACGTAATCCAGGGCTTGCCAAGCTACACGCTGTTGTTTGGAAAGTGCATAAACTCTACCCTGAGTCGTCCCTCATTGGCCAATGTGTTCAAGTAGTAGCTACTCCAATTTGAACAATTTTCTTCTTCGGTTGAATATTGCATTAACCTTTTTTTGTCCTTTTTGTGATTTAAAGGGGAGTTTGATGTTATAATCGCTCTTCTTAAAACCTGTGGATGATAAGGGATACCAGGCCTGGAATTTCATCTTTCAGAAGGCAAGGCCATTTGCAGTTTGCAAAGGGGACTTCAATTGGAAAAACTTAAATGGTAAACTTCTGATGGGGCACCAAGGCCATCAGGGCAACGAAGGCCATGGCCTTATTGGCCTCCTTGTAAATTCAGGCCTGGAATATAAGCTGTGGAATTTTATCCATAGTGTCTGATGCCTTGATATTATGAGGTTTCTTTAAAAAAAAAAAATCGTGGCTTTATTCGACACTCAGGATTTGAGGCATTGCATGGTGAGGTATCAATAAATATATTTGGTTTGCGGTAACACCATGTGTAATTTGTAGATGATTCCTGTTCATTTGACCTTATTTTTGACCGCATGAGGGCGCTTTATCAGGGAATGTCTTGCATCACAATTACATCATATTTAATTGCATGTACGTCGTTTCTTGCACCAATGACAAAATATCTAAACATAACAATAGCAACAATGGAAAAAAACCTGTTTGTTTACTTGTTTTTCATCACGTGAAATTGGTCCACATATGCCATCAAGTAAAAAATACAACGATTTTAAAGAATAAGGGGGTAGACAAAAGAAGACATGGGTAGAAAACATCAAAGAGTCGATAGAACTAGAGTTTGCCAACTCACAGAGGGAAATGGAGGACAGAGAGGCATAGAGAAAGATGGTTGTGAAGTCATCAGTGGTGCCCAAATCACCCTTGAGGTCAATAAAGGGATAGATGACGAATTAATTTGGTTTTCATTTTTCAAGAAAATTGTGTAAATTTTGTGTATCTTACTTTTGGTTTTACTCTTCAGGATGCAGAGCGCACTTAAAACCCTTTCACGCGAGAGCAATTTAGCAAGGGTCCCTTGCTAAATTGTAGCATGGTTGTAACATATTACAAAATGTACCTGGTGTGAAAGGACAACAATTTTTGGAGTGTCCAAGGTCCCTTGTAAAATCTTGTCCAACATTGCTACATTTTGTCGGAGGTCCAGACCTACGACAAAATCTTCCGCTAGCAGAAGTTTTTACCAAGGACGTGCGCGAAATCATCGTGTGAAGGGAACCTTCGTTTATTGAATGACGATGGATAGTATTCACATAACTCAAGTTTTACTATCGCTTTACTACAGTCATCCAGAGCTGCCAACATTTGCATCCTGCAACCAGGAAGAAGTTGTACAACAATCAGGGAGATATTTAGAAATACACTCAACATAATAGGGAAACAATTTAAATAATCAGGGAGATTTTCAAATTTGTTCATCAGACCGTGGAAAGATAGGTTTATTTTCAGGGCACTTCCTGCAGAATCAGGGAGAGATGGTCTCACTTCACAACAAAACTGTACTATTATCCACAACTGCTACCCTATAACTTATAAGAACCCAGTCTGCCCAATCATTGGCTATTTCGTTTTCGTCTCCAGATATCCAACTGAAAATCCATACTATTTATGCATGCTGCATAGCTCCTCAAGTCTTGACGAGGGCAGAAATTACAGTGCGCCATTGGCCATCTAGCACTGTCCATGCATGAGGTCTTGGTGTGTCAATTGATGATGATATAATAATGTGAAAAATGGGTGGAACGGGGCCAGGCATCACAGCTTCATAATTACACCAGAACCGCAGTTTGAAATTCATTTGTGTTTCAGCTTGGGAGGAGTTCATTGTCAAGCCGTGCGAACTTCCTGGAAGAAATGTCTGCTTTACTGGAATAGTGATCACTGGAGAAATTTAGCTGGTGGATCAATAAACTTGCAAAACTGTTGCATTTTAACAGTGAACAGGTTACACTGTATTAAGGCCCTTTTCACACGAGCACCAGTAACGCAGGTCCTCGGTAATGGGTGCTGGTTGTCTGTCACTTTGTTCGATTGCTATTATTTAACAAGCTTTCACATGGCTTCTTTTAACCCTTTCATGCACTATTTATGTTAGTGATAAATTGATCAAATGGACACATTAATTAATTACTCGTTTTTTGCAAATGGCGACCCCGCCAAAAACAGGTCTCGAGAGTCCTCTTTCCCATTCTGAAAACTGTGTGGCCCTGCAATTTGTACTTTTCATGTTATAACTATTTTTTTGAAGGGATTTAAAGGTATCGTACACGTTTGGTAATGACTCAAAACAAATATTAGCATAAAAACTTACTTGGTAACAAGCAACAGAGAGCTGTTGTTAGTATAAAACAGTGTAGGAAACGACTCCCTCTGAAGTAACATAGTTTTTGAGAAAGAGGTAATTTCTCACTAAAATAATAAAAACTTCTTGCAAGAAGTTTTTATTCCTATATCTGAAAGCACACAAATTGACCAATTTGACCAATTGAGCCCAAATTTTCACAGGCTTGTTATTTAATGCATATGTTGGGATACACCAAGTGAGAACACTGGTCTTTGACAATTTCCAAACGTGTACAATGCCTTTAAACCGCGACCGGTCGGCGCGTGAAAGAGTTAAACACAAGTTTACCCCTTTCCCTTGTTTTTCAGGTGGGGGGGTAAAGGTTATGATTGTTCATTCACTGAACACTTTCTTCTACTAGTGACACGCTCTGTGCATGAAGTAATGGTCCTTGGTTATGGCACAGTAATCAAATCACACTCTGTGGGGATTTTAAAACAGTTGCTATTTTTTGGAGGAGGTCTGGATCTCTGTTAAAAACAACAAAGGTCCTTGGTTATTATTTAACAAAGATAGCTTTCACATGACCGGAATTTGGTACTTTTTAACATGGATGTGATCTTAGTCAGGGTCACTTGTTAAAAATTGTCTGGTGTGAAAGGGCATTACATACAACATGGATCAAGTGAACTCTCCAATGTGTTTGCAGAACAGAAGGGGATTTGGGAAAACATTATATTACTTAGAAGCTCATGAAGATCATGGAAGGTCTCCAAATTATATCAATGATAGTGTTTTGATTGGATGTTTACGTGTGTGTATTAATTGAGAGGCTACAAAAAAAATATATATATATTAATCAATCAATTATGTAACATTGTATACAACAGAGTCTATGAAACTTGTTTTGTTGATTTTTTTTTTTTTTTTTGGGGGGGGGCAATATCACCAAAACACTATAGGCCTACACAAATGCCTTAATATCAGCATAACAACAGTACTTATTTTGTATTTCTCCACTTTTCGTAAGTGCTCTTTTATGAAAGCGCAAATGATTACGAAATTACAACCAGACAAACAAGTCTGCTGCCCTCGCATGCCTTGAAGGGGGACACAAAAAAAGGTCTGCAAATAGTAACTTCAGGATACCCGGCTGCAGTGCTATGACTATTTTCTTAGGCTGTATGGCGACATTTCTGCCATATTGCATGCCATGCGCAGGGAAAGTAATCTCTTGGGATATTAAACAATTTAGATAATGAAGTGAAATTGCATGTGTTTAAGTACGAACTCCCGTCTATATTACCAATAAACTTGGAGCCCAAATGACTTCAAGACTGTGGATGTTATTTGGATGTATGGTGTGGATTAGGTATTACCTGCGGGAAAAATGTTATGACCTCTTGAACAGAATGTGTCCAAAAATAACATTTGCTCTGTTGTGTGTACAGTGTAGCTAAGAGGCACTGTGCCCTTCATGTCTGCATGCACTGCACAAAGGTTTCTAGAAGTCACTGTCTAATTGAAGAAATGTTTACATATAATCCATGGATTGAAATACACACTTGACCACTGGCCCCAGGCCAGTAATTATAGCACTTTGGCAGTTATGTTACAAGCAAATATGCACAGCAGTCTACTCTGAACATGTAAATTCACAGGCCAGATACTTGGTAAGGGAAAGAGAGGTTTTCGTGAGTAAAGGGGCACCTCTATTTACGATTTCAGGTAACAGCAGTTAGGTTGACCCGGGTAGAATTTACCCTTACCATTTAGGGATGGTTTACTGACAACTTTTAGAAATCAAACAGACCAGTTTTCACTGAGACACTGTATAGTCCTTTAACACTAAATAAAATGCATTTGGATTGTATTTAGACCTGGCAATGAGTATTGTAAAAGGATGGGCCAATGTTCTACATTTGGCAACAAGTCAACATGACATCTCACAAAGCAATAACACTCATCTTAAGATGGGTTGTCAATATTTCTGATTATGATTTGTATTGTAACATCACACTTTGCTCAGCAATTAAGAATGATACATGTTTAAGCTCTTAGCTCTTTATGAAATCCGTCCTGGGCATTAATACAACATGCCACGTGGCCCTATTTCATAGAGATGCTTAAAACATAAAAAGTATCCCAGCACAAAAGAAATTTGCTTACCAGATCAAGGTTACCAGCCAAAATATATCACACACACACTACCATCTTTGACTGGTTTCCTGCTAAGCTTTGCAATAATTTCTGCTTAAGCAGCTCTAAGTAATTGGGCCCTACAGGCCTCCATCTGCCAGCTCCAGGGCAGTCTAGTTTCTACTATTAAACTCTAACACAAAGCACTACAAGTACCTCAATTGGATTACCAAACTAATAATTTGGTTCATTGCACTTACACATGGGAACATTGTGCCTAATTAATCTACATTATTTGATTATACAGTGGTTCTTCACACTGTTAGTGTGCACTTCTAACAGTCAATCATCTAAGCGTGCATAAATAAAGCAGAACACCCACAGTTTCAAGCTGAAAGAAAGCTCATGCTTTGCAGTACAATAATGCAGCTACCAGCTGTATGGTACAATACAGTCAACTGTATTGGCTGTACAGGAAACAGACGTGCGTTTCTATTGTATGAGTCTGCCTTACCAGTTAATATGGCATAACTATACTATTCTGGGGCCTTTCCTGTAGATTTCTATGAGTGACAAATCCACACACAAAATATATAAAACATTGATTCAAAAAACAACTCCACCACAGACACTACCCTACCCCCTGAATACAAGTGAACCAGAAATGCTGGAATTGGCTTCACATGGATTCTTCCACACCAAGACTCAGGCCTGGATTCTGGAATTTCATCTTTGAGAGGGCAAGGCCATTTTCATTTTACAAGAGCCACTTCTATAGACTGTGCAATTCTCGCCCATATTTGAACTTCCGGGACCATTGTGGTCCCAACCATATGGAGATTTATGTGGGCAAGATTTTGTTTTGTCAATTATTTTAGTTTAACGTGGTTTATGCCCGTGAAAAATACATTCGTTGTTGGGGATGTAATATATTCAACAATATATTAAAGAAAACCCGAGATTTAAACTTGACCTCGGCTTCCGGGTTGCTGCAAAAAATTAAGAATTTTGTGCTCACCTCCGATCACAAAACTTATGTAAACGCTTGTTTTGGGTACGTGATGATAATCGGTAGATGCTGTAATTGCAACGTGAAGCCTTTTCATTGCAGTCTATGGTTAAGGCGTCAGCGTCCTCTAAAAACTGCGTCAAGCGTTAATTTACCGCCCGTGTGACCTTTGCGAATCCACGTAAGTGGTTTCTGAAAAGTTAAGATCGAATAAACATCCTTGTCCCAGAGTTTTAATTTTGCTTCACTAGTAATTACTACATTATTTGTCTATTTATTATAAAAACTAAAACTGATTTTATAAACATGTTATAAGTATTTTTGTTGTTCAGATTTTGTCATTAGATTTAATTTAAAACAAAGATTTGATTTCAGAGAAAAAAATATTCTTTGTTTGACGTGTTTTCTCGTTCGGATACGCGCGAGACTTGCACAGTCTATTGGGAAATCTAAACGTCTAAATGGGAAACTTCTGACGGGGCACTAAGGCCAAGACCAGGGGCAACAGAGGCCATGGCCTCCATGACCTCAGAGTAATTCCCTGTTTGAAGTCATCTCAGCTTGTTATATTAGTCTTGTACTTTGTACACAGAATTCACAATTACATCTTCAATACGAATACTGCAGCGATGCAGTAAGTTTGGTTAAACAAGCCAGGATTCGAACCCATAACCTAAAACAGCAACCACCTCAACCCACCAGCACTCCAACTCTACCGATACACTCTAGCCCAGCCCTACACTTCCAATCATATATTTTGTGTTGTTCAGAAACAGCTGCAATGTCACAGTCTCTCTCTCCACTCTCTCTCTTCTTTAATTACATTCAAGCTCCCCTCCCCCCCCCCTCGCAATCCCTCGTTTGTCAATTATTAAGTTTCATAAACAATTAAGTTTGGACACATCTGGCGCTATGCAAATATTCACTCTCTATTTTGGAGTGCAATCAAGAGCGATCTTGATTATGAGTTTATAGGGCCAGTCTATTCCAGTCTTGCCTTTCATACATAATGTCAAGTGACATAACACAACTTAATTAGCATACACTAAATTGAACTTGAGAATTTTGTTATATTTTGAGAATACAATTTTATTTCCTTTTTGGGGGTAGGGGCTTTCCTTGAAAATTCCATTAGACCATAGCAATTTTGACTTCTTTTCTTGCAAATATTGTATTTGAAAGTACATAGGGTACATGTTATAAATGATTGCTTTCAGATGTGAAACATGATGCTAGTATTTTGACAGATTGTAAATCTGGTGTTTCTCAAACATGCTTGAAATAGACTGACTCATTGAAACATGTTACTAACTGTTTGCTACTTGACACTGCGTTATCAGTGAAATGTAATCTGGCAACAACTTAGGTATCAAATGGCTCATGATGTGTGTACATCCATTCAGATTTGTCAATGTTTATCATTTTTGTTTTCCAAAATGCTTCAGACGCCCCCATCCATCCCAAAATTTTCTTGTATAACTGAATATCAATTTTTAAGTTGTTTTCTTTAACCCACACATTCCACACATTCCAAAAGAAAATAACAAAAAACAAACCTCAATTTTTCAGGACTGATGATTCTAAATGGCCCTTCAGTAGCTGAGGTGTAAGAGAGCCTCCGAACAGCGGTAACAAAAAAATGCAAAACTTCATCAATTTTCCACTTTGCTTTTCCAGCTAAATACAACTACTGAGAAATAGTTCTATTAAAGGTAGGGTCATAGATTGGTTTTTGTCACCATAATGCTGATTTGTAGACCAAATTATCAAGAAAGATAAAATAAAAGTCACATGTGAAAGTTTCAGCTGAATACAGAGTCAACTAGCTGAGAAAACAGCAAAAAACTGTCACAGTATTTTCACAAGAATGTCGAATCCATCCAAGTTTAGCGAGGTGACGGCAACCCTCAGAAATCTGAGAAACGATTCAAACGTTTCTCAGATTCAACTGTTTTTGGGTGAAAATTTTTCCAAACCCTATTACATCGAAAATCCCTTTTCAAAATAGTTTAAACCATCGACAGCTGCAGTGCTTCTCACCAAGTAAATTTGTTTTGGTCAGTAATTTTTGGAGAACTTACCAAAGTAAGACTCTCCCTTTAAACTGTAATAAGTTGAATATTTTTTTCTCTTTTTTTCCCCATCAATAACAGCCCTGAGCACTATTTGTAACAAAAAAATCTCAACGATCTTCGAACTGCTTCACTTTTCCAACATTTGTTCCGTCTATTATTCCTTCTTTGTCAACAACAGAAGACTAATTACTTTCAATTCTATAATCAGTTGCATGTTTTTCTCTCTTTCCAATCAATAACAGCCCTGAGCACTAATTATAGCGAAAACACTCAAATAATAGAGCTACTTTACTTGCCCAACATTTGTTCCGTCTTTTATTCCTACCTTATCAACAACAGAAAAACGATTACTTAAAATTGTAATCATTTGCATCCCTCTTTTCAAAAGTGAGGCCTGAGCACCGGAAATACAAGAAAATTCTTTTCCTTTCAAAATTACCCCCCTTTCCTTTATTCCTTTATCAACAGAGTATACAAAAAACTGAAATCAGTCATACATTTCCATTTGAACAAATGCACTAGAAAGAACCTAGATTTCTACACGCCTGGGTCTTGCACCTGTCCATGACAACATCCAACCCTTAACAATTATAGTCTCAAGAGGACACTTCTCCCAGGCTGATACCAACTGACTGTGCGCTTGACTCTTTGTTTTCCTTTCCCCCTTAACTCAACAAGATGTCACCCACACAAGCCCCCTCTTTATACTCCACCTCAACCAGACCATAGACAGACAGACCAATAAATAGCCTTTTGATCACTACTTTCATGTACTTCATCAACATACATCCAAGTCTCCCCCACTGTTCTTTTTTGTCAGTTTGTGATTGTTGGCTGCTACCCCCATTATAATCTACTGGCTTATAATGGACATGGTGTCAGTGTGGCTGTGTATGGGGCATTTGCATCAATCATTCAGCATGTAGCTCAAGAGGCAAAAAGCTTTGTCAATATGAATCATACATGGCTCAGTAAGCATACATACTCCATCTCTGTGAATTTACTACTTGTTAGCCTATTGTGTCTCACTCAAGTGTGTGTTCAACCCCCCCCCCCCCACCTCACTTTGACCTGACTTTCCAGTGGCCAGGGGAGGTCAAAGAAAGTCAAGAAATTGTACCAGGGTTCTCCCCATGCACAAGCTAGCGTATCCGGCCGATACGCGCGAATAGCGTGCCGATAGGCGCACATTTCAGCCAAAATGGTAGTTTCACCAAAAACATGAAAAGAAAACCATGTAGAATGCTCCAAATTGCACAGTAGGGCTTTGAAAACCAAGAAAAACAACAAGTAGGAAACATTTCGAGGATCTTGTTTCAACTCAGCGCGCTTATACCAAACATCCACAAATTTTTGCCCAGAATGCCCCACAGTTTTGGAAAAAACCTGGGGAGAAACCTGTGTGTACAAAATACAAAATTTGACATTTTCAAAATTGTGCAATAATTGATCCCAATTCCTGTATCATTTCAGCAGGCAGCACTTAACAGCTCAAGGTTTTTGTAAAGCGCTTTTATTAATAGAAGTGTGACTTTTCCATTTGCCATAATCAGTCATTTTCTGAAAAAAGATTGGAGCCATTGAAGCCACACAAGCTAAAATATTTCTCAGAGTAACCACAAGTAATAGTTTCATTAATTTGTGTGAGATTGTGCATTTCTCTTTTATCATCACTATCCACCAAGCCATGGAAGATTTTACTTTTTCTTTCCAGTTTAATTTTTTGAAATGTCAGAGAGTATGTTAACTTGGGAAACATTAACAATAAAAAATCAATTCAGGACCTGACCTTTATTTTGACCTTTTTGACTGAGTGGAAACAAACGCCACATGTATTTTGTTGCATTTAGGAGCAATTCAGTTTAACTATGTAGCATTTTGATGTATTTAGCAGGGTGTCAAGAAAATACCAAATAGTGGATAGGGTTTAAAATAAATTTAATTGAATTGAAAATTGAGAATTGAAGCACATTATCAGATGATTTTAAACTACCCAAAGCAGAACCATTCCTTTAATACCAATGTAAAGTTTCTCATTTCACCAAGTTCAGTTTTAGATTTACGAGGACCTTTACAGTGAAGAACAAACATGTTATGAGGAAGATACTTCCCTGTCAGAAATACATGAACAGAAAATTTGAAATATGTCTCTGGTGTTGTCAAAAGACAGTCTTTGTGAAATCGATAATGCAAGAAATATGCCAACTCTGTCCATTTACATTTGAGTTTTGTCACTGAATGAAACCAACACCCCACATCTGCCTGGTGGAAGGAATTCCAAACACTTATTTTGTGATAAAAGCTTTGGATAACTTCCAACTGGGTGATAACAAAACGCAGCCCTTGTTTTCCTTCCACTCAAAATTTAAAAAGTGGTCTTCATACTCAAGTTTGTATACATTGTTCTCCACGTATTTTATTGTTTCATTGCTTGTTTGATAAGAAACATTAGTTGACAAAAAGATGTAGCAGGAAATATGTCACTAGTACCTTTGTTCATTTTATTTTTAGTTATTTTGTATTTTATTTTAAAGTGGGCTTTTCCTCTCATCTTCCAACTGTTATTAATATTAATCTATTTTTTCATTGAATTATACAATTCCTATTGTAGCATTAATATTACTCTTGACATTGCCAAGAAATCTGTTGTGGATTTCTAGAAATGTTGACAACTATTGGACATTGTTTTATTGGAAGAGGTGGGGCTGCAAACATTGTCTTTTTGAGGAGTACAATCATTTCAAAAGACAAGTCAAAAAAGGAAGGCTACAAATTTCACCCCAAAAAATGTTTTTAAATTGTTTGATGCTATGTTTCTCTTTCCATTGCAATGCAATAACAAAAGTTTGCATTTGGAAGAGAGCATTTCAGAGACACGTATCTCTCCAACTCCAAGTAATTCTCAGCAATCTTCTATATTTACCAAAAAGGTTTCTTCTCTCCTTTTTTAATTCCCCCCCCCCCCACACCCCCGCTGCTTTCTGAAATTACCAAACAGTCTACTTAATCCTCTGGCCACACTGAGTGCATCCTTTACCGATGATCAATGGAGCGAAAGATAAATATGAGGCTAATCAAATTAGAAAGATCACAAAAGATTCTTAGACTACTCTAACCAATTGCCCTAGATAGCAGGTCAAACCATGAAATCTTGAGTCTATCCGTACTCAAAGCATAGACCTGGGAATCTCTAAATATAGATCCCCCAGATTGTCCAGTATGGTGCTGGCCTGTACTGCCTTCAAAGATTCTCCCAATCCTGTCTCTTCTAGGGTCTAAATGAGAGGCGTTAATACTTCTTGCATTTATACCACCAATCATTTTGTTGATAAGCAGTTTGCAATCAGCTAAATTCTTTCTTTTTTCCCATAAAAATTACCTGGGAAAATTTCATATCAAAGAGTTTCCTTGTTTTGATAGAACAGTGTGGTTAGTTTCAACATAATGCTGATACTTATGGGATTTGAACTGATCTCTTCTCACTGAGCACGCTCGGTGGTGTAGCAGTTAAGACATCTGGTCTAGAATGCAGGGGGCGTGGGTTCGAATCCCCACCAGAGTATACCTTTCTCAAAGGCTATTTTTTTTATTTCCATCCTTTAAATTGTGTTCAATTGAGGTGAATACCCTTGAAAATCTTCAAGAAATGCAGCCAGGTTTTGCAAGAAGTTTCAGTCTAGTAGGCCTACAAGCAGTAAAAGTTTTTAACCTAATCTCATCGTGCCATTTACAGGCAGGGTTCTGCCCAGGATTTCTTTAGTGCCGGAAAAAAAATTTTTCCAAGTACGGTCAAGTCAATTTCCTTTCGATCGTGCACGGAGTGGTTACACACGTGCGCCCTGCAGCTAGCTGTGCCTTGAATGTAGGCCTCCATAGTGCGCGCACTCCTTTACCGCCATGGGAAAACAATTTACAGCAACTATAGCATGGTGCTTACTCTGCAATTCATTTTCCGTTGTATTAAACGCTGTAGAATAGGATACGCAACATGATGAAACTGGTATCATGTTATTCCAAGCGTAAAGCTATAATCAGCGTGACTGGAAACCATTGCGAAATCAATGCGAGTTTCGTTGGATATAATGTACATCGTACAGGCGGGAGGGATGCTCGATCCTGGATCATTAAAATAGACTCAAACCAAAGAAGTAGGCTACTCGAAACTTTGGATGAAGCTTTTTACTGGTAAATAATTTTTTTACACGATTTTCAAAATATTTTGAAGGAAATGGGTTAAAAATGAAAGGAAAATGTGTGGTGGTCGGAAAACGAAAACAGTCTGCTAGTGGTGGTCGGGGAATCCTGAGTGTCGGGCGGGTTTTCCGGCACTGACCACCGTGGGCTGAACCCTGTACAGGGTAAACAAATCTGTGCAAATTCACCGACCATTGAAATTGATCACTACACCCAAGCCGTGCATAGTTCAAACTTGTCTTGATAACTACACGAACCGAACAACTTCTCAGATATTCCACTAAATATTATTGAACTACCCTCCACTCTTATTAGGTATTTTAATATAATTACCCAAGGTGTTCAGGCCTTTTAAATTAATGAAATTTGCAAAGATTGTGATTCATGTGGTGGAAAAGTACAAGAGAAAGAATAAATGGAGTGCAAATTAACAGATAAATTAGTCAGCGCCCCCTCAGGGCAACCACCTATCAACTTTCAGGTTGCTCCGCACTCAATTCCGTCAGTCACATATCTCAGGCTTTGGCGTGATCTTTTTGTAGCATTGTTTTACCTTGTTATATGGGTTTTCTTATTTAGTGAAGACTTGCGGAGCTGCCAACATTTGCATCTTGCAATCGGGAGATTTTGTACACCAATCAGGGCGATATTTAGAATTACATTCAATATATAGGGAAAAGGTTTCCACAATCAGGGAGATTTTCAAATTTGTTCATCAGAACATGAAAAGACTGGTTTATTTTGAGGGAACTTTCTGCAGAATCAGGGAGAGTTGGCAGCTCTGGATATAAAAACCTATGAAACAATCCTTCTTTGAGTTGTGGTGATTCTCAAAGGAAATAGGTGGTGTTTATAATTATTAGTGTGTATTATTTTTTCATTTGGGGTAATAAATTATTGAATTATTGATGACATCAGATAGTGGGTAGCTGCAAGCTTGTAACAAGAATCTTATGAGGCAGACTTGGGAGTCTGGCTGTTAAAGGCATCGTACACGTTTGGTAATTACTCAAAATATATATTAGCATAAAAACTTACTTGGTATCGAGCAACAGAGAGCTGTTGATAGTATAAAACATTGTGAGAAACGACTCCCTCTGAAGTAACATAGTTTTTGAGAAAGAGGTAATTTCTCACTAAAATAATAAAAACTTCTTGCAAGAAGTTTTTATTATTCTATCTGAAAGCACACAAATTTGTACCACAAGGGTGTTTTTTCTTTCATCATTTTCTTGCAACTTCGATGACCAATTGAGCCAAAATTTTCACAGGCTTGTTATTTTATGCATATGTTGGAATACACCAAGTGAGAACACTGGTCTTTGACAATTTCCAAACGTGTACGATGCCTTTAAAACATCTGCTTTAGTATGAAAGGTCAGGGTTCGATTCTCACCCAAGGTGCCCACGTATTTTTTTACTTTACACTGTTTTGAGTACAAAGTGTTTAATCATCATATTGTGGCAAAGGGCAAACCAAATATATGGTCTGTTTTGGTGTTTTGCTTCTCCTTGTTTTCATGTAAACTGTGATCAGGCAGCTTAAGATAATTATAACAAATTTACAGAAATATATTATATATTATTTTTAAGAATCGTGTACTTTTTTACACTGTGATATTTACTCCCTTATCACAGGTGCATCTTAATGCCAGTCTCCAATTTAAATTTAATTAATCTTGTCCATCAATTCAATCGACGACTTGTGTCAAAATCATTTAGTTCCATCCTACGTTTTTGTCTTGCCAAAGTGGACTAACTTTATGACCAGATGAAATACAGATTGCTTGTGAGAATACCATTTACTTCTACAAAGCCAACCGCTAACTTTAATTTGGAATGCTCTATCTCTCTCTCTAAATTTCTCCCCGACACTAAGTTGATGAACGCCTGCTCTAATTTCACTGGCATCTTTGTATCTCGAAAAAGTAAATTCATTTTTGCCGTTTTTTTCTGAAGAGCTAATATTAAATCAAGGACAAGATTAAACATAGATTAGCAGTGATGTTTATAACTCCTGTAGAGTAAAACTGCCCTCTTCAATTTGACTCTGTCCTTTCTAACTAAGTTGATAAATCGTTGTTCTAATTTTAGAAGACCATTTGGGCCAAATAAAATGCAAATTCACTTCTGTTCCTGTTAGCTGCACACAAAGTACACTAACGTTAAGACAAGATTAAATGTCATTAATGATGTCTTTTACTTTCTTTGTTAAAGCAAAAGTACTAACTTCAAAACACAAGCTCTCCATTCCCTAACTCAGGTGATGAATGGTTGCTCTAATTTCAGTCAGTGGATACCCTCAGCTGTCTTGAAGACAAATAGGCTCCACTGACTGAGAGAGAGCGAGAGAGAGGAGAAAAAAAAAGTGTTGTCTTCTGAAGTCTCCTGGCCTCCCTGAATTGCTCAGTAACAGGAACCAGTATTAACTAGCTCTAGACATGACCCTAAATTGAATCATTATATATCCTCTGTGCACTGAGTCATGCTTTCTGCACAGCAGGGACTGTAGGGCAAGTGGGAGACGCTCAACAGAAGCTCAACCATCAAATACATATTTGTTACGTCCATGTCTGAAGTCACTCTCGCATGATGGCTGTAAAATATCAATTTCTGTTTATTAATTCTTGTGTTTACTAAATACTTATAAACAATAAAGGGACATGGAGGTGAAGACGCCCTTGATGGGAGTCGAACTTCAGCCATGATGGAATCAACTTTTTTTATTTTTTTATTAAACATTCATAAATATCCCCAGACAGTTTATCCATTGTGATCGGTCGAGAGAAGATCACGTGGCCACGTTTAAATGTGTAGCATAGACATGGAAAAGTCGTTTAAACATACGCGTGTTGGACGAAAACTTACGTGGGCACTCATTTACGAACAACCAAACCAATACTGAATGTTAAATCATCTTGTACATGCGCATACGCACAACCAATTTGACTCTTCGCACACAGTCGGAACCTGAGGCTTTGACAGGAGTTGACAATTTACAGACAAGTTTTACAGATTTTCCAACATTGTTACGCTTGTTACCACAAAGAGCATTTGTGGACGGTTATAGAAGAGTAGTGTGACTCGATCTAAAGCGGCCTTTTTTAAAACCTTGCAGAACAGTGGCCATGTGATAAAGGAGCTCAGTCCTGTATCCTGCTGCCACAGACCCTGCCGGTTTTAAACGACCAATTAACACCTTATTATATAATCATGTGGCATTTTACTCTTGAACAATTTGAAATATCCAAAAGATTTTTGGGGATTGATGACTTGTATTCAGACATGCCCCGGACACAAATGTTCCTACAGTGTTTTTTGTTTGTTTCTGTTTTCGAAGGTACAACAAGCCAAGAAGACAAAAATCTATGTTTGGATTCTCTCAAACTAATATTGCCTTGTGGTTTAGACCTTGAAGTACATTCTTAACCAGATCTTAACCACAAGATTTAGACCACCAGGCTTGCCAGTGATGGAGGTCCATTAACAAGACAAAATGCTGGCTCAATTCCCATGACATTTAAGTTTTCTCAAACACGGAATCACTTCTAGTTAAATAATTGTTTTAGTACTTAAACATTTATTTTATTGTGTACAATAAATGGAACAATAACTCTTAACACTGTTAATTAAATAACTCCACATTCATGTATGTAAGCACATTTATAAATTTACTTAGTCTTGTTTTCCCAGAGTAGCCTCATCAGTTGTTCTCCCTGGGGACTTTGGATACGAGACAAAGACAAAACCAGCTAAGTACAAACAATTGTTACAACAATGCACAATTAAACCCAAAAAACAAAAACCACATCCAATTACAATTACAAATACTACAAGACGTTCCGAGGGCGGTAAAAAACAAAAATCTAAAAATCTGAAAATATTTATCAAAGGGACATTTAGGCCTAGGCCCTATATATAAGAAAACAAAATTTTAAAAAACAAAAAACAAAAAAAAACAGTAAGAAAAGAGATGAGAATCAACGAATGTGAACATTCCTGAAAATGGCTTTCTGGGCAGAGTTCCCCTTATTCTTAGACCCAGAACCCCCAGATGTTACAATTCAAGAGGTTTATAGACTCTGTGCATCACCAGAAATACAAAACTACAGGTTTGGAAACAATTATGTGGACTTTTTCTTTCTCTCTTTGGTGATTGCTTTAGGCCTACTTCTTCCAAAAATAATTTGAAGGCTGAAGCAGATAGTCATGAAGTCTGGAAAAAACAAGGCCTCTGCTACTGTGTGATTACACACAGCTTATGGAAAAGATTCCTAAGTAACAGGACTTTGGAGAAATTCAGCAGGAACTCTTCAAGCGGATAAGAGCACTGGACTCGAGCTCTGGTGTTTCTGATCAGCAGAGTGTGGGTTCTAGTCCCGGTCACGACACTTGTGTCCTTGAGCAAGACACTTAACCATTATTGCTGCATCCTTCGGATGGGACGTAAAGCCGTAGGTCCCTTGTGTTGTGTAATGCACGTTAAAGAACCAAGTGCACTTTTCGTAAAGAGAAGGGGTTCGCCCCGGTGTTCCTGGTTTGATCGGCAGTATAATGAGCCACAGCACCTTGTAAACCATTAGGATGGTGCTATGTAACGGAAAAAGGTCTCATACTTCAAAAACGTAGCTCCACATACCTTGCAGGAAAAATACTGAATGTTGGAGCGCCATGAGGTAACTGAGTGACGGATTTGAGCGCTATATAAGAAGCCACTATTATTATTATCATTAGTAAGCTTTAGTGGTAGAATGCAGCTGAAATACTCCGCCAGAATATTCAAATCCAATGTCTAAAATCCTTTTGTATCGCTCACGTTTCGTCTCTCGTAACGATTCAAAACATTTCTCTCCTCAAGAAATTAATGTTCCCAACACACAAAGAATTTGGCGGTACGAACCGACATAAATTTTAACCCAATAATTAACGTGAAGTCTCGACCATCGATGTGTCCTCCGTACGACACTCAATGTAACAAATCACTCTCAATATATAGGAGCACATGACCGCAGTCCGCTATCCGCAAGAAACGCCACATAAAACATTCACTTCCATTACTCTGTTTTTAATTAAATATAGGGTATTGAATGCGACTGGAACACTAAGTGCATGTAGGCACACAATGGCTGAGTTATGCTCAGTATATGATGCTAGACACTGTAGGTAGATCATTAGTGTGACTACCCAAGCATATGGGCCATTCCGTCTGACAGACGCTACTGTCTGACAAAATGAGTGAACTTTTCAAAGCTCAAAGCAGAATCCAAAATAAAGACGAGTTGAAAAATATAGCTTATAATGAGGCATCACAGCAAGGTCAAACTGGTAACGTATTTCAAAAAATTAATGGAAGTTAATTTATCCTCACTCCTGATGTGTTCAGGACCTAAACTCATAGAGCTGCTTAAGCACAAAAAATAGCTTAACACGACAAGATTATGCTTACCAGAACAAGGTTACCAGCCAAAATACCATCTCATGTGTACCATTTGTGACTGATATCCTGCTTACTTATGCTTAGCAGAACAGATGCAATCAATAATTTCTGCTTTAAAGCAGCTCTATGAAATTGGGCCATGGTCAGAAGTTGCCCCCAAATCCATCCAAATATTCCAATCTTTGGTAATTCCCAACCCAAATGCAATGAGAGGGTGAATAGTGCAGAACATACATGTAATCCATCAAATTTGAGTAAAACTATGGGATGAATTTCGTGTACTTTACAGGATTTGCCAAGTTAACCTATTTTTTATTTTTATTTTTAAGATGCACTCCAGGTTTGTAAACTGTGCTTTCTAGTTCTACTACTACTAGCCCCAGCAGTAAGTTTCAGTGCAGGATAAACGGTATTCTCATTTTGTTTTACTTTCTGATGTGATTGGTAGCAACAACTGGATTTATCCAGTGTAACATCCACACACACAAAAGAACAGTTCAAACATTTTAAGCAGGTAAATTGCACATTTTTAGTAGCAAGTTTAAGAAGTTTGTTTGGATTTGTTTTTTTCCCACTAGACAATGTCTGTTGGGCTAGTTCTTATGGTGAGTCTTGCTGCATCCATCAGAATCCATACATTAAGTCAAAACCCAACCATCTGGATTCAGATTTACGTAAGATTATTCTATTCACTATAAACCAGAAATAATCAAATAATCCGATTTAAGGCAACTTACAGGGGGGGGGGGTCCACTAGGCCTAATTTGTCAGTACTTATTACCAGGGACCAATGTCATAGAGCTGCTAAGTAGACAATAGTGTTTAACGATTTTCAGCTAAGCAAAATTCAGCAGGAAACCGGTCACAAATGGTAAATGTGACATGGTATTTTGGCTGGTAACCTTATTCTGGTGAGCAAAATTGTTTTGTGCTTATTTCCTTTTTGTGTTTCAGCAGCTCTATGAAATAGGGCCCAGACTAATAAGCAAATGGTTCTTTCTGATAATTCATTGGTTTTAAAAATAAAATCCGCTTATTAGAACCATGGCGCAGTTAGCCATGTCACCAAATTGTTCCCTGGTGCATGGTACAAAATTAATTCCAATTTCCTAGTTGCCTATTCACTGATCATAAAAATGGTGTTTCATGTCGAGCTACATACTGGTACACAATTATCCTTGAAAATTGTAATGAGAGGTTATGAGCAGGAAAGCATAAAAACTTAAAATAGTACGGCAAGGAAAAGGTTCAAGATGTAATCTTATACAGAGCAGAGGAATTAGAATTACGTCCTTAAAAACAAAGTTCCTGCAAAAGTAATTAGATATCATGCAGGCCCATGTATATTTTGGAGGGTAGCTTTCTACTTAGTCATGCAGTTGAAATACCAATGAAGGGAAAAGACAATAGAATGTTTAATTAATACTGCTAAAACACAAAAGTGTCTTAATGACAAAATAAATATGATACAAATTAAAATAAAATAAAAAACAAAAAAATAAATAATTACAAACACAATTTTTAAAAATTAAATAATAATAATTAATCATAATATATATAGCAAATGTTAGGTATCTGCATTTTGTAAATCTTCCCAATTTTTGTGAACTATGTAAGTTTAAATTTGTATTTCTTCTTATCTTATCACATCCTGTTACCAGAGATAAACTCCTAGTTGACAGTAATTAAATTTAAAAAAACGCTGAAGTCATTATTCTAAATTCCCCATGTATTATTGAACATACAACATGTACACATGAATTGTTAATAATAAATTTGCCGAGAGGGTTTCATCCAAAATTGCAGCTGGCTGGAGGCGTGTGCGCTGGGGGCCTCTAGGGCCCTCGGTAACGTGTACATGTACCAATAAAGTCTTTGTGCTAGTTAGGGTACAAACACTTCCCTCTAACTATGTCTACATGTTCCCTTCACTGGGACTAATGCACTCCACACAGTATCGGGGCATATTATTCAAAGTTAAATTTAATGCTCAATTGTTGACAATACTGCTGGGTTTACATAAATCATTTCTTATCAAGCATACAATTTCCTTTGCACTGCCGAGCGTTTTTTTAACTCATCCCTTTTGAATCCAGAATTTTCTGCTTATAAATTTTCTAGAATCAAGGGCTAACAAAAAATGGGAATAATTTTTTAAAAAATAATAATAATTAAAGTCCTGTTAACATTTTTTTTATGAAAACCTTCCTTGGCCATAGAAAAAAAATTGACATATCCAAAATTATATCCTCATAAATTGCTTGTTGAAAATTTGACTACTTTGGACAATATGAGAAGAAACAATTCAGAAGGTCGAACCTGGATTCTTTATATATTTTTTCACCTTAGCAGGATTGCAAATTAAATGCTAACGAACAGACATGATACAAGTATAGCGCCACTATATCAGCAAAATTTCAACGACAGCCGTAAATTAGTAAAAGCTCAAGGGAGGTTGTAAGACCATCAATAAAACATGATCATGCACAATGTTATGAAGAGACCTAAGGGAGGACGGACGGCACGTTGGGAGTGTCAATTCCTCATCATGCCCAAGACTGCTTAATTCCTAATTGGCATCATCCCATACACATGCAAGATATTACTGTTTTTAACAAGAACATTTCCGCATGTAACAAACCGCCCCCCCCCCCAAACAAAAGTTCCTCAATAATATATACATTTTAAAGGGAGTGTATTGCAAAGATTTCTTGAAACTTAAAGGGAAGGTATATACGTTTGGTAATCACTCTTAAAATTAATGGCAATAAAAACCTACTTGGTTAGAAGTACAGAAGCTTTCGATAGTTTAAAGCATTCATAAAATCATTTCACTTTGAAGTAATGTGGTTATGGAAAAAGATATCAGTTTTTATCCCCCAAAAAATTGATTCTGATAAGTTACTGTCTGATACGTTTCTCAGATTTTGTATACCAGTTACGGATTATTCTTCATGCTTGGACATAACTGCTCCGGATTTTCGGCGATATCTCAAAAACGCCACCACCTTTTGAAATGAAATGTTCACAGATTGTTTTATTGTATATCTACATTTATATATAGGATTAAAACAATCAAGCGGTTCCAAAAAACAAAGATATACTTTCCCTTTAAAGACAATTTGTGAACAAACACAAAGCTTTTCCATGTTGTTTTACTTTGATTAAGTACTCCAGACCTTTAAAGTGACCCTGATTTTAATCATAACAATAATAACTAGTCTTTATATAGCGTTTTATCTTCAGGCGTCTCAAAGCGATTATCTTCTTTTACTTCCAGACAGGTTTTTGAATTTTTTGAATTATGAGACCCATTTATGTAACACCTTGTAAGGGTTTACAAGGTGCTGCTGCGCAGTCAGCAGCCACTGCCAGAAATACCGGGGCAGACCCCTTCTCTTAGCGATAAGTGTAACTGGGTTACAACGTACACTCCAAATACTGATTGATCGCATTAACGTCCCATACACATGAAATTATTTCAAGGAAATCTATTAGGTATGGATCAGTGAAGATGCTGAGTGGATTGTGAAACAGTTAACTTACTGGTCTGGCTGCCTACAAAGCTGCCAACATTTGCATCTTGCAATCAGGGAGATCTTGTCCAACAAGCAGGGAGACATTTAGAATTACATTCAAAGTATTCAAAGTGACAGACAAATCAAAATGGAAGATACAGCTGTCATTAGCCCTTTTCACATGACAGCAATTTAACAGGGGTCCCTTGCTTAATCATCGCTCAAAAAATTTAGCGAAGGACCATGGTTATTTTGTTGTCGTGTGACAAGGGCTATCGTTCATTGAATATTTATTGTGTTATAACAATACAATATGAAGCATTGTGTTGAAATAATTTGGTTGATCGAGAACTTTATGCACAACTCTTTGCACATTCCAGCATTGTCCCTTAAAGACACTGGACACTTTTGGTAATTGTCAAAGACCAGTCTTCTCACTTGGTGTATCTCAACATATGCACAAAATAACAAACCTGTGAAAATTTGAACTCAATTGGTCATCGAAGTTGCGAGATAATAATGGAAGAAAAAACACCCTTGTCACACGGAGTTGTGTGCTTTCAGATGTGATTTCGAGACCTCACGCGTGAGGTCTCAAAATGAATTCAAATATTTTACTGAGAAATTACTTTTTTCTCAAAAACGACGTTACTTCAGAGGGAGCCGTTTCTCACAATGTTTTATACTATCAACAGCTCTCCATTGATCGTTACCAAGTAAGTTTTTATGCTAACAATTATTTTGAGTAATTACCAATAGTGTCCAGTGCCTTTAATAGCAATCCGCTAGCCAAATACTAGTTAAAACACATCAGGACTTGTCAAAATTCCCTAAAATTGGCCCAGCTGGCTAGTTCAGTTTTGAATAGCATCCCTATTTAATATGAATAATGGGCTTGTGAAAAAAGCTGACAGACTACAGTGAAATGACAAACTAGCTGGTCCCACCAGCACGTCACTGAAAAAGTTAAGGGCAAACCCTTATACTATCATCGCAGCCATGATAATCTAAATTGTTAAGTTGAAAATTAAATTCAACTAGCATTCAGAAACCATCAAGATGGGATTCAAAGTGAAACTCATGGAGTAGATAATGAAAATCTGTAATAAAAAAAAGATGTTAAAACCAACTTCAAATTTACTGAACCTTTGAAACTGATTCATACGCAAATCTACATTCAAAGTGGCGCAGAAGTTCTCATTGAGTTGACATTACAACGCTGTCTGAACATTGCTTGTTCCACTAGCATGAGTGGCCTCACATGACAGACTTTTACATTTCACATGACAGGTCGACATAACCAGTAGCTCATGCCGTTTATTTAAACACGAGCCGGGTGGTTTAAACATTTCCACATGAGCCGCCCTGAATGAACGTGAATGGTTGGGCCAGGTGGTAAATCTAGTTTCCGTTGGTAGGAAACTCTCTGCAAACCCCATGAGAAGATTGACGTCTGAGGTCTATGTTCCAATAAAATACAACCCTTTGTCCCAGATAACTCACTAAAATGATTCCCAGTCATACAGTGTCTCCAACAAAATATATATCATTTGGTTTCTTCAAAAATTATTAGAATTTATTACATATGTCCTAAGGCTTCACACATCTTCTTCATACATAAATCAATTCCCTTGATCGGTAATATTCAGATGTAACTCTTGCATCGGGAAAGATTTGATATGGGTAGCCACCCCCCCCCCCCCCCACGAATCAACCTGTCACTCACAAAGCACTATGTAGAGTTCTACAGGACAAAAATCCATAGGTATGCACCTCCGGCAGCAGCGGTAACAACACACCCATGACCTTCCAATGTTAAAGGGTCTGTATACGTTTGGTAATGACTCTGAAAATTAATGGCATGAGTAAAAACTTACTTGGTAAGAAGTACAGCAGCTTTGGATAGTATAATGCATTTTGAGAAACTTTTCACTTCAAAGTACTTCAAAATAGATATCACTTTTTATCCCAAAAAAATTGGAATCTGAGAATCTGCAGTATACGATCCCTTTAACCACAAGCAAGGCGACCCAGCTTGGGCAGCCAGCTTAATTCCAGTAACATTTGCATCATGGGATCATACAGTGACTTGGATATTAAATGAAACTTATTTTGAGTAACAATTGATCGACAAGCCTAATTATTTGTATGTGTTTACTTGTCTTTATTATTATTCTGGCGTTTAACTGCTCCTATTTTTATTTGTGGGTATAGACCACCATGCAACCTTTTTTACAGAAACAATGATCTTGTACATTCCAGGACCTTTCTGGCAGGCAACATACTGCACTGGTTATACCGGAAATGTTACATTTTGTGTCATAATTTCCACCCTGAACAAGTTTTGAGATGTGCCCCCTATCTTCATATCAAAAGTTGATAAAAATCAGACAGTGTAATCTCCATAAAATATAAGATTTAATATTGTTTTCTTCCATTGAGCTGTGTACAAATTGTGCCTGCAGGAAGTCCAGGCTCTGTGGCTCTTCTTTGTAAACATGTATGCTCATAATCGGTACCTTATGGAGACCGAGGACAAAACAAAAAAGGGAAAACAAAAGGTCTCCATAGGGGAATTCTAAAGACTGGGGTGCTCCATAAGGAATTTTGATGTACAAAGTCTATGGGAGGATGTTAAGTACATGGACAAAGGAAAGAACATTAGAATGCTCCACAGGGATGCATATTTGAGAATGTGCGATGTCACATGTTACAAATCTATTGAAATGACAGTTTGAAATTGAAGTTTTAAAAAAAAGGTGTTGCTAAATTCATGTCAGACTTCCCTTAAAAAAAATCCTTTTGAATATGAACCGACTACCACTCAGTAACTTCACTTTGGGGCAATCATGGAGTTTGCATCCATCATCCCAAGCTAAACAAACATCCTGCCAGTCAGCGAGCTGGTTACACCTAACAGCCAAGCTTTCCTTATAATCCACTTCAAAAGGGCGCAATTTAACAAGGTATTGAGACCCCACTCATAGTATGTAGTCAAACATAATGGTGCTGATCAATGGTGAAAAACAGTCAGCTAGATTTTATTGTGTACAGTAACACCAGGGGAGTGGAGCAAGCATTTTTCTGCCTGAATGAGGGTCACAAATAGACTTGAAAAGCCACTGACTAAAAAGATTTCATCATGTAAGGTGTTGATCGTACTTTACTTCCTAAATCCTATAATGTAGGCTATCCATTGAAGGGGGACCTACTTTGGTTTCACAAAATTTACCTTTATTTCTCTCCTCTTAAAAACAACTAAAATTCTGTCACCACACCTAACTGACATTTTATGAAATCAACACTAATTGCAAGCATTTGGATCTTTTTATGTTGAAACAAAAATTACTGGACGATAATTGGTTGTTTGTCGACTTAATAGCTGGTTTTCATATAAGATAAAATTCCCCTAGTTTTTGTTTTTTTAACGACACCCTTTCCCAGAGTGATCGGCCTTAGTTATTACTTTCTTAGTGTCAGATTTTTAGGGCCATGTCAAAGAGAGTAATTTTTAGCGACAACCGAGACTAGAGGCAACCAACTGCACTTCTTGCAAAAAAAATACTTTGGTAGCGCAGGGGTTATTTTTCTAACGATGTCTTATATTACTCAAGAAATTTATGTGAACATTGAAATGTGAATGGCATCTCTTCTGGGAGATTGCCTGGAACTGGTTGCCTGTAAACTGCCATGTGTGACACGGCCTTTAGAATTGGAAATGTTGATCATTTAACAACTTTTGCATGTAGTGCAGTTGAATGTCTCTAAAGGCAAAAACCAACCTTCTTGACAAACTTTTAAAAAAATTACTAGACGATGATTGTTTGTTTAATAAGAAATGACTATAAATAAATAGCAAACTTGCGGGTACAACCATGTGTAAATCTCTTTGTGTTGTGTGTATTGATGTGTATTTTTATATAAATTTTTATGTAATTTGAGAGACGACGTCTTGTAATTTCCAGTTTTGGATTGAATAAAGTTATCTAATCTAATCTAATCTAATCTTTGTGGGAGTCTTGGCTCTGAAAAGAGCCGGTGTGGTCTTGACGTTTCAAACAGTATACTCTGCTCGTCCTCGTGTTTGTGGACATATCGATAGCTGGTTTATCTAAGATGAAATTCCTTCAGTATAATAATTTTTTTACAACCCCTTTTTTTTTCAGAGTGATCACCCCTTAATCACTTTCAAAAAGAGTGTCAGATTCTTGAGTAGAATTTTTAAAAAGGTGATTATTTAAAGGGAAAGTATACCTATGGTTTGTAGACGTTCGATTGTTTTAATCCCATATATAAATGTAGATATATACAATCAAACTAACCTGGGAAAATTTCATTTCAAAAGGTGGTTGCGTTTTTGAGATATCGCTGAAAATCTGGAGCGGTTATGTCCACAGAATAATCAATAATTGGAATACACAATCTGAGAAACGTTACTAACAGTAACGTTTCTCAGATTCAAATTTGTTGGGATAAAAACAGATATCTTTTTCCATAACCACATTACTTCAAAGTGAATTGATTCTTCTAACCAAGGTTTTTATTGCCATTAATTTTAAGAGTGGTTACCAAACGTATACCTTCCCTTTAAACACAATCTTGAGAGAGTTATCTGTAACTAGTACTAGTTGAATGTGCACCAAATAGAGCCAGTGTAGCAACAACTTGACATTTAGATCTATATGTTCAAAGTGTCCCTCAAGGGGGAAAAAGCAGTAATGTTATTGTTAGTCTCTGAGCAAGGAGGAAGGAGATAACTTGTAGTCTCCCTTACAAGCCATAACTTAACATCTAGATAAATTTAAACAACACAGCAGTTTCTAACTTGTAGTTTCCCTTACAGACCATAATTAACATAAAGTACAGTTAAATTTAAACAACACATCAGTCTCTAACTTGTAAAGTCTCTCTTACAAGCCATAATTTATCACATAGTTAAATTTAAAGAACAAGTTTGTCTCTAACTACTCTCTTACATTATGTAGGCCTAGTCTCTCTTACAAGCTATCGTTTAACATAAACCTTTCACAAGTTATTATCGGTAAGTCTGTAATAAATCTGCCTTCAACAGAGGTTGCTTTGATCTGCTTTTTTCACTTATCATAAATCTCTTTGAATCAACCGGGATCCAATTAAAAAAAAATAGGCACACGTTATAATTTATCACCACTTTATCAATTTCCAGAAGATCTCAAAATCCTGAAATTTCAATTCAAAGGGGGAGTCAGTACTGCCCCCAAAATGATGAACTTCCTGTCTCCGCTGAGGAACCTTTCACAAGAGAAGATCCCAAACCAATCAGGCTAAATAATAATACAAACAAAAACCTTGTCTTAAATCCTCTTTCACCATGTCTCACTCATCCCAACCACCTGTTCCAGATCATGCAAGTTGTAAATGCTTCACATTTCAGCCTGCATGAAAAACCGATCTGCAATACAGCTAAGAAATTGTTTGGCTCTTAAATCAACATCCCCCAGCCTCCCAAAATGAACTTGTTGTGTAAGGATTTGTCAAAGAGAGGAAACTGATATAAAATGAGGGAAACGGGGGAGTGAGAACCATTTCAAACAGCTGTCTATAAACTCCAGTAAACACGGTTTTGATTTCAGCGAAGATTCCACGGACCAAATTGATTTTACGATGTCAATAATATGGATAGTCTCGAGGACTCAGAAGTTTATGAACTACCGGTTTCGCAGAAACTAATGTATCATCTTTATCTGGAACTCTCATACTGTATTTTTAGGTGGGTTTTTTATCCAGATAACCCATCGAAACCATTGGCAATGTCATTCGGAATCACATCCAAATTACAGTGTGTACAAATTACATATTTCTTTTACATTTCTAATTTCTGATTTTTGACTTTTGAGTAAAAACCTTCTCAAATATGAAAGCACTTAAAGGCAGGGTGTACTTTTGGTAATTACTCCACAAGTTCATGACCATAAAAACTGACTTGGTAAAGAGCACTGGGGAGCTGTTGATATTATAAAACATTGTTAGAAAACGACCCCCCTTTGAAGTAATGTAGTTTTAGAAAAAGGGGTAATTTTTCACCCGGAAATTTTAATCTGAGAAAGGCTTCAGTCTCAGGCATCTGAAAGAACAGAATTCTATGCTACAAGGTTGTTTTTTTCTTTCTTTATTTTCTTGCAACTTTGATGACCAATTGAGCCCAAATTTTCACAGGTTTGTTATTTTTTGCATATGTTGGGATACACCAAGTGAGGATACTGGTCTTTAATTAAGTGACCAGTTTGTTCTCTTCAAATTAAAGTAAGCTTTCCAACACGTTGGATAAATTACAAATTAGGCTGTTATTAATAACAACCTTCTCTTTAGATCACACAAAGATGTGTACATAAGAAATTTCTGAGCTTGTTTGTAAACAATTTCAACACAGACAAGCTGAAATAATTTCATAGAAAATGTTCCTTCACAATGAAACCACTTGATTTTAAAAGAGAGTGGGGGGAGGGGGGGCAGTTCCACACTATTACAGACATGTTATCTTAAAAGATTTTTGAATTAGCAATCATAACCTGCATGTCTCTCTGAGAGTAATGTTTGCGTACCGTAACTCAATAATGATAATGTGTGTAATTGGATTTCTGGTCATGTTCCTTAAAGGGTCTGTATACGTTTGGTAATTACTCTGAAAATGAATGCCAATAAAACCTTACTTGGTAAGAAGTACAGCAGCTTTGTATAGCATATGCATTTTGAGAAACTTTTCACTTTTCAAAGTTCTGCGGTTATGGAAAAAGATATCAGTTTTTATCCCCCAAAATTTGAATCTGAGAAGCGTTTCTGACAGTAACGTTTCTCAGATTGTGTATTCCAATTGCAGATTATTCTTCCTGCATAACCGATCCATATTTTCGGCAATATCTAAAAAAACTACCACCTTTTAAAATAAAATTTTCACAGGCTAATTTTATGGTATATAGTATGCTGGGGTCATGTTTATTTGTAAGAAAGTAAATTTTTGAAGTTAGGAAGTGTCAAGGGATGCTTTTGAGAAAATGAGCGCAGAAGTTGTTTATAATTAATTATCATACATATTGGGCCCCCAATTTACCTTAGCAACCACCTAATTTTAATTCATGAATGCAGACCCTTTTACCAACTTGCAATTTTAATTTCATGCCGATAATGACAGTTCAATCGCTTTATTTTTTATTTTATTTTTTATTTTATTTTTTATTTTATTTTTTATTTTTTATTTTTTATTTTTTTATTTTTTTATTAATGCTGTATCTCAAAATGGCATTTGCCGACTTCCACCTGGTTTTGGCGTGGTGGGTCACATATCTACAACTATATAGGATTGAAACAAACAGTGGGTTCCAATTACCAAACGTATACAATCCCTTTAAGATAGTCAGTGTTGATCTACCATGTGTAAAGTAGTTGTCTGGGTTGTCTGCTCAACGATAAAAAATGCCGCCACTAGACCAAGGACTTGCTCTTAATCATCAAACAAAATTATAGCATCAGTGAACAATTACCCTCATATAGCTACCCTCAAAATACTACACAAATTGTATCAGTTGCTACTCAAAACATCCTTATTTGCTACTCAATGTTAGCATTCAATAGGCACCAAAAAGAATTCAGCTATGCAAAATTGCTGGATGAAATCATTCCCAGAACATTCATATTATATCTGCGGCTTTGAAGCACGTCAGAAATAGGGTGTACAATTACAAATCCGCTAAATATTTCATTTACATGTGTCCCCTGTCTAGGGCCTAATCTCATAAGCTCAAGCAGAAAATATTGATTAGCAATTTAGCCAATCAATAAATTAGCGGGGTACTGGTCATAACAATGTCATTAATTCATGGCGTTTTGGCTGACAACCTATTTCTGCTCAGCAAGATTTTTTTCCTGTGATTAGCAAATTTGTGTGCTTACCACTCAGCTTTGTGAACTTGGGCTCTCATTCTTCACATACGACACGGTTTTTTTAATGACCCATGAATTCTTTCACATACAACTTCTTTTTTTCTTGGTTGTAAAATTACAAGAAGAAGAGAAACTATCTGTGAACATTCCACTAATTTTACTGTTTTTATCCAGAAATCAAAGACCACTTAGGGATATGAACACCCGTCTACTTCATATTCATTATAATCTTGAAAACTTTCCAGAAAATGGAATCGCGCCACACAGGAGAAGTTCTTTGATTGTTCAGTTCCGGCTTGAGGGTTTTTTTTTTCCACACAAGCTTACAGTAGTTACAGCATTACTTGATAAATCACCAGGATACTTCAGACGCACAATCTGTAAACAGTTGGGTCTTTATAATCGAGCACAGAGACTCCATTGGTGTATAGAGCAGATGTGGTCTGACACACGCAACCCTTCTGCAAGCTCTCTGCTCAATTAATATTTCACTGAATGAAAGTGAACTGCATGGCAAACACAAGACTTGCCTACACACACTGTTACGGCACTCCATAATTGCCCGTCTACAATAGAGGCTGCGGAATTCAAATGCCCTCCTTCGGGCCTGGAGAGTGAGATCTGAAAGCCTAATCGTAAATCAACAGGGCTTCCCTGCCATGAAAGATTCATTTTCAATTCCTACTAATGTGGGTAACCACTGGGTAATTATCGTAAGCATATGTACGCAATTCATTACTTTACTGAACATAGTGCATACATCGTAGACAATGAACAGAGTAAACCAACATGTTGCAGATCAAGATTTCTCCCCAGGTTTAAAAAAACCCAGCCTGTTCAAATTTACTAAACCTTGTTAAACGCCACTCATGCATTTTTAGTACACCAGCTAAGGCAGCTATTACAGTCAGTACGAGGACCTTACAGAACAAAATGAATATTTAACGCATAATGAAGCCTTCCTGGCTTCAAAAACCATCAACTTTCAAATGATATTAAAACGACGCTGTGTTTTGGGCACAAGATAACATCACAAACAGCGCATTAAAATTAATGGCCTGCTTTACATGTAATGCATCAAACACGGTCAATAGCGATTCCCGTGCTCTGACTGTCTGACTGGGGAGCCTACACCTTCTACTAACCAGCAAAATGTCCAAACGAACTACGTTTAGATCAACAGCAATTTAGGCGCTAGTGAGGAGAGGAATTCTCGCAAATTGAATTAGGGTTACTCAGGCAAATGGCAGGGCCACGAATCGATAAACTCTTTGGTGACAGAGGGGAAGTCAAAAAACTGTTGCCAATAAAAAGTATTTAATATTAACCTACCATGCACACGTACTTGCCAATGGCCAAATAGGAGTGCAATGTTGAGAACTATCCCACAGGGCTCCAACTTCAAAACAAATTTCCACCAGAGAACAGGTCATGTATTACAGAACTTGGACCACAAATATTTATCTCCTTATTTCATATTTGATTTATTTTTAGGTGGAGGTTTGACACTAAAAAGCTGGAGTGAATGTCAGTAAATTCCTTCCAAATAATGTTTGTAGGACACATGACTATTGGACTTTTTCTTAAATGTTGGGTTTACTGACATATTTACTGGTCAGTGATCCAGTGGGTATTTCTAGCCCTGTACTCATACAAGACTCATTTGCGTTGCCCGATGTTTTCAGAGCCACAGTATGCGCAAATTTAATCTTACAGATGCAAGGTTTCTTACAAAATTAATAGTATCTCTAGTTTGCTGAAAGCAAATTATATGGATCGTGCACTTTCATAAAGAAAATATCAACGCTTTTTATTCAGAACTGTTATAAGTTTTGTTGTTGGGAAACAAGTTGCCTGTTTAAAAACAGTTAAATTTCCTTCTCAAGCCCAGTTAGTGACAACAACCTACAACATGAATTACCGGCGCCTGTGTACTGCTCAGCGCAGGTTTATGGATCAAACCGCTTCTTGGAGTTGAATATTTTTTCTTTCCATTAATGTCACATGAATGATGATTGGTTAATCATACCTAATTGCCATTTTACAGGACAGTAAATCATATCCAAATGGAAATACTGTTTCATCATTGCATATATGTTAGTGGTCAGAAGACGCACAGTGTACAACGCGCACAGTGGCACGTATACACAGAGCATCATTATTTGAGCGCGACTCATGCATTATATTCCGTTATCCCCCAAGGATATTTTGATCCCACAACCATCGCACCCAGCCCCCCCCTTTCAAAGAAGAATTGTTTACTACTTCTAAATCCTCAATGTGGTGGAAATACTCTCACAAATAAAACACCACCAAATAGAAGCTTTTATTAAATTTAAACCCTGCTTTATACACAATAATGGTGAGCTTAATTTTACACACATTACCACAACAACTAGCAGAAGTTCAAAAACTGGACAGTATCCTAATTTTGTGAGCTCTGAAACTTTTAAAGTAATGTTAATGATTGCACCTGGGGTAAAGAACACTGTTATTCGTGGCGTGTCGTGGCCGAGCAGTCAAGTGCATCGGACTCAAGCTCTGGTGTTTCTGATCGGCAGAGTTTCGAGACCTGGTTCTGACACTTGCGTCCTTAAGCAAGACACTTAATCATTATTGCTTCGTCCTTCAGATGGGACGTAAAGACGTAGGTCCCGTGTGTTGTGTACTGCACATAAAAGAACCCAGTTACACTTATCGCTAAAAGAAAGGGGTTTGCCCCGGTGTTTCTGGCAGTAGCTGCTGAGTGCAGCACAGCACCTTGTAAACCCTTATAAGGTGCTACATACAAAGGTCTCATAATTCAAATACTTAAAAAACCTGTCTTAAAAAAATAATTAAAAAAGCACTTTGAGATGCTTGTACATGTATATGGATAAAGCATTTGTTTTGTCAGACATCAGTGTTTGGCAAAACCAAATCATACTGCTCTTCAGTAGCATTATCAACATAATGATGAAAATGCTCAGGTGGTTCCAGGGTTTTTTGGGTTTTTTCTTTTAACTTCAGAACAATTTCACAAAAATCATCAAGAAAAAACCATTTAGAATGCTCCGGATTACACAGTAGGACTTTTCAAACCAAGATAAACACCAAGAAGAAAACATTCTGAGGACGAGGACCTCGTTTAAATTCAGCGTGCTTTGGCCAAACTTCTAAAATTTGGGTCCAGAATGTCCCCCAGTTTTGAACAAATCCTGGGGAGAACCCTGGCTTCCTTTGAATGCCTGCAGACATCATTGTTACATGTAAGTGTCAAAGACCTGTCTCTGTACTTTGTCTGACCCAACAAATACATGAAATAACAAACCTGTGAAATTTTAAGCTCCAGCGGTTGTCGGATACATATTCACTGTTTACTCATTTCTCAAAACTAAAGCATTTCAGGCAAAAAAGTTGCAAGGTAAGTTTTCCACCATGACCATCTTTATACCATGTAAGTTATGTGTAAATCTTTGAACAATCATATTTTCAATCTTACAAATTATGCATGAAAAGATATGGTGCACGTATACCTACATGCGTGTCACGTAAAATGCGCAGTGCAGATGGCGCAACAAAAATTTATCATTGGTGATGACGTCAGATGAACTGGGTCAGTCGTCATCAACCAATTGCTGTCTATTGATAGCCCTACTAAATTTATTTTTCCCTCCATACTACTGAAAAACTGATTTGTAAATATACCCTTTAAATGAACAGTCGTTCATGAAATACACGTCTTTACTATGCTTTCCCCCAAAATCCTGATTGTTATCACAGGCATGATAGGATCAAAAGTCAGTTGCCATTTGGTGGGGCACTTTTCTCAATTATATTTCAATTGGTCGCACTGTATGCACATGGAAGTGCCTCATTTTAGAGGAGGGCGTACGCACGTATGCATTTTGTATTTATTTTTTTCATTCAATCCTGGTCAAGAAAATATGCTTAACAAATAATTTGTGTGTGTCCAATTCGTTGAAAATATAAAAGAGAAAGTGTTGGTTTAATGCCCTTAAACTTGACCAAGTTTTTTAATAATCATGGCGTACCTTCTCTTTTAAACCAACTTATGTCGAATGACAGCTTTTTCAGCCAAACTTTGCCAAACTGAATAACGGTTGCCCAAACTGATGTTTGACATCTTTCAGAGACAAATTCTAAGATCAGCACCGAACAACAGATATGTTTCCTTCAGACTATTGCATCACAACACAGTTAAAATAAGAAAACATTTCTGAGAAAATTGAATTTGTTTTGAACTACCCTGAAAATCACCAAATGACCTGGCACTTCACGTCACTGATTGTCATCACAGTAAACATTCCATGTCTTTGTGGGGTGTCGTGGCCGAGCGGTTAAGAGCGCCGGATTCAAGCTCTGGTGTTTGATCAGCGGAGTGTGGGTTCGAATCCCGGTCGTGACACTTGTGTCCTTAAGCAAGACACTTAACCATAAGCTTCTCTCCACCCAGGGGTAAATGGGTACCTGTGAGGGCAGAGATGGTTCTTGTGATTGATTTAGCCGAGTAGCGCATTAATGTTGCACAGGCTGTATACTCCCCAGGGAGCTGAGATGGTTTAAGGAATGATTTAAGGCCCAGTGACCAGGGGTAATAATGTGAAGCGCTTTGGGACGCCCTTCGGCCGTGAAAAGCGCTATATAAAAACTAACTATTATTATTATTATTGTCTTTCTCCAACTCTAATCAAAGTAACTTAATTATGGACTGAATGACATGTAGTCTGGCCCCATTTTAGCATGATGGAATTAGTATTCATCTTTGCTACTGTGCACAGTGAACAAGACAAACATGGTGGCAGCCTGAACAGGGTCTATGGAGCATAATTTACCTTTAGGAGCTTTCAAGCACCAATTTTCCAATCATGATTTAAACAACACACATGCAGACCTGCTACAAAGCACTTCAAACAGAAATAGTTCTTGGAAAGACTTCCCTAAACTTGACACATTTCCCTCATTGTATGCCGTTACCTCACATTGCAGCACATAAAAACATGCTCCACTCTTTGATGCCTAGTGTGAGCCAGTCAGAATACTCTCAACACTGGTACAAACAACCCAATCAACTATCTCAATGTCTACATCCGCTTCTCATAGATGACTACCACATTTCCTTGTCAACAGTTTTCAAATATTGTCAGCAGTGGGGCAGATACACAAGTAAAAAGGATTTCATTTAAAGGGGATGTGTCTTCATGATCAAAGTAGGCCTGTGGCTGAAAATGGAGTTATGAACTCTCACCAAGTTACTGCACACTCGCGCACTCTCCATAGAGTTGAAATGGAGGGAGGGCGCGAGCGTGCAGTAACTAGGTGAGAGTTCTCAATTCCATGTACAACCACAGGCCTGCTTAGATCATGACGACAACAGCCCCTTTAAAGAGATAGTACATACCAAATGTTCCATACAGCATTTGTAGCTATTGATTCAAATATAAAAATGAAATTGTGCAAATCCAGTGAATGTTTGTTTTTTTACATGGGTTTTCCCTGCTAAAGGTTTTCATCCCACATCTAAAAACTGACATTTCTTCATCATCTTCTCTACACAGGATTCTTCCGGCATACGGGTCACAGTGCAAGTCATTTTGGGGAATCCCTTCGTTTCATTACCAGATAGATTTAAAGGTATCGTACATGTTTGGTAATGACTCAAAACAAATGTTAGCATAAAAACTTACTTGGTAACAAGCAACAGAGAGCTGTTGATAGTATAAAACATTGTAGGAAACGACTCCCTCTGAAGTAACGTTGTTTTTGAGAAAGAGCTAATTTCTCACTAAAATAATAAAAACTTCTTACAAGAAGTTTTTATTTCTATCTGAAAGCACACAAATTTGTACATAAGGGTGTTTTTTCTTTCATCATTTTCTTGCAACTTCGATGACCAATTGAGCCCAAATTTTCACAGGCTTGTAATTTTATGCATATGTTGGGATACACCAAGTGAGAACACTGGTCTTTGACAATTTCAAAACGTGTTCAGTGCCTGAACTAAAACTAGGTTCGCTCAGTCCCAGCGCCTCATCCAAAGGCACTGGGATTGGCTGACGTATGCACATGCCCATTGGACCATTCCCCCCTGACCTCATAACCCCCTGGTCATTTGACTATTCAATAATAATGTAGCTCTGTTGTGTAAATCCATTGCAAATAATTATTGTCATTCTTTACCTCGTACTAAAAAACAGGGGTCGATGGCAACATTCCTCTTACTTTAGTTTAAAAAGATCGTTCCACGATGTTCTGATTGTGCACATTGCATCGACTGAGGTACAATCGTTCCCATCATGCATCACTACATCCTGAACAAGTATTTGTAATTAATTATGCTCATCAGCCCATCCCAGCGGTCTTGGATGAGAACGGTGGGGCTGAGGAGCGAATAAAATTAAGCAGCATTTAATGTGCCTTGTATTGTATGTCCCACCTCTCATTAGACCTACTTACACATCACATCAGCAAACCTGTACTGATTTCTATCGCCACATCAATATTTTTGGTCTTGGGGGGAGGGCCACACATAACACAGAGCATAATTTAACTCTGATTTCAATTTTTTTTTCCTTTATTGTAAACTTCAGGTGATGAAATTGGCGACACTGACAAATGACATGATTTGGGAAATACCTTCAATAAGGTGTGAGTTTCATTTGTAACCACAGGAAGAATAACGAGAAACGGGTAATCCATCATGCCCAAAGGACTTGAGATGCTGCTTTTTTTCAACCTTGTCTTTTTAGTATTTGAATGTCTTCTTTCATGGACCAATACCCTTGGAGTTTCTTGCATCACATGGTTGAGAGTCCACAATGTGCTGTTTAGAGGTCCGTCTTCTTTTCAGTTTTATGAAAAGAGTAAATGGTTAAATGGTTGAAAGTGGCCAACTGCCAACAAATGGAAGAGGGGATTAGTCCAAATATTTTGTCCATTTGTGAATTTATTTTTAATTAGTTTTCAAATTAAATGTTGATAAAACAAGCCAAGAGGTAAATGCGGGCCTTTTTCAAAAAATTTAAATCCGCATGAAAAATTCAGTTTATGAATTTGTTACCAATTCAAGAAATATTTGCATGTATGCAAATAAAGACATGCAAACAAAGACTCATAAACCAGTACCAATATCTGCATCTTTCCCTTCATCGGCATTTGCTTTTGAATGTTTTTACTGCTCTTAGGTATTATGAGCCACAAATCAGGACAAAAGTCAGAAGTTGACACGAGAGATTCTTCAGCGCATCTTTGGCTTTAAGGTAGGGTCAGTTTCGGTGACCGCCAAAAGAAATTGTGTAATTTTTTATCCGCAAGCCTACTTGTTATAAAGATGGTAATGGTAGTAAGCATCCTGGAAAATTATTTCGTCTGAAGTGCCCCCTGTTGATTTGAAATAAATAAAAGTATGTCGAAAAATTTGAATCTCCAAAGATCGCGTTAAGGCAACTTTTGGAAATTTCCATGGTGTTCATTTGTGAGTGCTGCGGCCATAGATGCAGTTGGTATCCGCAATCACCTCGCTAAACATAGATGAATTCAACATTCTTGATGAAGATACTGTTAGTGTTACTGTTTTCTGCTGGTTTTTCTCAACAAGTAAACACTGTATTCAGCTGAAACTTTCACAGGTGACTTTTATTGTATTATTTGGCCTATAAATCAGCATTACATCAACAAAAAACAATCTATTACCCTACTTTCAATGTAGGTCTCAACTGAGGAAAGAAACAGCTCTTTAAAGACAAATTGAAATGGGCTGGAGTTTTCTTTCTTCTTTATTTTTTCTGGATACTGACTTGTCATGTTCTGTACCTCTTAGTATGGGCGCATTTACAGCTGTTTCACCGTCAGCATGCACTGCATTTCCACAGGAATTTGAGACACAAGGTGTTTAATCACCAATCACTCCAGTAATATGTTTTGACACTTTCAATTTGGGAGGTGTATGGTACAAGTACCTACTACTAGTATTTCATATAGTTTGTCTTGGGCAATGGTATGCTATTATTATAAAGGTTCGGGGTGGGGGTTTTTTATGTCCAGGGAACTATCGGATTAAGCATTCAATTGTTCCTTCCTATTACACAACGTCTATAAATGTACTTTCTCTTTGTGCTTGTACTGAACAGAGCTTTTCGATTTGCTGTTGAATTGGGTGTGTTCGCTTAGTTAAAAAAACTATATCCCAGAAGGGCTTGAATTTTCTTGTTAGATTCCAAACTTTGACAAAATGTGTTTTTACAATATGAGTTTTATTGACTACACTAAACCTACATTAAGATTTTCAATAGAAAAGATTCCATGTAAGAAAATTGTGCATGATGGAATAGGATACAATAGAATGGATTGCAGGGCTCAACCTAAGCGCTAAGGAAAAACTGCTAAGGGCTTGTAAACACCATTTCTCAACTTGCCCTGTGGGCTACAAAAAAACTGTGCAACCTACATGTTGAAAATGCTTATATTTCTTCTTTTTCAGATGTGAATAATTATTCAATGTGTTAATATATTTTTGAGTTTGACTTTTAAACTGGTTGTGATCGCTACCATTCAGGCCTTTAGTATCGGAAAGATACATTTATGACCATACATGTTTAAAATCTGGGCTACTAACGCTTCCTGGGGGCAAGTAAATGCACAGTTTACAAGCCCAGTGGGCTACTTTACAAAAAGCTTAAGCACAAGGCCTGGTTTGTGGTGGCACCATGAAAACAATTTTTATATTTTTTTATTAATACTGTGTTGCTCTGAATTCAACAACTGAACATTCAAAACAGAATGTTCAGACCATCAGACCAACTCAACTGTCAAATTTTACAATCGGTCATTGTGATCTGGTCTTGGCATAGTCTCAACTAATTCCAATAGGGGCTTTTCTTTGATGACTTTCAAGAGCTTTGAGTCCTGAACAAAGCATTAGATGGCGTGTCGTGATCGAGCTGTCACTGGACACTATTGGTAATTACTCAAAACAATTATTGGCATAAAACCTTACTTGGTAACGAGTAATGGGGAGCTGTTGATAGTATAAAACATTGTGAGAAACGGCTCCTTCTGAAGTAATGTAGTTTTCGAGAAAAAAGTAATTTTCCACGAATTTGATTTGGAGACCTCGGAATTAGATTTTGAGGTCTCGAAATCAAGCATCTGAAAGCACACAACTTCGTGTGACAAGGATGTTTTTTCTTGCATTATTATCTTGCAACTTTGACGACCAATTGAGCTCAAATTTTCACAGGTTTGTTATTCTATGCATATGTTGAGATACACCAAGTGGGAAGACTGGTCTTTGACAATTACCAATAGTGTCCAGTGTCTTTAAGCAAGACACTCAACCATTATTGGCTGAATGCGCCGCAGCACCTTGTAAACCCTTACAAGGTGTTACATAAATGGGTCTCATAATTCCAAAAATTCAAAAACCTGTCTGGAAGTAAATAATGATAAGTGCTTTTAGACCGAAGATAAAGCGATACATAAAAACTAGATATTCATAATATTATAATAATAATAGTTTAACATTATAAACAGTGACAGGTTTTCCTTTTAATGTTCAGTGAACTTTACTTCTAACGAAACCACTCACAGGGCTCAATGGAAATTGTCGGCCTATTCACATGCAATCCTGCATATCACTCTAGTCAAATTGGTGGCTTTGTTGCATGGTCAACTGCTCTCCTGTTGTATAACCTAATCATATCTAAGTTGTTCGGTCAACCATGTCTATTGCTACAGAGTATAGTTCCATGGACGAATATTGACGAAATTGGCTGATCAAAAAAATGAAAGTTGTTCAACAAGGTTTCTTTGCCCCTGTATAACCAAGATCAAGAACAATCCGATATGGAGACCATGCTTTTGCCAAAGCTGCTCTGCTGCCCTGTGGAATAAGCTTCCTGTCACACTATTGTAATGTATCTTTTTGTTTGTTTTTGGTAGTTTTTTATAATGCAGTTATTTGTTGTTCACTGTGCTTGCCCGTACATGTTGTATTTTCGTATTTTAATGCTAGCCTTTTACTGTTCGTTGTAATCCACGCCTACATATTATGTTATTGTTAGGTATATGTATGTAATGATTAGTTTTTACCAATTTTCCAGTGGAAAACGAATTTCTATATTTTTTAATGTGGACAATAAATGCTATCTATCTATCTATCTATCTATCTATCTAAAAATAACATCAACTCGACAACTTCAAGAGGGAATTGAAGTCACACTTGTTTACATAGACTTACAATTACATAGGTTTAATGAAACTACAATTCATATCCATGTATTCATTTTCATTTTGTATAATATTTTCTTTTTGTGCAGGCGCCTTGATCGGTTTTCTGGAGAAGTGCGCATTCTAAATCTATATTATTGTTCTTATTATAACATAAGTCATACTTGTTTTGAATATTTTGTTTTAGCGTGTTGACGTTTTCATCATCACCTGTTGGTTTAACAGATCATCCTGAGAAGTACTTCCATCTGAATTCCTGTCACATTGGTAGCAGATGTGTGTATAAACCCTACCCTGATTGGATTAACGTTGACCTTGTAAAGAAAGGGAAGTATGTCAATTTACAGTAAACACACTCTCAAACCATTCACAACGAAGCTTCACCGGTGATTTTTTACATTTACATAGATTTTCATCTCTTTATGATAATCAGCATTTGATTTAAAAACAAATTAAAATAACAAATTTAAAAAGTCTAAGCATGCATTTTTTTTTTTTCTTTTTTTTTTTTTTTTTGGGGGGGGGGGGGGGTTGTGTTTTTCAACATACAAAGGTGCAGTAGCAAATAGAACAAGCCAATTATTCCCTGATGAAGCCCAGTGTAACACCACACAGAGACTGAGCAAACAAAATACCTGCGTTCGTCAGTATCCTATGGTCACCCTACGAAATTAACTCCTGCATGAAGGCTCTAGCGACATTATCATATCTAAATACCAGCCACATGCCCTGCAGGTTTAATAAATAATGATCCATAAATTGAGTGGCCAGTTTGTTGTGTACACGAATATCATTACAAGCGAGGCCACTGATGACCACTGGTACAAGAATTATTAGCACACACATTTTGTGACTTTATCTGTGGTAAATTGTTTGCACTGGACTTTGACTAGTGTTTATTCACTGAGAATGGTTAAATAGTCCGAAGGTTCTATAGAAAGCTTTCCTCTATCATCCAAACCTTATGCAGGGTTATTCTAAACCACTCATTCCTGGTGTCTCAGTCATTCTATTGTGTAGTGGGTTCCATTTTGATCGCAAACCACAAAACCAAAAGGGCTGCTGCTGCATTGGTGGTTGATTCTGGTATGGCATTCAACAAGCAGGAAATATGTAGAGGTACATTGTATTTCTTTTCAAGTCATCTCTCCAGGAGTCTAAACATCGTACAAAAGTGACCTGAACAAGTGCTACTACAAAATGACCTGCTACTACAAAATCATTTTAAAGTCACAAGAAGTTGCACACACAAAATTTATCTTAAAAACCAAAAGATTTGATACACTTGAGAAAGCAAATTCAATCCATTTTCAATAAACAGTGACAAACCAAACCTGTGTGCAAATGTCTTAGAACAATTTTGAGTAAACACTGAAAATGTTATCATGGATTTGGGCAATTTTAAATAAGAAATTGAGTATTGAAAACAATAGTCTCAATTAAGAGATTGTTTCTCTGACATATTTCTCTGTATAACTGGTACATCTTGTTTCTAAAAAGTAAGGTGTGAGTTTTAATTTAATCTAACTATTTTTCACCCAATACTTATCAATCATCTATCATGCCTCTAAATGCGTGAACATATTAGGATGGGCAACCTTCATTAGCTTCAGTATATTTTAGTGGCATTTACATCGCTAATTCTTTGATATCGTTCAAAATATTATTTTTTCAGTACAAAATTTAAAAAAGATCAATTTCATTTTTGTTACGTGCCACTCCCAGTTAGATTTACTCTGAGGTAGTCGCATGTGAAAATATCAGTCTGCATCAAGCAATTAGTATCAAGTACTGTTATCAGGGGTCACCAAGGCATAGACCTGGACACCAAAGGCTTGCTTCTGAGAAATTCAAGATCTGACCAGCGTTCTCCCTTAACAGTGGTCCGCTGGCCTCATGCTAGTTAAAACACCTCAGGACTAGTCAGAATTCTCTCCAAGTGGTCAGGCTGGCTAATTCAGAGTTGAAAAGCATCAATATTTATTATTAAAATAATAATAAAACGAGACATGTATATAGCGCATAATGCAGAAGCCTCTATGCGAAACACATGACATAGAACAATGAATTGAAATATATAAAGCAATTTGTTACAAAATATAGATTCAAACAAATGAGTCTTTAAAAGTCCCTTGAAAATCTGAAGAGAGTCGGCTCGTGGTGAATATGAAGAGGTAAATCGTTCCATAACGAAGGTGCAATGAAGTTGAAGGCTCTTTGACCATAGAATTTAGTGGGAAAAGTAGTCGAGTCAGTAGGGATTTGCTAGCAGAACGAAGAGGACGAACAGGAATACTAAGGGGAAAGTCGTTCCATAACGAAGGTGCAATGAAGTTGAAGGCTCTTTGACCATAGAATTTAGTGGGAAAAGTAGTCGAGTCAGTAGGGATTTGCTAGCAGAACAAAGAGGACGAACAGGAATATATTTATGGAGAAGATCAGATATATAGTCAGGAGAATACAGACTAGAAAAGAAAGCAGGCAGACTAGTAAAATGACAACCTAACTACTGGCTAGCCACTGAAAAAGTTAAGGGCAAACCTTGCTGACCATCTGATGTTTCTTAAAACTAGAGGATTAACATGATTGCCCTCTTCCAAATAAACGATGTTGTGCCATCCCTTTAAGATTCAGAGAGTAATCCTCAGGTGAGCCTTCCATCCTCCAGATGTCACTTGGGGATCATCCGAATAGTGACAAGAGAAACCTTGAGTTCACTAAACCTTAATAAAGATTTCCGACAATTACGATGCAATAACTCTCCACACACGTAGCAGACAGAGAGGAACAAAATAAAACTAGGAATTTGCTGTCGATCCGCAACTGCGAATGAATCACAGGACTTCTTGTGTACGGTCCACGTCAAGCCGGAATCGCTGTTTTTGGAGTTCTTGATCCAAGCTTTGGACATACGTGTTACATGCACGCAACATGTGGGCAGGATGAAATTGTGATTTGATTATCACTGTACTGAATCACACTTTGACAAACACTGCGTTCATCAAAGCAAAGACTTTGACGACGGCCATAATAGTGGGTATAGAAAACCGTTTAGAAAAACAAACGTCTTAACTCTCAACCAATATTTGTTGCCTCTATTTTGTCATTTTTTTCTTTTTTAATACGGTGACAAACTAGCTCAAATTCTTGTTTAAAGTACAGGGACCCAAAATATTTTCTTTTCCTGGAATGACTGGAAGAAAACCAATACATTCCCTGAACCTTCCCTGAAGCTACTCTTGATTTTGACCAATTCTTCTTATTGAAATTCTTTTGGGAATCTATAAATTCAGCGATTAAAACTCAAACCCTTGATCAATTGATATCACATAATATTCATGCTTGTTCAATTTGTACAGTTGGGTTCTTCATTAATTGATGATTTTTTTACATTTCCTTTTTAAGGGAAGGGGAAGGAGACCTATCCCTGTTGGCTGATCATTCAAACTGTCCATCACCTTCAAATATAGAATTTATGCTCTGCATTTTTCCCTTCTTCAATTTTGTTTCAGAATTTTTCAGAGTGATGCATGAATCAGTGTGTGGAACACACACAATTTGGCCTACAAGTACCAAACTGGAAACAGTATTTAGACCATGTGACATCACATGTTTACAAAAGAGCCACATAGCCTGGACTTCCTGCAGGCACAATTTGTACACAGCTCAAAGGAAGACAAAATTAAATATTATATTTTATGGAGGTTACACTGTCTGATTTTTATCAACTTTTAATACATGAAGAAAGGGGGCACATCTCAAAACTTGTTCAGCTGTTACTTTATAACTCTTGAATTTATGTGGAAATTTTGACACAAAATGTAAAACTTCCCATATGAAGATTACATTATCTTGCCTGCCAGAAAGGCCCTGGAATGTACAAGATCACTCTAAACAAAGGTTACACAGTCTATTAACAGTCTTCTTGTAACAAAATCCTCTTTTTCATTTTTTTTAAATAAAGATAAAACTGGAAAAAATTAATCCCAAAAGCAAGTAATTTTAAAATATGTCCATAACAAAAAAATGTCCATTGAAATATTTGCTCGGACGAACATCTGCTACTCAACAGAACTTCATCAAATTACAGTCCAAAGTACACATGTACCCCCACATTTAGATGCACGACTCACACTACATGAACTCAAGACACCAAAACCATTCTGCAAAATGTTGAGGCTACTCTGCAAGAGCTTTCACTGACACAATACTACCACTACAGTAGATAGCTCCCATGAGCAGGGCTCAAACTTTACACTGGACCACAGGCCCGGGGCCAGTAGTTGTAGTGTCGGGCCAGTAAACTCATGACTAGACAAGTCCGGCAAACTGGTGTTTTTAAATTGAATAATAATACCTCACTGTGTAATATAGTGATCAAATGTTGACTTTTTTGAGTCTGATAAAATACCTTCCAATTCTATACAGTACTGAAGTATATTTAATACTCATAAAGACAAATGAGATAAATCTTCTGTTACATGTCCATGTCTTTTTGTTCAAATCAAAACAGTTAAATGCATGTTAAGCTGTGTCAGGAAGTATTTTTCTCATTTTGATTCTGGTCTTGTTGTAAAAACAAGTCTGGTCCAGTAAACATTTCGAGCTACAAGCACTGTGGTCTTGTGGATTTTCCCCCTAAATTCGATCCCTGATGTGGTCATTGGCCTAGTTAAACTGAATTGTTCAACTAAATGCAAGTTCTTCTTTATTATTGAAAGTACAAGCACACCACCTGGTGTTTCAATCTATTTAGCAACAACCATTTTGAAGAAATATACATGGGCCGCTGGCTTCTTCAAAAGTTCAAAGAAAAGTACTCAGGCGGTTTAATATTTTTCAAACTTTGTTTTGAATTAACCTTTCAGTAATTTGAAGCGTTCCCCATTTTCCCGTCCCTAAATGTCAAGATACCATGTACGTGAAGGTTCATTAAGATTTTAAATTAACTGTCTAAGAAACGAATCAAAATGAGCAATCCTTCTAATTGATTGACTTTAAAAAGAAGCTTCAGGGAATGCTTGATTGACAGTCAAAAAACAGAAACCATCAATTGTTTGACAGTACTGTTTTGTCTCTAAATAATTTTGCTCTTTGTACAATATGAAAGTCTAGACACAGGATTTTGTGTGGGTTTTTGTGTTTTTTGTGTGAGTGTGTTTTTTAAAGTTTTTTGGGGGGTTTTTTGGTGGGGTTTTGGGATTTGGTTTTGGGGGTTTTGGTTTTGGTTTTTTGGTTGGTTTTTTTTGGGGGGGGTAATGTTGTTTCCGTGTAATTTTCCTCTTTCCAATGGTAATACTTTCCAGCAAGTTGACCAACCATTTGAAACCATTCAACTTCAAACGCTGCGTTTGGTGGTTCATGGTGCACAGAACTGAGTACAGTGGGCACTGTGTAATAAAAATACACATTCACAGCATATCATATTGCAGGCTGGCATATGTATAGACCTATCATTTAAAGGCATCGTACACGTTTGGTAATTACTCAAAATTTATATTAGCATAAAAACTGACTTGGTAACGAGCAACAGAGAGCTGTTGATAGTATAAAACATTGTGAGAAACGACTCCCTCTGAAGTAACGTAGTTTTTGAGAAAGAGGTAATTTCTCACTAAAATAATATCATATCAATATCTATAACAATAATAATAATAAAAACTTATCTGAAAGCACACAAATTTGTACAACAAGGGTGTTTTTTCTTTCATCATTTTCTTGCAACTTCGATGACCAATTGAGCCCAAATTTTCACAGGCTTGTTATTTTATGCATATGTTGGGATACACCAAGTGAGAACACTGGTCTTTGACAATTACCAAACGTGTACAATGCCTTTAAAACCATATGGGATGAAATTAACTGACCAGACTGTTGAGCATTTTATGGTCAGACTGTTGGTTGACTGTAATTCACCACATGATATCATATTGCAGGCTGACATAGTTTATCTATCATTCAAAACGACTCCAGATAATATTCAATAAGCCATTTTGAGAAATGGAGGACACAAAACTATGACACTATTAGGTTTGGGTAAATTTATCTGTATACACCCAAACCAAACAGTGCACTCCTATAAACTGTCCACCATATCTCAAAAGGGCTAATGGTCAGACAGTAGGAGGGTTGTACATGTATGTGTACTGTGTAGATCCATTCACCACATGATATCATATTGCAGGCTGGCATAGTTTTTGTCCATCATTCAAAACCACAGTGGATGATATTTTAAAGGGTCAGACAGTAACAAGTAAGAGGGTTGTACATTTGTACTGTGTAGTATGCTTTCACTACACATAATGATAATATCTTATTGCAGGCTGGCATAGTTTATCCATCATTCAAAACCACAGTGGATGATATTAAATGGGCAGACAGTAGAAGGAATTTATAGTGAAACTCAGTGAAACCAAAACCATTCATTTATAAATAATTTACTCATGCATATTCATTGGAAGATCATCTTTGAATATGTGATTTATAGGGTGGCATTAACATTAACGTTATTCAATCATTGCCCAGTTCCTCTCAGTGCATGCAACTCCTTTGACCACAAATATTAATCAAACATCAGAACAGCAAACTGTTTCTATCCTTTGTACAAACGATAATTTTGTGCAAACTTACACCACTCACAAACTATTCTTCATATATTTTGACAAAGGAGTCAGCTCTGCTGCTGATTTTACATAAAATCCACAGTCAAAATGAGTAACAGAGTTCGACTCAGCGCCGGCTAAATTCATTACAACAGTCAGTCACATAGTAATTGCCAATTCACATTCATAATGACTGCATGGGCCCCCGGAACTGCATGTATCTTTCTAGAGTGTATGGTCTTGTATGCGTTGGATAACGATAACTGCTTATAATACACTCCGGTATGGAGCTTTATTTGGCTTTGCGCTGTCTGCAATATTGATAAACAATCGGTGACCTCCTTGTTTGTTTGCTCAGGCAGAACTGAAGTGATCTGAGGGGAGTTAGAGCTATCACTTGCAACTGGCTTTGGAGATCGCAATCTGTCATTATATTTCCATAAAACAAAATAACGATTATTTATTGAACCCCCGGCAACAGTTTACATAAAATATCTAGACAAACGTTGAGCGAGGCTTATTTCATTTCAGTATTTTGTAAGGCGAATCGTTGGTATCGGAGTTATTTCCTGTACACATTTTTAATGTTTATTATGATTGGCACATGATGGATTTTGTGGCGCATATTCCTGGCAGTGATATCAGGGAAATAACTCTGTGTATAACATGGATCTATTGGTATAATTGCAAGCTGGAACTAAACTTAAATGCGACCCTGATCTTTATAAATTCCACTTCTGCTTTTTATTTTGTATGGCACTCTATTTGTATACAGTCAAACAAAATTATAATGAAACAATAAAAGGCTAACAAAGAGGATTCGGGTCATCCTACTGATAAAAACCAGAGTTTAGGTCAAAAATTACAGGTACGGAAAAATTGTTGTGATCAAAAGTTCAACATTTAATTGCATTTAACTACCACTACAGATGAACTTTCATGCTAACAAAGAGGAACAACACATGTTCCAGAGCTGCCAACATTTGCATCTTGCAATCAGGGAGATTTTGTACAACAATCAGGGAGATATTTAGAATTACATTCAAGATAATAGGGGAAAAGTTTCCATAATCAGGGAGATTTTCAAAATTGTTCATCAGAACGTGGAAAGATTGGTTTATTTTCAGGGAACTTTCTGCAGAATCAGGGAGAGTTAGCAGCTCTGATGTTCACATCCAAACAAAATGCATGACAGAAAACACTTTGCCCAGAACTGCTTTTATTTCAATATAAATGGCTGTGTTTATGGACAAACAAACAGCTTGATGATAAAGCTTTTCAGTAGTACTCTTCAGGCTGTATGACTACTTGACACAATTTATCCTTTGAAGACATTCCAATGCTTACACACACCTGAGAGACAGGTGGGAATCTTGTGTGTACATACAAAGTGGTCAACACAAATTTTGGTTTGAGAAGACATTAACCATTAAAGGCACTGTACACTTTTGGTAATTACTCCTAAAAAAAGAAGCATAAAAACTTACTTGGTAACGAGCAAAGGGGAGCTGTTGATAATATAAATTATTGTGAGAAATGACTCCTTCTGAATGAAGTTCCGTACTTTTTGAGAAAAAAGGTAATTTCTCGTTGAAATATTTGAATCTGAAAAAGACTTTTCAGGCATCTGAAAGCACACAAATTTGTGCAACAAGGGTGTTTTTTCTTTCATTATTTTCTTGTACCTTAGATGACCAATTGAGCCCATATTTTCACAGGTTTGTTATTTTATGCATATGTGGGGATGCACCAAGTGAGAATACTGGTCATTGACAATTACCAAACGTGTCCAGTGCCTTTAATAATACTTAAGTTTTCAAGAAATCACAAACTTAAAAATGGAGACTGTCATCGCATTGCTTGCTTATGTATAATTTTACAAGCAGTGTTCAATTTAAAGGGTCAGGATCTGAAAATTAATGGCTATAAAAACTTACTTGGTAAGAAGTACAGCAGCTTTGGATAGTATATTGCATTTTTGAAAAACTTTTCACTTCGAAGTACTGCGGTTATTAAAAAAGATATCCTTTTTATCCCCAAAAATTTGAATCTGAGAAACGTTACTGCAGAAACTTTTCTCAGATGTATTCCAATTGCAGATTATTCTTCCTGCATGGACATAACCGCTCCAGATTTTTGGCAATATCTCAAAAATGCTACCAACTTTTGAAATGAAGGTTAGTTTTATGGTAGCCTACATATCTACAGGATTGAAACAAACAGTAAACAGTAGGTTCCAATTACAAAACATATACAACCCCTTTAACCCTTAAACACTTTGGTTCGAAGGGTGGTACAAAAACATCTGAAGCGGTTATGTCCACGCAGGAAAAATGAATGTATTTTATGTAAAAGGTCGAAGTAATTTCCCATACAGGGACAACAAATATTAAATAAAATGTAAATTGTCTCATATTTCATCATAATACTCAACCCTATGGACATCAATAAGAGTTGTCTACCCAAGAAAAGTAATTTTGGTTCGACTTACAAAATCAATCACACATCACACATAGTCAACCGAGCTCAAAAATCTTCCTAGAAAACTCAAAATTAGGATCACAAAAGCACTGTCTGATAAGTGCCTTCAAAAATCATTCACTTGACAAAATAAAATGCATTCATGGTTTATTCTCAAAGTCATCCATGTATGAAAACCACACATACCTTGTCTGATGACTTAACAATGAAATATCACACCTGAATATAAACTGGACTTCCAAAAAAGACTAACAAAGTTCCACTTTCTGAATATGCTCCTTAGTACATTGATTGATAAGACATTTTTCCCGAAGGTGATTTTATAAACATTGGGGTGAATATATCAAATCTGTTTTGGTTTATTTATCTCCTCCTAAAAAAAGTAAAATATATAGGCCTAAATAAATAAATAAATTATAATAAATATTGGACCATACATGTAGCTATTCACTCCAATTCACACCAAGTTTCACACAGTTGCTACTAAACAAACAAAGTCAGTGAGCCATGGTTGCGCAGAATTATTTTGCATGACAGTACCAAGCAAAATATCATAAGATACTTTCTGTGAACCCCCCCCCCCCACGGGAAAATCACTAGTTTTAGAAAAGTGTAGAGCCTATATTGTTCAAATATTGTTTAAAATTGTAGAAAACAAATGTCGACAAACTACATGTACATGTAGACCTACATTATTTTTTATATTTTTTTATTACACAACCAACAGAACAGTTTGCACCAATAACAGGATGAACCAGTGGGTACAATGTAAGTTCAGACCACAGAGGTGAAAGGCAGAAAGAAACCACCCAGCCAGCCTGAGCCCAATGACAATTTCACTGAAATAGATATACATGTAGGTCGGCAAAAGACTCTATAAAGGAAAGAAAATTGTGCACTTTCTAGAATGAGCACCAAATGAAACATTTTTACTGTTTCCTCAAAAAAAGAAAAACACTTTTCATCCAAGACAGCCACAGTTCTCATCCAACACAGTTACTGAGACGCAAATAACTCTTAACAATTTTATAAATCTGTGTCTCCTGTTTTTTCCTTCTTTTATCCTTCAAATAAAATCCTACAATCAAATAACAATTCAAAAAAAACATTCCTGGTAAACCATCTTGTGTGTTTTCTTTCTTCAGCAGGTGTTTCAATTTCTTCTTCTGTATGTGATTAATGACGTTAATTAAACCTTTCGATGATACATCACAGGTATTCCAGCTACACGTATCAAAGATTTCACCTCGGACACTCTAGCGTAGGACGTGCAGCGTTTATAATACACACATCGATCAGAAGTAGGTCAATCAGGCCATTAAGGGTTGCTTGCTCAATGTTTACCCCTTGCAACAAATCAATATTATGTAGAATTTGACTTCAATTATTTACTCTATCCTCAGCGAAGAGGATCAAAGTGGCTTCCATGTCGCTGTTTACCCCCGTACATAACAAATGTCAAGTGTCACATGGTTTTACGTTCCAACTTCCAACACAGTGGACAAATTATATTTGTCCCCCCCAATGCTTCTATTATAGAAACACATTTTCCTATACATCACATGATGTGAAAAAACACCACTTTACAGAAACGTGTTTCGGGGGCAATCTGCATATCAAAAACAACATCAATTTTCGCAGGGTTTACAAAATAAAACAAGTTGTTTGTGTATCTACTCAATATGCCAATGGGTTCTTCGTTAGAGTGCCATATTATTATGAATAACCACACTCTGGTACATGCCTCAAGACATTGGATGGTGAAAGTGTGGCCTAAAGTTCCAATTGTTAAGAGAATTATAGTCTCAGTTCTAGTGTCTACATTGTTGCTCTTGGATGAAAGACCTGTTAATGTCATTCTTGTGGGCGCTAGGCCATTTTCCGAAAGAAAATTCCAGTTCTTAAAAACAACAAAAAGAGCATCTAAAGTTCTGTTTAAAGAGGCACAAACGGAGGCATTGGTACATTGGAAATGGCCCCTGCGGCCTCAGTGAAGTTCCTGAGTTCCTTTAAATCTCAATAATGCTTGTTCACTTGAATCTTCATAGATTATTTCCAGCTGAAAACACGAATTGTTGTAAGTGTGCTCTTCCCAAACAAAATTGTGCATTTGACCATTAAGATTCATCCTGATCTATACGTGAAGGTTAGTCATTTCAAATGATATCTTGCAGAAGAAATATTATTATCAAGACAATTCTGAAGATATTCTCAAGTCCTCTCCTCTTATATACATGAATTGGTCATTAGTAACAACTGGGTCAAAAACATCCTACAACGGCGCTGCCGCAGCCGGCGCAGCATGGTTTACATTACACCTGCAGGACCCAGCTCGGCCTTGGAAGACGCTTGTTTGCGATGCCCCCGATTTTCATTTAAATTATCCCTGCCTTTCACCATTGGACTGAATCCAAACTGCCAGCAGCGATCAGAGTCATCACTCGGCCCGACTTCAGTATGTGTTTTTTTTTTTTTAAAGGAAGTTTTCAATAGAAGAAATCAGACAAGCGTAACAATGTGTTCTACACAAAATTATCCACGGTGCATTGGGGGGTGGGGGTGGTTCGCTTTTCAATGATTGTGTGACCGTCTGCATGACGATTCAATCACAAAAGCTGCGTATGAAGGAAAATTGACAGTTCTCTTCATATCTATTTGTGAGCTGACACTGAACACGTCAACAAACGGAAGCAACACTTTGTGTCTGTGTCGACAAGCAATAACAGGCACCGCAAGGGTCAGTCTGACAACCACCAGTTTGCTCTTGGGGATAACTAGAGGTATTCTAACTCTAACCCTGACCATGGATGCTAAGTTCCTAAACAACAGTTTATAGAGTTGCTTTAAACTGTTCTCTAACAGTTGGTCTGCTGGGGACAGTTTATAGAGTTGCTTTAAACTGTTCTCTAACAGTTGGTCTGCTGGGGACAGTTTATAGAGTTGCTTTAAACTGTTCTCTAACAGTTGGTCTGCTGGGGACAGTTTATAGAGTTGCTTTAAACTGTTCTCCCTTAACAGTTGGTCTGCTGGGCAAATGCTACATAAAAACACCAGGGCCCAATTTCCTAAAGCTGTTAATAGCAGAAAATTCTGCTCAGCAAATATCTTTGCTAAGCAAGAAATGAGTGGGGTACCAGTCACAGCAAAGGTAACTGTCTGGTATTTTGGCTGGTAACCTATTTTTTTTTAAGCAAGAGTTTTCTGGGCTTTGCAAGTTGTTGTGCTTACATGAAATTGGACCCAGAGGACCAGTCAAAATTATCTGCAAACGACTGAGCTGGCTATTTCAGTGTTGAAAAGCATGGATCCCTGTTCAATAATATAAAATATCGATAGGCCCTAAGTGACAAAGCTGGGGGACTAGTGTAATGGCAAGCTAACCGGTCCCGCTGGCAGTTTTCCCTGCTTAGTAGAAAAAGACTGTTTCTAAGACCACGTCTGAACTATCTAGATTGGATGTGGCTACAGCCAGATCACTGTTGAGGCCTTTGCAGCCATTGGCAGTAACCACAGCCTTAGTTCATTGCAGTTCCGAGACGTTTAGACACGGCCTAGAAGTTCTAGTCGTGTATTGAGGATCAGCAGGGAACAGTTACAAACAATATGAATCACATGTCATGTAAAGGAATTGTATACTTTTGGTAATTGGAACCTACTGTTTGTTTCAATCCTATATATAGTTGTAGATATATACTAACCTGTGAAAATTTCATTTCATAAGGTGGTAGTGTTTTTGAGATTGCCGAAAATCTGAAGCGGTTATGTCCACGCAGGAAGAATAATCTGCAATTGGAATACACAATCTGAGAAACGATACTGTCAATAACGCTTCTCTGATTCAATTTTTTTCCTTAACCGCAGTACTTTTAAGTGAAAAGTTTCTCAAAATGCATTATACTATCCAAAGCTGCTGTACTTCTTACCAAGTAAGTTTTTATTGCCATTCATTTTCAGAGTCATTACCAAACGTATACAGACCCTTTAACCTAATTGTTGCTAAGCAAAGCTCGTCTGTGGTCACAGTTTACAAGATTTACACACTCCAATACAGATCATGTCCAGCATGACAGCCACTTCGAAACGAAACTTGGACACACTCCACACAACAACATCAATCCACTCTCAACCCACCATCAGTCATTTGTTATCATTTATCACCAGTAATAACTCACAACTACAACAATCAGATATTTTTTTTAAAGGTCAATCTCAAATAAATTCTAGTAAATTGGGATGAAAGGTTGCACTCAAAGTTAAAGGGGAGATGTTGTACGATACTAGACTACAATTTTAGATCTCCAAGGAGAACGACTAGGCCCTACATGTATTTCTATTAAAGTGAATCTTTTGAGTTATGAAAGCAAAGCAAGGAACCATCTGAAGCGACTAGCTCTGTTAACCCGTAGGCCTGAAGATAATGGCGTTCAGTTCAAAACTCTACCCCCCTCTACATAGATAAAACCCTACTAATTAGGTAAGGACTGGAAACTCTGGGATCCACAGGGGGGTACAAGGAAGGACAAGATACATACGACTAAAGCCAAACTGATTCACAAATTTCAATAATTTGTTATGTTTTTCCACAAACTATAAATATTACAAACATACCTGAGCATTTCCCTTATTATAATCATTATGGACGATCATGTTTTTATTAGGGGAAAATTTGTCATCTTTTTGATTGTCCTCTTTTCATTGAAAATGAAAGCTCCCCAGAAGGGAATTTCCACCTCTGCTGGAACATTACAAGAGTAAATTTACTCTTCCTTAGAACAGCAGGTGTCAAATAACTGTGAAACCAATGTTGCAAAATACCCATTGAATGTCACTTATTCAAAGATGCAAAATAATGATCCGGTCTGAAAGGCTTTTCATCATCACTTTCTTACCTTTGAAGGAAAAGAGAAAGAAGGGAAAACAGAGCGAAAGGAAGTGCGCTATCTGCACGCCAAAGATTGACCAACATTTAATCTCTTTGTCAAATTCTTTTGGGAACCCCCCCCCCCCCCTTGGTCGAATCAAGAGTCAGGAGAGTAAACACAATCACTCAATCATTAAGTACAGCAGCCTGGGTGACAACAATGGCATACCACTTCAATCTCAATATATCACCAAAGTGCCAACCCTGAGTAGTGTGCCAACCACCTCAAAAAAAATACTGGCTCTCTTTCTCCGCCTGCGCCTTGGACAAACTCCCTCAATCTCTCCCTGGAATTTACTGCTGGATGGAATTACTCAAGATTGCTGGATGCGGTTACCCTCTGATTTTTAAAGGTGTGCACTTTTGGGTGGAATGTTTGTAATTTATGTATCCAGACTTGAGCTGAAATGTTAAGAACCAAAATCTTCAAGCAACCTGTATGCATTTTGTTCCACTGCATTATTTCAAAGAACTGAAAGAACCAATTTACGCGGATAGGACCCAAGCTGCCAATGTCTCCGTTTGTCCCATTTTCCTGATTTATTTACACAAGGGTATCCCCAGGGAATGTTTAACATATTCCAGCTCTAAGATCAAAAACAAGACTGTGTGAACGGAAAAAACAACCAACTGACAATTTTTAGGTCAATCTTTTATAAATCCAAAGAGGAAAATTATTCTAAAAGGGAAAATGGACCACCAGATGGTAGTACTTCTTCAGACTCTACAAACAATGCCGTGATTTCTCGAGAGGAAAGGGATCCAATTTTGAAATGTAAATTTCAAAACGCAAGCCCTTATAATGCAAGGGAAACTATACGGTTATAAAAGAAAAGGGATGCGCAGAGATGAGTTATCACATTTTGAGTTTTTTTGTAATAATCGTTGACGTCATCTCCATCACTGATGATGCCAGTCTAAATCGTTATTTTCTTTTCCCTGTTCCTACGATAGCAGATGGTTTCCAGTGTATAAACGCCAAAATGTTATTGATTATCCTTTACCTTCTTGATTCCCTCTTTTATTTGCACACTTTTAGAGAACCTATAAATTGAAAGTCAGTAGTATTAGTAACTGTCCCAACCATTGGATGTTTATTTTTCTAGGAGTTTTTCAAATCAATATTTGTCTGATTACAACAGCCTACATAAGTACAGCGTTGTATTATATTAATTTTGTCAAATAGATTTTAAGTACTCCCGTGTTTATATATTCAACACCTCTGGCATCCATGCACTTGTTTACTCAACACATTGCCAATAATGTGCTAATTTGAATTCCAAACAGCATTGGGCATCTGATTGATGTAACAAACTCATCATATGCTGCATTGCTGGGTTAGGTTGAATCCACACCAGTGGGTCCTACAAGGACGCCTTCTAATCATTAAAACAAGATGTCATACTGCGTGGCAGCTCACTTAATACAGGAAGAACTGAAACGCTCCTCCTGGACTTGCATGTTAAAGCTATCACAGACAAAATGTCAAGGGCAAAAGACATTTCTTCCTGGTAACACTGAGCAAATTCCATGGAGCTGCTGGACAGCTAAAAGTGCGACAGATTTGTTCTCTCAACAAAACAGGGAAGTATCTCACGCCTCCATGGTCCAAAACAACAGTATCAAATAACACTTGTGCTAATAACACTTGTGCTAATTGCTTTTTAAAAGCAAAACTGTCATCAGCAAATGTGTGTTCTTTCATTGAAACCAACTCCTGATGTGTTCAAATATTCTCTAGCAAATTAAAGAAATGTACGAAAATGTTTTACCTCCCAAAATAAGAAAAGAATAAATGTATGGAAGGTGCAGGGAATACCTTACGAAGCTTCAAGACGGGCTTTCAGTGATCTTTCTTAAAATAGAAAGAATCCACAAAAGTTGCTTATTGGCAAATCTGGTGATCATAATCACAACTTACATGTAACACTTTGTTTAAAAGTTGACAACAAAACTCTTACATTGAGGGAAATCAGAAACCAGCATTGACCCTTAAGCCTGGTTCATACTTCCTACGAATGCTTCGTGAAGCAAATTTTCTTGCGTCACAATTGGAACCACAGTGTGTACCCGGACAAAATATAAAACTTCTTACAATTTTTGGGTAAAATTCTCAGTAAGTCATCACTTTGTTTTTATTGTGATGATTTCAACAAGCTCAGTTAACGAGATCCCCCCCCCCCCACTTGTTTATAAAGGATTGGGAAGACAGCAACACTACAGAAAGTCCATGAGCTCTTACCCATTAAAAATCTAACCCATTCCCACTGTACAGAATGTGCAATAGGGAGTTAAATTTGGGCCTGTCATAACTCAGACAAACTCAGTAGATGATAACACCCAATGGAAAACAAGCAGTGGATGTTTTTTAGTTACGATGAACTTGAGCAAATTCGTGTCTCCGATCTTCGACAGTTCTCTACGAACATAACGTTAATTAACCTTGAAATGTTGTGACGGTCTCCAATCCATGGCACTTAAATAATGTACAGTCAAGTGATTAGATAAGTGTTTGTTTTAATATCAATTACACGCATAGGTTGATCCATTAAATTACACAACAATTTCGTCTTTTGCATGCTAAATAAAATTAGCCGCTAATATAAAAGGGTTGCGCACAACATTGGTAAGATTGACAACAAGGTTCACAAATTTGCACATAACTTACACGGTATAAAGATGGTTATCTACAAACTGAGATACCTCAAGATTACCTTGTTCTAAAGAACAATATCTGGGCTTATATTCAACAAGTCGAAGGGTTTACAACTTTACAAACTTAAAGGTAGTGTAATAGATGGTTTTTGTCATAGTAATGCTGATTTATATTCCAAATTATCAATAAAGATACAATAAAAGTCACCTGTGAAAGTTTCAGCTGAATACAAATTTGTATCAGTGTCTACTTGTTGAGAAAACTGCAAAAAACTGTTACAGTGGTTTTTGTTATCAAGTACATCAAATCCGTCCAAGGTTTAGCAAGGTAACAGCAGGTACCAACCGCATCTCTGGCCGCAGCATTTACATGGACAACACAGGAATTTGAACCCCCAAAGTCGCCTAAAGGCAATCTTTAGATTTCAAATTTGTTCAACATACTTTTATTGATTTCTAAACAATAGGGGCACTTCAGACAAAGAATTTTACAGAATGCTCACTACCATTACAATCTTCTTAACAAGTAGGCTTTCGGTAAAAAATTACAGAATTTTTTGGGGGGGTCACTACCAAAGATGACACTTCATTCAACCCCAACTCCCTCGAGTGATTTACTACTATCCTTCATTAATCTATTCAGAATACAACATGGGCTATGCCTGATCTCATGAGAGATTTACAAGGATCCTTCCTGGCTCTAACAAAATCCAACGCCATATGGTAACTCAACACCTAAACTGTTGAACTCTGATTATGGCGGTATGCCTGATCCCATGTAAAGCAGTTAATGCACGTGCAGTCCTCAGTCCAACAGAATCAAACAAAACATAGTTGGACTTTGAAGTGTTGGTTACTCCCAGGGATAAACCTTTATTGTGACCGCTAATGTGTTTGATTATTATTCTGGGGTTTGGAGGATTTTTGTTCATTGTATTGGAACCCATAACATTATGGGTTCCAATACTACATAAATGACAACTTAGACCATAGAGAAAGGTCCTTTCTCTATGCTTAGACCCACACCTAGGCAATGATGCAAGGCAAGTTTTACCTCGCTGCATAATTTCAAGGCCACTATGTAGTTAAATTCTGAACAGATCATGAAGCAATAATGTAATTCCATGTTTAATAATATCCATTTAGAATGGTACTGGTTCGGCGATACATGGAAATCATCCAGAAAACCCAAAGAGTAATTTGGTGTGTTTCAAAATTGACTTGCACATCACTGGGTTCAAATTTATTTGTTGTTTATTTATTTTGTATGATGTCTTATTTTTTTCCTAAAAGCAAAATATAATTATTTATTTTGGTACTGGTAAAAAAATATTTCAGAGTCATGGACAACAAGTCTGGAATCAAACGAAGGCCAGCTTCTATTGCCCTGGTCTTGGCAGAGTGCCCTTTCAAAATATTTCTATGGACTTTTAAATAAGAATTTCCACTGGCAGTGCTCTTCGTTGATTAGTGTCTGTGAGCTTTAAATTATGAGGCTCTGAAATGTGCAGATAATTGCTCTATATGGTAAAAAGTATACAGCTTTTATTCAAGTAGAACAAATACTGACTGACAGTGACAACAAATTTGTTTTAACCAATCCATTTTACTCTACTTCTAAATTCCATACTTTTAAAAGTTCTGAACTATTTCATTATATTTTTCATATGAGCAACTTGTATAGTCCTCAAATTAAAACAAAACAAAGAAGAATAATTTTCAAACTTTGCCACCAATCATTTTGGTGAAGGTTCATTTTAATGCATTCAGATGTTGTTTTTTTGTTAATGGATCGACACAGCTAATCATAATGTGAATTAATGTCATAGCATTAATTCAGTGTAATTAACTTGTGATCACCACGGTATTAAAGCTGAACGTAAAGGCCAGACTATCCATCTTGAACAACCCACAGGGAATTTCAGCCAAGCTAAAACATATTATATTATGCAGAACTAATACTTTGGGTTTTTTTGATGAAAATTGTGAACATACATGTGTCTCTCCCGCCCCAAATGTATTTCAATCAAAACCTAATTTGTTTGGGCCAGCAGCACATCTGAAGAATTTGGTTCTTTTTAAAGTATCTTGGCCTCGAACCAAGATGAAGAGAGGGTTCTAAATAACCTCTTGTTCTAACCTGTGAGTCATTTTTTGTTCATTTTCATTTGGGTCAAGAATATTTGGTCTGATAGAACATGAGCTGAAGTCAATGCACTTTTTAAGCAGACAATGCAGTTTCACACAGTCAAAATTTGACACGTGAATACGTGTATTTTGGAATCAATTTATTTAGGATTTTGCATTTTTTTAGTGGTATGTGTATTAGCAATTGCCAAGGTTTGAGTGTCAGTGGAGAACTAGTCAAATTGAATTTCTATCTCAGTATACTTCGAATTGACTTTTAGTTGTGGGATCGGGTTCCATAAAGAGCGTGGAAATTCATGATTTAGAGGGCAAGGTCATTTTGCAACGAGCCTTTCCACTGGAAAGTCTTAAAGTCTATGGGAAACGTATAAAGGGGCGCCAAGGCCAAACCAGGGCAACAGAGGTCATGACCTTCGTGCTATTCCGGGCTCATAATGGTACAGTATGTGCCAATATTCCAATAATGACAAACATTTTAACCAATGAATAAAAGAAATTACATACAGCTATTCCCTAGTGGTTAGGCCCTTCACAGTTGTGAATTCTAGATGGTTATCATTACTATTAAATTATTAATATAGTTTATTGCACTGTTCTGTAGTGTCTAGTGCTCAAATGTGTGCACAAAAACTACTGTACAGGTGATTCCTAAGTGGTTCTAGGTTTTCTAGTCAGTCCTACGTGGTTCTAGGTTTCTTTTCATTCTACGTGGTTCTAGGTTTCTTTTCATTCTACATGGTTCTAGGTTTCTTTTCATTCCTACGTGGTTCTAGGTTTCTAGTTATTCCTACGTTGTTCTAGGTTTCTAATCATTCCTACGTTGTTCTAGGTTTTCTAGTCATCACTACGTGGTTCTAGGTTTCTAGTTATTCCTATGTGGTTCTAGGTTTCTAGTTATTCCTACGTTGTTCTAGGTTTCTAATCATTCCTACGTTGTTCTAGGTTTTCTAGTCATCACTACGTGGTTCTAGGTTTCGAGTCAGTCCTACGTGGTTCTAGGTTTCTTTTCATTCCTACATCTTAAGTGGTTCTTTGTTTCTTTTTAATCCTACATGGTTCTAGGTTTTGAGTCAGTCCTACGTGGTTCTAGGTTTCTAGTCAGTCCTAAGTGGTTCTAGGTTTCTAGTTATTCCCACATTGTTCTAGGTTTCTACAATAGTTTCAAGGTCTATGTCACTGTCACTGTCAGTACACAAAATCGGCAGACTGGAAAATCCCATTGGCTGGTCCAGTTCATTTTAAGATACCTTGTGATCCATCACTAACGTGATCCATCACAAAGGTTCTGACAATTTTCCTATACGAGGACACCCCCTTATTTTATAATTATGTCATTTTAAGAAAGTGATTCATGGTCGACAAAAATTACGCTTAATATCACGGCACAATGGTCAAACAATATTGAGACGAAGGAGGTATACATAGGGTGATGCCAGACCCTTGTTGTTTACAATTCCTTTTTGAGAGGAATACAGACATCAAAACTTTTCTAGAACTTGAAATGGGAAAAGGTTAATAATGGGTCACCTGGGCCAGTCACTTAAATGGGTCAGTCAGATATTTGAACTATTGAGTTTGTTTGCTGAGTCATTTCCTTGGGTCAGTTGTCTTTCTTCCTTTTGTGATGTATACTTATTGGCCATAGGACCACAGTCATTGTTTACTTTAAATTGGACATAACCATGATAACGTTTAAAGCAAACATAAACTTGATGCATAGGCCTTTTAGTGTAAAATAATTTAAACCACAGTCACATACCACAGTTGTTTTTCCCCTGTGTAGTGTTTACTGAACAGTCAATGATCTAACTTATGAAAACCCTAACACAGATGATCTTGGAAAGTGGACATTCAAGTTCAATGGGCTTTCAACTCGGAGTAAGATCGACCAATTAAGTTAGTCCTAATTCAATACACAAAAGAGACAAAATGAAGTCAGAAAAATCACCCAATTTGATAAACTTACCTCCAGAGCATCCAGTGTTGTGTAGCTGGAGATGGCAAAACCGTCAATTATATCCTCATCATTGGAACTAGAACGGGAGCCCTTTCGTCTCTTGGGCCGGTGCCGTGTCCTTTCCCTAGCACCCCTTGGGGGTGGGGGACCGTCATCATCATCATCCCCACTACCCCCATTATCCTGTGATTTATGCTCACCGTTTTGAAGCATTTGCATTTGTCTTTGCTTCATCTCCTGTGCACGTTCACGACGGCGAGTCCGCTGCGAACATTTCTTCTTCTCGTTCTCCATGCCCGGTACAGTGCTCTACAGACGCCCAGAGAATCACCCACGTCTTCGGTGGGACAATTCCGGGAGTTCAGAGCCCCTAAACGGCTTAAAATCGGCCAGATTTAGTGGCAAATTTTGTAGAAACTTGAATCTGGGTTTCCAATAGGAAAACACTCCTCTTCCTTTCACATTCGCTGATTTCCATTTTTACGTTGAAACATTCATACAATCGCCGAGTACCAGCTATGTCCCTTTTTTTAGCGGATGAACACAAAACTTGCGTGAGGGCGCTATTGCATGATCGATTTTGATCGGCAAAGTAGAAAATAAACAGCATGTACGTCCGCCAGAAAAATAGTTCATCATAATAATGTTAATTTTAGTATTTAATCTCTTTACATGTACAGTCATTGTTACTAAGATATCATTTAATAGTTATTGGAGAAATAGTTTACCGTGAGCGCACGTGGAAATTCGGAGATAGCAACCAATTGACGAGAAAAGGAGATCAATCAATTATAAAATGCCCGACAGGTGTCTGGTCAGGGTAGGATTCAAACCAAGGCAAACGGTAACTGTGTTTAGTAAGAGATGCGCTTAACCGCTTGCCCAGGGCGTCGCTATATGCATTCTTATAATATTTTGTGGGTGGTCTTTAATAGTCATGCGGCATAATGCATGCGACCACCTCCGTGAAATCCCTGTCATTTGTAATGTTTCATAGAATTTAGCGAGTGTATAATTCAAAGTTGAGACAATCCTTTTATCTGAAATTTTCAACTCGATAAACGTTAATATGTTCGTCTTTCTTAACCTTCATTTCATTATTATTGCTATTTTTCAATAATTCAATATCACAAGTAAAAAATACATGGCTGTTTTTTAAGTAAAGCTCAAAATAAAAACATTAATTGCTGAAAGTAAAATATGTGTGTAAACTAACACCTAGACCGATCTCGAGAATTATTCCCGTTTGAGAAAGTTTGAAGTTTGAGAAAATCACCCACCAACAACAGTTCTTGGATTCTATCAAATTCACACACCAAAGCTACCAGACAATCACACAAAAACGACAAAACCTTGACAATTATTTGAAAAGTAACCATTTGATTTGATGATATTTCCATAGTTTGGACGTGTTTGTAGTTTTGTTAATTAATGGAACACTGCATGAATGAATTCGTAAAGCCCACGTAGAATACACACAGCAAAATTTGAGGGATGTGAGTGCGTTAGTGCTAGTGAAATATTAAGTGTATGTTATTATTGAAGTATGTATTATTTATGTTGTATTATTTATTTAAGCTATAGATAATGTCAAACGAATTCAGAAACAGATGGAAAACAAAAATGAACTATATATGGATTTAAAAAAAGAAGAAGCAAACCAAACCAGTTTACTGAAGACTATAATCAAACAACAAAACAACAGCAGTTAATTTTTTTAAAGGCAAACATAAATAATAGAGCCTATATTAAAATGAAAATGATAATATCTAAAGATCATGAGTCAACGCCACCGAGGCACCACGTAATGATGTGAACCAGTCATGACGTATTAAAGATGTGAAAGCCAACTAGACCCGTTAAAGATTGGTTGTTGACCAATTACAAATTATTGTCACGATTCAGTTTAAAGCATTCATGTACAGGAAATAACAAACCTGTGAAAGTTTTAGCCCAATCAGTCATTGGAGTCACAAGAAAACAGTGAAAAAAACCAATTATATGTTTTCACTGTTTTCAAATATCTTGTTTTAGACTCGCGAGATTAAAACTAATTATTTTACTGATTTGTCAAAAACTGATATCATTCAAAGCAAACATATTTTAAGGGGTGTTTTCCACCATGACCATCTTCATACCATATAACTTGTGTGCAAATCTGCGAACATTTTCACTCTTACCAATGTTGTACACACCCTTTAAAGGCAGTGGACACTATTGGTAATTACTCAAAATATTTATTAGCATAAAACCTAACTTGGTAACAAGTATTGGGGAGAGGTTGATAGTATAAAACATTGTGAGAAACGGCTCCCTCTGAAGTGGGGTAGTTTTCGAGAAAGAAGTAATTTTCCACGAATTTGATTTCGAGACCTCAAAATTAGATGCGTTCTCGAAATCAACTTGCATCTGAAAGCACAGAACTCCGTGTGACAAGGATGTTTTTTTCTTTCATTGTTATCTCAAATTTTCACACAGGCTTGTTATTTTATGCATATGTTGAGATACACCAAGTGAGAAGACTGGTCTTTGACAATTACCAATAGTGTCCACTGTCTTTAAGTACGTCATGAATTACTGATACGGTGATTCAAAATTCTCTAACAGTCGCATAGGGATTATTTTATCAAGTAATAAACCAAAGAGGAAACTGGCTGCATCCCGAACAAAGATTAAATGAATTTGCAATGTTTTTCTCTGTAACCTTTTATTCCTTTTTCTTCAGTTCAAGCTGGGATCCAAGGGAGATCAGTGTTTTTTTTTTACTGAATGGATCACACAGGATAAACAAGAAATAAATAAAATACTAGCGCTGGTACGTTTAATCGATAATCGGTCGCTGGTTCGAATCCCGCTCTAGTCATTTTGTCTTTGTTCAACCCAAAATTATTTTAATAATTTACCTCTAGAGTTAGTATCTCTTGTGGTTCATTATTTGAAATAAAAAGTCGCATCCCCCTGTTGCTGCTTCCCAGGTTGTATCGTAAACTTGGGTGTGATCCCTGGCTACACGACAGTTAACGGTTGTATGGCTTCTGACTGCACTGAAAACATCATTTAGTCAATTTGCAAAAAAGATTAGTCAAACGCGAATAAAAAGTTAGTCCTTCAGGGAATGACTAATTTGTATATCAAAAATGCTAATAAAAGACGTTTTGACTAATTTGAAAAACTTGCAGACTAACTTCTTTTTTTGCAAGACTAATTAAATAAGTTGTATTACTAATTGTGTGCTTTGACTAATTGTTAAACTGCTGATTTACCAATGCAGGTTGTCATTTCATTTTGAATTTACTAACTGAAATGCACATCACTAATTGGATGACTAATGTATTCGTGAAAGACTAATTCCAATCTTTAATTAGTCAACAGCCTGTAGTTTTTGTGGTTGAAAAGTTCCCGCTCTTTTTCAGTCTGATCTTTCTGTGTTAACGTGTAAACTAGGGTGGTGGCTTGTGCAGCTCACATAAATATGTAAACAATTCATTGACTTGTATGTTCCAGTCAATGGTATTGAATGGTACCACATGTATAGATAGTGGGGAACCTTCCAACTGTTTAGGACCAAGCATGGCACCGGGTAAGTACGGGAAATATCATGTTAAAATTATTTCGTGACTTGTGAGTATGGAGAATCATGCATGTAACATACATGATGTCTCGATGTCAAAGTCGACTCGTCGAAGCAATGGTGGTCGAGTTGTCTCTAAGGTTTCCCGTGGTCTCAAGGTTCAGCATGTGACAGGGGTGTACCCTTTAATATGGGATATTTTGATGCTTTTACGCGGCCTATTTAGGTTATAGGGAAACTTGATGAAGACCTGTCTCAAATTGATATCTCTTATGTTGCGAATGTGCTCACTATTGTTGTAGTTTCACCAACCTTGCAACAAATGTTTGTACATTGCTTCACCTTGTGAGTGACCAATGAAGAAAAAAGCAAGACTAATTATGCTAAGTGCGACCAACTAAAATAGTCGAATGACTACTTAAATGAATGAAAATGACAAATTAGTTGCCTTGCAATACTAATTAATTTTTGTGCAATACTAATTAATTTGTATGCATTACTAATTAATTTTCGTGCATTACTAATCCAGGTGACAGATTAGTAAAATAAGACATTTTTTCACGACTAATTATAATTAGTCAAAATTACTCATGAATGACAATCTTTTAATCAGTCAAATAAGACTGTCTGCATGACTAATTTTTTTTAGTCAATTGACTTAATACAGTTTTCAGTGTGGCACCCCGAACAAAAATATTGACTACATTGGAGCTAGATAGCTCAGTTGGTATAGCGCCGTGTAACTCACCTGTGGAAATTTCATTTCAAAAGGTGGTAGAGTTTGTGAGATATTATTGCCGAAAATCTGGAGCGGTTTGTCCATGCATGCATATGCAGGAAGAATAATCTGCCATTGGAATACACAATCTGAGAAGCGTTATCTGCAGTAACGCTTCTCAGATTCAAATTTTTTGGGATAACAAGTGATATCTTTTTCAATAAACGCAGTACTTTGAAGTGAAAAGTTTCTCAAAATGCATTATACTATCCAAAGCTGCTGTACTTCTTCCCAAGTAAGTTTTTATTGCCATTAATTTTCAGAGTCATTACCAAACGTATACAGACCCTTTAATCAAATCCTGCTCAATGTAATTTTTTACTTTTGTTCAACCGAAAAAGGGAATTATTTTGTTAAGAACTTTCAAAGGATTTGTAAATAAATAAAAATATTTCAGTAAAGGCAATTGTCTTTCCGGGGAAACAATGCAACAGCTTTAATCCTTTCTCCTACTTTGTATTCTGTGTTGTTTGTAGTATTTATGTATTTATTTATTTTTACATTTAAATCTTATTTATAACTTATTAATTTATAGCTGATTAATTTGTATTTGTTTTTATTTAATTAATTGTACTTAGGCTACTGGTAATAACAATAAAAAGTTATTTTATTTTTTCATTTGATATTTGTTCAAGGTTCAGTGCACTAATGTTTATTTCACCTTTCCTATTTTCCCCCTCCATTTTCTTTTCTTAGAATCATTCTAAGATAACTCTCGATTCCGATTTTGGAAAGAAGGTCCCGAGAAGCGAAAGTACGATCTTCGTGGAATCGTTAAACACGATGTTTTGACTTGATGGTGTGACGTGCTTGTCCTGTTTGCTTTACAGAATGGAAATGCAGTCTTAACAATTAGTAATGAGTTATGAGTTACGAATAATAGGCCTAGGCCTACTATAGAAACTTGTAAAATCTAATATTTTATTCTGGAAATTAGTAATCACAAACGGGTCCATATTTCAAATAGTGGGGGGGGGGACCGGACATGAGTTGGGGCTTTATTCCAGGGCGTAACTAGAAAATTTAATTTATTTAATTTATTGTTAATTTCATTATTTATTTACATATTTATTAATTTATTTTTATTTAATTATTTTTGTAATAGGGCCTATATTATTTATCCATTTTATATATTTATTCATATATTTATTTATGTACTTATTTATTTGTTCATGTATTTAGGATTATGCATTTATGTATTCTATTTATTTATTTTCAATTTTATTTATTTTATTATTATTATTATTATTTATTTTTATAGTTTTTATTTAGGCCTATTATAAATATTTATTATTATTACTATTTTTTATTTGTTTTAATGGGTTTTTTTTTGGTGTTTTTTTTTGGGGGGGGGGGTTGTGGTTTTTTTTTTGGGGGGGGGGAGTCAAACAAATAGCCTAATTTCGGGGGCTTTCTGATGTATATAAAACCATCCTTTCTGCATATTTATCGATCACAATTTAGCGTCCAATCTTCAACTTCAACAAAAACTAAACATTAATGCACGTTTGCCTATACTAATATCAAAATGAAATCATTTCCTATACGGCGTGCTTGTATTGATTTCCCCTTATTGTATACTTTCCATGTTGTAACTTCCCGGGGGGGTCCTTACACCAATCCCATGTCTACACGAAAGATGCAGTTAGTTGCGAAGTGGACACCAGCCAGTGTTACTTTCGAATGTTCTTATGCGCGTGAAACTGTTCATTGTCGGGAATTTATTTATTTATTAAAAAACAAATTCTATGAACGAAAGTCTGGATTAATTATCAGTGTACTTATTAGCATGTTTTTGTTTAAATCATCTCTTTGTAAGATATTTAGGAATGTAGGTTTCTATAGCAAGCTCTCGTGCGTGACGGATGGTAAATAAGAATTATATTAATATTACTCGGTTTTACCCATACACCGATGTGTGTCTATTAACAATATTATTATTTACTTTTACCCGCACCAGCCATTTTGAAAAAATAAAAATAATTATGGTTACATCGTGGAGAAAACCGAGGAGGAAAAATAAAGCGCTGGTTTTCAGGAGCTAGTATTTCGTGGATACTTTTATTTATACTTCATCCTTACACATATTTCTCAGAATAATGAAACTCGATTTTCCTAAACACTTAAAGGGCCCCTGAAATAAAAATTTCTCAGGAATATATTTTGAGGTACTTCCTGAACCCCATTATGTGTATGAAACTAATTGACTTCCATTTTATTTTGGATAATTTCATTGAGAAGTGATTTTCTGTAAACATTTTAATGTTTACAGAAAATCATTTCCTGTCTTATCTGGACAACTGAGGGCGCTGTCGCAGTGATGTCAAGACACTTGTTTTATTTCTATTGAAAAATGAAATTGTGAACCCCAAAATTTGCTTGTCAAAAGAATTTGAGAGAAACTTTTGCACTTTCGCATACTGCCATGAACTTACACACTAACAAATCACCAAAGAAAAGGAAGTTTACGACAGCGAAATAGCCTAAAGTGCATAAACTAATTGCAACATTGAGATTTCTGCCTGACTTGACATCTCACTTATGAATATGTAAATTTGCATTAGCATAAAATACAAAAAGGCACCAAAATACCCTCCAAAATGGCAAAACGAGAATTGAAAATAAGGTGAAATGAGACACGAAGGTGCATCTCCAAGGATTGCATTTAAAAAAAATTACATTTCATGGACCTTTTAACTGAATGTGATTGAGACTCAAGAGGGATTTCACGTCATTTTATGACCACCGAGACTGCCCCAAAATGGATTTGCATGATGGGATCCGGAGCCAGTGGCGTAACTATACAATTGCTAACCGTACCCCTCCGGTAGCCCCCCCCCCCCATTTGAATTCTGGACTTTTGGGATAAGAAATCTCCAGAGTTTTAATGTGATAATTTCGATGTTTAAAAAACATATTGTCCCGTTTACACTCACGCAGACAATGTATTTGTTTTTACACTAACGAGATTATCTTATGAAAAATAGTAAATTAGCCTACACAAAAAGGGCGATGAAAGGGGGCTTTTTTAAGAAAATGGCAAACGGAAACTTGGCCAGAAGTGCCCCCTAGAAAACAATTCTGCACCCCCTTGTGCCCCCTAAAATGTTACCCTAGTTACGGGTTATAAAAGGCATAATTACATCTAAGTTCCACAATATTTATTAAGTAAAAAAGACAAACAAGAGGGCAACAAATTACTGTACATTTTCAACTACAGGTACACATTGGTAGGCCTTTAAAGTCGCGTAGCCCATCTTTCACTGAAAGACATTTTGTTGAAAACATTTCCTCAGGTCATGCTCAGATGATGCTGTTTCAAAACGAAGAACTTACAAAATTGTTTGCAGATAGTGGATGAGGGATAGTGTCAGGGTTCCGACAATAATTCATGTTAAGTTTTTAATTAACTCTTTATCATTGACGGATGTTTTCGTGCAATACCTTACATGAAAGCTTAGGCCTATAACTTTCTCAAATCTATACAAATAGCTATTTAAAATTTAAATCTAAATTTTCGGGTTAAGTTGGCCCCAAATCGGACCCAGCATCTTTATTAATGATTCCCTATTATGAATAAATACAAAATGTTACAAAATGTTCCGGGGCAAATTGATGTTTTTGCAATGTGCTGAGTGGTAAGTCAATACCCAGTCGAATGCCCCACTATGTTGTATAAAGAACACATGGGCCTACTTAAAGGCACTGGACACGTTTGGTATTGTCAAAGACCAGTGTTCTCACTTGGTGTATCCCAACATATGCATAAAATAACAAGCCTGTGAAAATTTGGGCTCAATTGGTCATCGAAATTGCAAGAAAATGATGAAAGAAAAAACACCCTTTTTGTACAAATTTGTGTGCCTCCAGATGCCTGAAACAGGCTTCAGGCCTGAAGTATTTTAATATTTTAGTGCGAAATTACCTTTCTAAAAAACTACGTTACTTCGAGGGGAGTCGTTTCTCACAATGTTTTGTACTATCAACAGCTCTCCGTTGCTAGTTACCAAGTATGTTTTTTTGCTATATATTCTGAGTAATTGCCAAACGTGTTCAGTGCCTTTAAAGGCAAGTATCCTCACTTGGTGTATCCCAACATATGCATTAAATAACAAACCTGTGAAAATTTGGGTCAATTGGCCATCGAAGATGCAAGAAAATAAGGAAAGAAAAAACACCCTTATTGCACAAAATTGTGTGCTTTAAAAAGGCCTGAGAAATGCAGATTCAAAATTTTTGGGGTGAAAATTACCTCTTTCTCTAAAACTACACTACTTCAAAGGGAGTCGTTTCTAACAATGTTTTATAATATCAACAGCTCTCCAGTGCTTTTAATGGTCATTAACATGTAGAGTAATTACCAAAAGTATACCCTGCCTTTAATTATAAACCCATATAATACACGCAAACATTGGAAGCCAATTTGCAGCTTGTGTGAGCCAAATCCATTTGATCGCTATAGTCACACACAGCATTGAAGTGGCTGTGGCTGTGGATGGCCTACCCGTTGACATATGGGCGTTTTCGTCAGTGGAACTCATCGGTGCCGTTGTACCTATTAGAGCGGATGACGTTGTTTAGCGCGTATTTTTAGGGGTTTGCATGCCATTTTTATAATCACATTGGCTTAAAATCGGAAGATGATGTAATTGTTTCAGTATCAAGTAATAAACCAGTAGGGAACTGACTATGGAAAGGGTAAATTGCCAGTGGAAATCAAATTTCAATTTTGTTTTAAATGTGGACATATACATAATCTAAACTAAATGATCGAAGGGATAGTAATTGGTATTGAATGAGGAAACTTGCACTATCTATTTTTTAATAAGCATACCATCCAGCCAATATAAACATTTAATCTGTTTCCCCGTCTAAGTGAAAACCACTGGAGAAGATTTGTGTCAGCGATAGTCCTATTGATTTGGCAAAGCGAAAATAAAATTAAAGTAAAACAATCACACTTTGGCTAAGAAAAAAAAAGGAAGTCATATTTATGACTTAAGCCTATCTCATAATTATCACTCAGTACAAGTCAAACTTTGGCCTATAAGCTTATATATATAAGATGTATGTTATACAAATATGACTTGCATAAATGTAATTAGTGGTACACGGTATAATGACTTACGCTAATTCATTATGAGATAGCCTAGGCCTTTAATATAGTTATGGATTTTTTCTTTTCTTAAAGGTATCGTACATGTTTGGTAATTACTCAAAACAAATATTAGCACAAAAACTTACTTGGTAACAAGCAACGGAGAGCTGTTGATAGTATAAAACATTGTAGGAAACGACTCCCTCTGAAGTAGCGTAGTTTTTGAGAAAGAGGTAATTTCTCACTAAAATAATAAAAACTTCTTGCAAGAAGTTTTTATTCCTATCTGAAAGCACACAAATTTGTACAACAAGGGTGTTTTTTTTCATTCATCATTTTCTTCCATGCTTCGATGACCAATAATGAGCCCAAATTTTCACAGGCTTGTTATTTTATGCATATGTTGGGATACACCAAGTGAGAACACTGGTCTTTGACAATTTCCAAACGTGTTCAGTGCCTTTAAGCCTATCTCATATATATATCACTTTGGCCTATAAGCTTATAAATATAAGATATATCTCATAAATATGACTTGAATAAATGTCACTTGTGGCACAAGGTATAATGACTTACGCAAATTCATTAGATAGCCTAGGCCTATAAGTCATAGTCATGGCTATTTTTTTTAAATGTCCCTTCAACGCTTCCGTAATAGGCCTATAGCTCTGACACGAACACAGATTTTCAAATCAGGAATTACAGCTGCAAGATGGTTTTACATAATTTGTGGATTGATTTTCGTGCCGGTTTCGATTTCCGTTGAATTAACTGTTTTCCGTTGAATTGACGTAATCGGTGAATTCTGTGTTTCTGAGTGTCGTCATTGAGTTCCGAGTATCTGAGATGATCTATGGCCGTATCCGAACTGGCGGCTACGACTGTTGCTAAGGGTGATGCTAAGGACGTCCTACAGGGCTACTTAAACACACGATGACGCGGAAATCTAGCCGTACCAGTAGCCGCCAATTCGGATACGGCCTATCTTTAAAATCTCATTATTCAGCTAATATGTTCCTATGCGGTGTAAAAAGACAGTGCTTTCCTACATGAGTTGGTCAACTAATTTTGCTTTATATACCCCACACACAGATCCTTGTCATTTGATTGGTGGAACCGGCGTCAGGTGTCATCCATGAGTTTGGCATAAATTTGGTTTGCGGTAAACTCCACGTGGTTGTATCTACTACGTCGTTGTGTAGACTGTTCTTGTAAGAGCCTGTCTTGTTATTCTTCACAAAAATATTTTGTTTATACAAATAAAACCCTTAAACTCCCAGGCGCGGATCCAGGGGGGCGTACGCCCCCCTTTTTCATATTTAAAAAAAAAAAAAAAAAAGGGAGAAAAGAAAAAAAGAGGGAGAGAGAGAGAAGGGGAGGGAGAAATGGGGAAGCTTTGTGTTACGCAGGCGCAACAAACTTCATTTATCATTTTGCTGCTTGGTATATTTTCATGCCCCCCCGTTTGGAAAATCCTGGATCCGCCCCTGACTCCTAAATACACAAAATAATTAAATAAAAAACAACAAAACAAAACAGTTGAATCTTTTTTTTAACGGTCTCTTTGTCCGACTCTTATTACAGAATTGACTATAAACAAATGAAAATAAATACACACAAATTATTACTTGTCTTGATTTTAATCATTCATGATTAATTTTTACAACATTGTGTGAAATTTATTGATTATATTACATGGCTGACAAAATCTTAACATGAGAAATGTTTCACGGTCCAAACATGATAACACGAAAATATTACTGAAAACATGATGACATTATGTGGTACGAAAATAGCCCTTAAGGTCAAGTTATGTCAGGCCTGACCAGTCAGAGGAGGTCTACAAATACCAGGAAAAGGGAAAACCTCAAACCACACACAGACCAAGTGGAAATAAATTCCCATAAAAAGTTTACGAATTGTTGTCTTCCAGGAAATGCCATCATCAAAAAGCATATCATTTAACTGCATAAAATGTGTGGAAAGAATAAAATGTTGAGAATTGTACAAGTTGGATTTGTATGAAATTTAAATATCAAACCGGGATAATCCCCTTTGAGACTTCTTAGAAACTACAGCCCCCAAAACATGGAAATTTAAGTTTCACACAAACGTAAAAAATAAACGAACGATATACAAATGTTTATTTTCTAGTCTGCCTGATCAATGTTAATAATGTTATAACACAATAAAAAGTAAAATATAGATTTATTCAAAATTCTAATGTAAACAATCAATACAGTTTTGGGTGTTTTTCTTTAAAAAATCACAGGCTAGGTAAAATCAATTGGTGCTCACTATGTGGCATGGTGTACCCGCCCCCCCCCCAAGTCTTCATTGTATTCTGGGAATCTCAGGAATTCTTAAGAGGATTTTAGGGGGGGGGGTACTTCTGTACAAGAGTAAAAGAGTGTGTTAAAGTAAGGGAACATTGGGGTGAGGGGGGGGGTGGACACCCTCTGCCACATATCGGACACCCTCTGCCACATATCGGGCATGGTATAGGTAATGTCCAAAAGGTCAGAGCCCAATTTCATAAAGCTTGTAAGCACAAAAACTTGCTAAGCACAGAAAACTCTTGCTTAAGAAAAATAGGTTACCAGCCAAAATACCATACAGTTACCATTGCTGTGACAGGTACCCCACTCATTTCTTGCTTAGCAAAGAAAATTTGCTGAGCAGAATTTTCTGCTAAACAGCTTTATGAAATTGGGCCCTGGTGCACAAAACTCATGTCCCTTTTGCTGTGGATTCAAGGCTTCAATTATTCCCATATTGACCCACCCACCATAGGTCATCATCCACGAAAATAACTTTGGTTCGGCAACTTGGGGAGTCAGATTTCCAGAATGCTACAGTGCAGTGTGCATTTTAGGCCAGGCACATGCAATAATAATAACAATAATAATGACTCTTATATAACGCAATTCCAAAGAATGATCATTGTGCTTCAAACATTATTACCCCTGGTCACTGCGCCATATATTTCATTCCTTATAACATCTCAGCTCCCTGTGGAGTATACAGCCTGTGCTGCCAAGTATGTAGCGAACCAAGCTAAATCAATCACAAGAACCATCTCTGCCCAAACAGGTACCCATTTACCCCTGGGTGATGAGAGGCAATTATAGTTAAGTGCCTTGCTCATGGACACAAGTGTCATGACCGGGATTCGAACCCACACCCTGATAACTCAGCAACCAGAACTTGAGTCCGATGAACTAAAACACTCGGCCACGACACGCAATAAGACGCACATCGTATCTTCACATGCAATTTGACTCCCAAAATGGCAGACCATGGGCAGAGAGCAGCCACATGTGATATCAGTGCAAGAGCATTTTTATACGGAGCAAGACGATCTCGCTTAAAGGTATCGTACACGTTTGGTAATGACTCAAAACAAATATTAGCATAAAAACTGACTTGGTAACAAGCAATTGATAGAGCTATTGATAGTATAAAACATTGTAGGAAACGACTCCCTCTGAAGTAACGTAGTTTTTGAGAAAGAGGTAATTTCTCACTAAAATAATAAAAACTTCTTGCAAGAAGTTTTTATTCCCAATCTGAAAGCACACAAATTTGTACAACAAGGGTGTTTTTTCTTTCATCATTTTCTTGCAACTTCGATGACCAATTGAGCCCAAATTTTCACAGGCTTGTTAGTTTATGCATATGTTGGGATACACCAAGTGAGAACACTGGTCTTTGACAATTACCAAACGTGTACGATGCCTTTAAAGATAGCATTTGCTTTGATGTAAACACTAACTGCTTTTTGTGTAACCTTACTCTCTTTGAATTGAGATAAGGTACAGCTTTGGCAGTGCTGCTGCTAATAATATACATGTATAACTTTGAATCAACAATGTTGATGGCATTTTGTCATGAAATGCTCTACGTTTAGAATCAAGATTAGGTACACCAGTAATGGAGGCAAACAGCTAATTCCGAGATGCTTTCAACTCAACTTCAGAAAGATGAGGTAATGCCAATAAAATGATTGCCCCTGATCCGGTTACTCTCTTTGAATCAGGCTAAGGTACAGCAATGGTTGTGATGCCAGATTTACTACAATCCTGTCAGGAAGGTGAGAGGACTCCCAAGGTTAATGAGCTGCTACAATACCGGCCAAAATGCTTGGGCCACCTGACAATAAACAATACCCTCCCCCGTCCACCGCCCAATGTTGTTATCATTTTAGATTAATCTGTTTAGGATTCTTTTCCCCTTTTAGGTTTGGATTAATAGGCTTTTGAGTCACAGTGGTTTTGTACACTTTTATTAATCCTGGCCATTTTAGAATGAGTTTGTCTTATCACCTGATTCCAATAGTTGTTCTTGCCTTTCTGTTACTGTGTTCCATTACATCATTAGTAACAGAACAGTAACAAATATTACTTTGTTGTATTGTTGAGATTTTATTAATAGCCTTTCGAGTCACAGTGGTTTGGTTCACTTTTATTTTTCCCGACCATTTCAGAATGGGTTTGTCTTGTCATCTGATTCCAATAGCCTTTCTGTTACTGTTCCATTACATCAATAGGAACGGGACAGTAACAAATATTACTTTATTGTATTGTTGAGATTTGATTAATATCCTTTCGAGTCACAGTGGTTTGGTTCACTATTACTAATCCTGGCATTTTTTAGAATGAGTTTGTCTTGTCATCTGATTCCAATTGTTGTTCTTGCCATTCTGTTACTGTTCCATTACATCATTAGTAATGGAACAGTGACAAAAACTACTTCCTTCTATTGTTGCAGGTTAGTTGAAATCTTGGCCAAATAAATCATAACAATGAGTATAATGATAATCATAACAGTAACCAGCTGGAGTGCAGACCGCACAATGAGAGTCAACATTGGTCTGGAGCCAGGGGGCCCAATGAGTTTATGACCCGGATTGTAGCCACTCGCCGAAGTCAATAACCTGGCCAAAATGGGCAGCCGATTAAAATATTTTTTACACTTCCCTCAGTCAATGTATCCTGGTTGCATGCAAAGAAATGAACGCAAAATCTTGATATTTCCATCTTCTTTTCCCCCAAATTTGCCTCCTTGTAACCAATAAGGTGGGATGGGTCCTAACTTGAGACAATTATTCCTTGATTAATTTAAGTATATATTCTTCTAGTTGTGCATGGATTTTGCTCGCTTGCTCTTCTTGTTCCTCTTGCTTTTCCTTTTGTGCTTCTTGCCTGTGACTTTGGCATCAGCAGGTCTGCAGGGAAAGATAAATAGGAGGATAGGTACTTGTGAAAATGATGAAAATGCATCTAGAGAGAGATTCTGTTCAGAAAGCTTAATTTTTGTTTTAAAGAAACATTTTAACATTTAACTTTCTCAGTGCCTGCTTCTTTTTGCGTTTTGAACCTAAAATGCCTAGCTTTTTTTTTTTTTTTTTTTAAATTCGGCAAAAAAATAAATAAATAAGTCTTTCTCACCAAACAAAGTGTATCTTGCTGATTTGTGTTGCCTTGGTACATCCCAAAGTCAATAGTATTTCTTGAGTGACAATGCCCTCTCGTGATAACATATCATGGGTTGTTCATGTACGATTGATGACACTTTTCGAGTACATAAAATAGACCGTACATGTAAGACCTTGGCACTGAAAGAGTTAATCAATATATCAACTGATATACCACCCTAGACCATGCTTACCTGTTAGCGAAGGCTTTAAGGACACTTCTGACTGTCGAGGTAAGCTCCCCTGATCGACTCACTTCAACCTTCTTCTGGAGTTCCTCAAGTACTGAGGTCATCTTGGAGAAGTCTGGTAACTGTATTCCGTCAATAGTAAAGTATATTATTTTACTCAGTTTAAAACATGTAAACTGCATGATAAAAATTTAAACAACAACCTCTGACTATTTGGTCTTGTGTTCAGCAAATTTAAAAACCTACAAAGCACCTTAAGCAAAAATGACAACACCTTTTTGTTTCTGTAAATGAGCTGTTGTTATTGAAAATGAGATATTTTTAAGATCAAACATTTTTGAAAACAGTCTATGGAGGACATATTCCTTTTTAGAACAATAAGCCAATTGGAAAATTGATCTTGAATGTCTGGTACAATGAATTGAATGGTCACTCGGATTGGATTCCCCAGACTAAAGACAGTGTTGCTGCGCTGAATCACATGTTTCGGGGCAAGCTTTTGTATAGCAGTCTCCAGATGGGCAAATCCTGGTACCATTGTGCGAAACACATTCATTCAAAATTGTGTATGGGTGTTCAGAAATGTGATCTTACATAACTACCCAAAAGCTTGCCCCGAACTATGTGACAAAGCAAGTCAGTGTCTCTTATAGACTGAGGAATTCAAATTAAAGCAAGTCACTTGTGACTAAGCAAGTCATTGTACCAGACATTGTTCAAATCTAACTTGCAAATGGCTTAATGAAAATTACTGCATTTTTAAAATTAATTTTGTTGTCATACATTAAACAGTTTACTTCAGAAAAGTTTATCCCAAATCCTGACTAGTCACAGTACATAAACACTGTTCCCACCTAAGCCCATGTAGCGCTCATTGCTGCATTACAATAAACATTCATTATTTACTGCATTGCAAACAAACATATCCCAACAAACTGCAGCATTCATTATTTACTGCATTTCAAACAAACATATCCCAACAAACTGTATACCATTGGAAAGAGCACACCATTCTCTCTCATTATGCTTTGTCATGTTTCCCATCTCATATCACTAGTAGTGAGAGTACAAAGAAAGACACTAGCGTCTTGTTCATCTCGTAAATTCCCGTAGCTAGGCGCTAACAGCATTTGTGTGTTCTACAGGAAATCCCTTAGTAAGGCAGATATGAGTTATGGCTTCACTGTTTAATGACCATCTTAGACGGAGACTTTAAGATGTTGACTTCCTCAAACTTTCAATGAATAAATCTTGCTTGAGATCTGCTTGCAATATTTTGGAGAAAAGAGAACCCTTGCACAGTCCGCCAGTGCTGAACGTGCACATGTGTATGTGTCATGCGCAACTCTCAGCCAATGATAGGCCTTCTTTTACCTCAGTGAGGGCGCTGTGTAAGCTTGTGATATCATATGCAAGGGGTCTGGGCTGGAAATGGGTCTTGTTGATGGCTCAAAGAGCCATTACAAACCCAACCAACGCAAGTCGGTCAAATGTTAAAGTTAGACGGATGGAATTTCAAGAATAAAGCCCAACTTTGCAACCCATTGAAGCAGTTTTGTTGTAAAATCTCTGAGTTCCTATGATCCACAGTGTGGTTTGCCTACCTTATCAATTGAGTGACATGCCATGGCGTACTCTCTCAGAACAATGAAGATCTGGAGAAGAAACTTTGGTTTGATGACTTGTCCCTCATCTACCAGTGCACTCTGTAAGACCTACAAGCGAAAAATAAAAGGTATCGAAATTAGGTCCCAAACAAATAACTCAATTGATAGAATCACGTCCAATGAAAAATATAATCATGACTTAATGATGTAAAAGTTATCAATCTTCTTCAATGTATGCCTTGACAAAATCATTTGACATTCCACCCAACCAAAACAAAATATAAAAATAATAATTACAAAAAAACTTGTACACAAGTTAGATGGAAACCGAATTTGTACACAATCTCAAAGATCCCCCCACAAAAAATTATAATAAAATTAAAAATAATAGTAGTATTCATTATTGTAATACAAGTAAAAAATGCCAAATTTTCTGATGTACGTTTCGTTGTGTCAGTGCAAACACGTTTTATCTCCAAAAATAGAATTACGTTATGAGCAAATTTGGAATTGTTAAAATGTCATGTCTCGCCTAAAATAGCCCAGCTGTACACACAAAACAAGTATGCGCTGAGATACAAGGTTTTTGAACGGAGCATTTTCGTGCGAGATAGAGCATTTTTACAAAATCGAGATACAAGGTTTTTGCAATGACGCAGCGATTTCTACAAAAGAAAGAATAGAAAATAAGAGCTACCTGTAGAGTTTCCTCAGTGAGTTTCTTGCTGGTTCTCGACCAATGCGATGTTTCACTCTATTGTTGAAAATTATAAAAAAATTATCAAAGAACATCATAAGTTATTATTATTAATTATATTATACAAACATTGGATGCATATGAGTGCATTGTCGCAGAATGATTACCACGTGGTAAAACCTGGACCATTCTATTTCATGAGGCGAAGCCGAGTGACATGGAAAAGCCAGATTTCATCGAGTGATTATATTCTGAGACAATGCACGAACGAAATGCATTTAATTTAATTTTTTTTAACTCATACACAGATCCTTGCCATATGAATTTTTTTAACAGACACAAAAATGTCACGGAAACTCGTACACCCAACTCTAAAAGAAAGCCTTCTAAAAAACGTGGATAAATCTATGAAGACACCAACCTTGTCCGCCATGACACAACCTTTGGACGAAAGAGCGTGAATAATTGTTTTGGAAATGCTGAGCATAGAAAATTAATATACCTGTCGTACATTTATTTCCATTTACGATGGTTACGACAGACCAGCGTCGCTGCAGTAAATACATGCCAGAAATAACTCAATGTGGTCTTTGGGGCAGCCAAGGGCATTTTGTTACAAGCCGCTTAGAGCAACTATAGCCACTTAACGGATAAACTGGCCTTCTCACGCAAGTTCTTAAATCCCGGCCAAAATGCTTGGGCCATGTGACAATAAACATGTCCTTCCCCGTCCCCTTCAACGTTGTTAACCATAGCTGGAGCGCAGACCACGCAATCAGAGCCCACATTGACCAGGGACCGGGGGACCGGGGGACCGGGGACCGGGGGCCCAACGAGATATGACCGTGATTGTAGACCACATGCTTCTGTTGCTAGTTCATAACTTACTTGTACAGGTCTGCTGGTCATGAGTACAGCTAGTAACCGACATGCTTGAGTCTGAAACAAAAAAGAAAACATACTTTTTGTTAGCTCGCCTCATTAATCAGACTCATGATGTAACTATGGTGTCGTGTATGAGCAGTCTAGCGCATTGGACTCAAGTTCTGGTGGCCAAGTCATTGCAGTGAGGGTTCGCATCCTGGTCTTGACACTTGTGTCCTTGAGCAAATTGGTAAATGTGAGGGTAGAGATAGCTGAATGATTAGGAACCTATGTGCCCATTTAGCCACCGGTGCTGCATACTCCTAAGGAGTTGAGATGGTTTCAGGAATGCTTGAGGCTCCATGATAATGTGAGGCACACTGATACAACGGGTTTAAGAGCCCCTAATAAATGCCTATTTTATATTGTCTTAGTTTCAGTTTATTTCCACTCAATCAGTTTGCTTAGACAATAATACATATTCGGTACTTTAAAATAAGTTAGATTGATTAAGGGGTGGGAGTTTCCTGAAAGCAAGCTTGCTGGGCGGCGACCCCCCTAGTTTCAAAGTGAATTCAGAGTTTGAAACAAATATAGTCCAAGCAACCTAAGCCAAAATCTACCAAGCAGCAGCTAAAATGATTTTGTTAACCACTTACACATATTTTTTGTAAAAGGAAAGTTTTAATATATCTTTAAAGGCAGGGTATACCTTTGGTAATTACTCCACAAGTTAATGACCATGAAAACCTACGTGGTAAAAGAGCACTGGAGAGCTGTTGATATTATAAAACATTGTTAGAAACAACGCCTTTTGAAGTAGTGTAGTTTCAGAGAAAGAGGTATTTTTCACCCAAAAATTTGAATCTGAGAGAGGTTTCAGGCATGAAGCCTTTCTCAGGCATCTGAAAAAACACAATTCTATGCAACAAGAGTGTTTTTTCTTTCATTATTTTCTTGCAACTTCGATGACCAAATGAGCCCGAATTGTCACACGTTGGTTATTTTATGCATATGTTGGGATACACCAAGTGAGGATACTGGTCTTTTACAATTACCAAAAGTATACCCTGCCTTTAAATTTACTACAGCATCTAAAACGAAGACAAAACATTCATGTAAGAAAGTATGTATAACTAACTTACCTTTCTGTAAAGCTGGCAACCGGTAGTCACATACTTAACAAGGTCCTCAGCAAAGTACCATGCAAGATTCTGTTTTCCCAAAACATGAAAAAATGCATTGGTCAGAATGTTACAAATCGTTAAGTGTTAATTAAATAAAGAAATAGCTTATAATTTGTTTTTACCCTTACACCGATGAGTATTAAGCACTGTTTACTCGGTACTTTCCCCGAGTTCTGTGAAAAAAATCCACAGGCAAATTACTCGGGTGGAATTCGAACCCATTACCTTCGCATTACTAGAGCAAAACAAAAGAATTAGCTGTTTGAATGTGTTTACCAGTCTGAAGGACCTTTTACCTTTATTCAAATGTGCTGCTAATTAATTTTTTTCAGAACTTAGCAGGATCTTTCAAAAGCAGTATGGACTATTTACAATAGCCCCCTTGCATATGATGTCAGAAGCCCAACACAGCGCCCTCACTGAGGTCAAACGAAGACCTGTCAATGACTGAGAGTTGTGCGCGCCGCGTACACGTTTCTATTGTTTCACCTCAGCGATGGCGGCCAATGCAAGGGGAAAAATACTTATTGTAAATAAAAGAGCAAAGGAGAGTTTTCAGGTGTGAAATGGACAGTTTGTCAAAAATGTTTTCTTTTTTATTTACACATTATTACTATTTTGTTTCTGTCACTGTAGTCTTGCTGCTATTTATCAGTCAAAGGTAAAGAATTAAAAACCTTTAGTCTCTTCAACCATGGCTGACGAATCAAAAACCTTCAAACTTTTTATTCAGAACAACACTATGGTGTAATTTTGAGTTTGCTATGAAATGCAGGCACGATATTTGGCCCTTGGAGAAGGAAAACCCAGGACATTTTTGATTGACTATGGCTATTTAATAACAAATTCGCTGTTTTTTCTCTTAACATTTCCCAGAAATCAGATTCAAGTAGGAGGAATAGCATTCCTCATACTGGTAACAGACGATCACAGATTGTTCTAAAACAAAAATTTTCAATTAAAAATTATTCACAAATTAAACAAGTTTGAACTGCCAATTATCCCTCGTGTTGGGTAAGAGTTTTGCACTTTATTGAGTCCTCTGAAAAAGTCAACAAGTCCAGTTGGATAGTCACTGATAAAGTTAATAGCAAACCATGAGAGTCAGTTTCATACTTACTGGAAACCTCTCTATCAGCTCAGAAAAGAGAAGAGGATGAAGACATGTCCCCCTGAGGAAAAGAAGAATTGAATTGAGAATATGAAATGATTATTTCATTGGGTTTATGAAGAAATAATTGTCATTTAATAAAGTGTGGCATATACTAAGCACTGAGATTCATCTCAAGATTCAGTTAGCTAGTGTGGGTGCGTTCGATTAGCCTCTCTGGTTTTTATTTCATTTCATTTATTCTGGTTGTGAAGCCAAGGGCTCTCAGAAAAGTGAACTTAATCACTGTACTAGCCAAGAACCCAAATGGAGAGAAGACAAGGAAGGAAGTTTCAGTTTTAGATGTGGGAGGAAAACCTCACAGAATTATTCCAAGGGAAAACCCACGCAGTAAGGTAGGGACTGAAAACCAATTCACGTAGTGCCCCTGGCGTGATTCGAACAGGGGTGCTAGAGGTGGAAGGCGAGGAAAGATACCACTATGCCAACCCGACCACCCAAATGGTTCGACCAAGGTCTGACCATAGTGTGTTAAATTAGCTTCTCTGATTTGACCCAGGTCTGACCCCAGTGCGTTCGAGTAGCTTTGACGTCATTGTCGTGGCTCCCCCGGTTCAAACCCCAATTACCTGCTCATGGACCAGGGTTACTTGGGTCTGACCCGGGTGCATGACGTCAAGATGAAAAACTTCCTCAATGGCCACATTTTGTTTTAGTAATTCAGTGGGACACTTTCAGGAAGTTTGACACACATTTTCAACCTAAAACAGTGATTCTGTGGCAGTTTTAATAACTTAAGACCAATCTTAGCACTTTGTGAGTTAAAGTATGAGTAATAGTACATGAAAAAAGTACTTCAGTAAGTACGAGTACAAATCTCAGGTTTACTCAACTTAAGACCAATCTTTGCACTTTGTGAGCCTGGGTGCTTGGCCTTACAGTAATAATGATACAGAAAAGTACAATCTCTCAAGAGTGAGAGAGAACTATGTGTTACTCACCTGTGAGTCATGAAGTCTTCCAGTGCACTGGAGTAGAGTTTGCCTATCCTCTCAATATCCAACATATTCGACTATGAATGGGGCAAAAATACAAAGAAATTCCCTGTAATGATGATTGTCGATTTAAACACTGTATAATACTTATAATAAAGCCATGTTGATCTGGAATCTTATGTCTCTTTCAATGTCTGTTTTCAGCATGATATTTAGCCCTTGGAAAAAGAGTAGGACAATTTATTGAGCACATGGGTTGACCTACATATACATGTTCATCTGGTATAGGTAATATAGACTTTTCAGGCTACTTAATAACAATTTGCTGATTGTTCTGAAGGTCAAAAGATTTAAATAATAATTTGAAATCAGATTAAAGTTGGAAGAATGTAATGCCTTTGTTTTATATCATGGGGGCTTAGAATGTGTTTTCTCATGCATATCCAATATTGCAGAATTTAAAATGCGCCAGAAAAATTTAAAATACACTTATACCTATATTGTTATTGAAAAGTTTGGCAGGTTTCACTTACATTTAGGTCTTTAAATGTTTCAAAATGTTTCAAAATTGTTTGAAATGTGTTTGTCTAAATCATTCACCCTTTTTTGTAGGGGATAGAATATTCCCAAAAATACAAACTGAGAAAAAGTCTCAAAAATTATTTTGATAGTTAGGTACAAAGTGTAAGGTAGCAGCAAAATTCCAACAGAAATGAAGCCGAGGTTCATAAAGTATCAAGTTAGAATTGAAAAGAAAAAATTTATGGCGGCCAAGGGCCGAATTGTAAAATCTTTCACAATATGAAAAATAGGCTATAAACAACCAAAAAATAGATACATGCATAAATATAATAAGAACGCACATACAAAAAATGAAACAACAACTTATGCGAACACAGACTATTTCAAAAAAAAGGGAGGGGATTAATTTTCCCCAAAGGTATAAATTACGAATCAACAGGAGTGGCAATATTCTCAAGAGTAGAAGCTTTAAATACCTCGGGTGCAGCAGCCACAGGCTTCCCTGGAATGCTTTTTCTTTTCTCTTCAGCTCTCTGGTGTCTTGTCTTCACAGGAGATGGGTCAGCCATGTCGACGTTCCCTCTCAACACACGGATCTAAAAATGAAATTATATAAATAATAATAGGTAAAGATACAGCTCACTCAGGCACTAAACATGTGAAGGGTATTGTATGGTGCCACCACCCTGTCGCTGAAGGCAGCTGACATCAAATGCCTCGACAGTTTCGGCCGAACCATCTGGCGTCACCTGCTCAACATCAAGTGACAAGATCATGTGACAAATGAAAGACTGATGGAGATGATCGGCAAATGATGGTACTTCAGCAGCAGTGCTGTGATTGAAAGAAAGGCAGCTTGGTTGGGCCATCATCAAGGCGGCTTGGCAGCACCCATTGTGGATGGGATGCCAGAGGGATGCCATCGTTCCGTGGGCCGACCAAAGATGCGCTGAGTAGACAACATCTGAGAATGGTTAGGTTGTGATGCCACCGAACTCAAAGCAGCAGCACTGGAAAGACGGGCTTTGGTGGGAGCGGTACCTGTGATTCCAGCGGGGTACAAATTAAGGAAGAGACCACAAGCAAATGCCAATGTCTACTATAGAGAGATATATTACTCCCCAGATGTGACCTACGTACATTCAAAGTTACCTTAGCATTCTTTTCTTTTTTCATCAAGTGCCAATAATAATTTATAATAATTTATAAAAATAGTAGACGACTTAAATTATTGGTGAATAATTACCAGAAAAAGGCAGCCCGCCGATGCGAGGGAAACCGTCATCAAAGATGTCGCTGAAAGTAAAAGAAGAACAAAATTTATATTTTGAATTCCCTGCTTCCGTAAGCACCGATTCTTTGCTTACAGTAAGCAGAGCTATGACATTGGGCCCTGGTTGTATCACATGGTCTGTGCGAGTGATGAAACTCCACTTGGGTGTTGATACGGCACTGGTAGGCCAAAGTTTGATTGTAGGCACTGTGCCAGCAGCACTACCACGGCAGCTGTGTGAAGCACCTTTGCAGCCATGACCAATTGCATAAACCAAACCTCAGCGGAAAAGATGATAATTGTTGCGTTTTAGTTTAACCAACGATATCTGATGCTGATTCTACTTGGATTGTCACCGTGGTCATTGTTTATGTCACTGTGGTCAAGTGGTTAGACTGCAAGACTTGCATTGACAAGGTTGTAGGTTCGAATCTGGCCAATTTAATCGCTAATTTCACAATGACTAGAATAAGTATTGTCGTCTAGTTACTGAATCACAATTTCTTGATTTGCTCATTTCATAATTATAGACATTAAACCAATGTTTGTATGAGAGAGATTGGCTGTTGCCAGCTTGGCGTTTATATCCCCTTGTGGGAGCTTTGCCGAGTTCTCTTGTTGGGAAGATCATCTAAACAAACAACAAACAAACAAACAAACGAGCAAACAACAAACAAACTTTTGTAATGGTGGATGAGAGTTACCTTTCTTGGCTATTTGCATAATTTCCTCAATGGTTTCATGCAGTGACTCTCTTTCTTCCGTTATATTGTGTGGATACTGAAAAATAGAGGGGAAAAGAATAAACATAGTCAGTAAATAATAAATTTCATTGTTAAAGGCACTGAACACGTTTGGAAATTGTCAAAGACCAGTGTTCTCACTTGGTGTATCCCAACATATGCATAAAATAACAAGCCTGTGAAAATTTGGGCTCAATTGGTCATCGAAGTTGCAAGAAAATGATGAAAGAAAAAACACCCTTGTTGTACAAATTTGTGTGCTTTCAGATAGGAATAAAAACTTCTTGCAAGAAGTTTTTATTGTTTTAGTGAGAAATTACCTCTTTCTCAAAAACTACGTTACTTCAGAGGGAGTCGTTTCCTACAATGTTTTATACCATCAACAGCTCTCCGTTGCTTGTTACCAAGTAAGTTTTTATGCTAATATTTGTTTTGAGTCATTACCAAATTTTGATAACTCCTCTCCTTGGCTTCATTACCAACAAGATTAAAGATGAAATAAAATAAACAAATCAGGGATGAATTTCGATAAATCAGAAAATTCTCACACTTGGTAAACACTTTTTCATGTAAATTCTCACTTAATCTTTGATAGTTACTTTTAAACATGAAAATCAATCAATGTAATAAAGTTGATATTATTTTGTATCATTCAACCAGACCTTTTTGACCCTGCAGAGTTTGTTGCGGTAGATGCTGACTGCCTTCTCAGATAGAACTTGCTGGTCTTTGTGAACAGATGCTACCTGAGCGACTACTAACAACGGATGGACTAATTTCTGTGGACATAAATGATAAATTTTGTCAATTATTGGACAAGTATAGCGTTGGTCAAGATCAGATTTCAAAATAGTGGAACTAGTGTCACTTTATCCTTGATAGAAAGTCATTAAAATTACCATTGGATTTGGAACACCACGTATATAACCTCACTATCCAAGAGTGTAATTTATTAAGATGTTTTTAAACAAGAAACCATTATCAGAATGGTTCTTTTTAAAGAAACACTATCGAAATAGTTCTTTACAAGCAACTGCTATCGGAATGGTACCTTACAAGGAACATTATCAAAATGGTTCTTTACAAGGAACCACTATAGGAATGTTTTGTTTACAAGAAACTGTTATCGGAATGTTCTTAACAAGGAACTGCTATTGGAATTGTTTTAAACAAGGAACTGCTATTGGAATTGTTTTTAACAAGGAACTGCTATTGGAATGGTTCTTCACAAGGAACTGTTGTCAGAATGGTCTTGAAAACACTGAAAGACTTGGCATGGGTCTTTGCCTTTGTGCCCAATCAAAAAACTCCTATAGACTAGTAAGATTTTGCTCATCCTTAGAGGATAAAATTCTAGGCTTGTTGATACATACCAGTATGAGAGGATTCAACTGCTGCCGTTTGATAAAGATGTCCAACAAATCAAGGACCCTAAAAAGCAAGAGAAAAATAAGAAGGACAAAAGTCAGTAATCAGGAAGGAATGAAAACTCAGCTGTTTCCAGAATTGATATGCTCTGCTAAAACCTTCCACTCCCGGTCACACACCCTCCATAAATACCCAAGTTTCAAGAGTACTTTCAAGCATTGTGTTTAGCCTCCTCCTTACATTTTCTATTCACAGCAATCTATCCAGCATTCCTGCTTTTTCCCTTTCTACGCCCACTCCCCCATATCAGTATCCAAGTTTCAAGTGCACTAGTATTGTAGTAACCCATCTCTTTCTTCCCTCCTGACAGAAATCCTACCTGCCATCCCCCAACACATCATCCTTTTCTGTCTCCATATTACTCCCCAAGTTAGAAGCTGTCGTCTGCTTTCATTCGGTTATTTTGTTGTTTGACATTTTTAAATCACCCACCAACACCTCAGAAATGTGTTCGCCTATGGTTACTTACGTTCGCCAACACATCACCCTTTTCTGTCCCCATGATACAACCCAAGTTAGAAGCAGAGTATTGTGTTGATCTTTCGTCCTGCCTACATTCTCGCCTGCTTCCTACCCCTTTGCCCCCTATCTTTGCCCCCATATTAGTCCCCAAGTTTGACGTGTACATACATATTGGCCAGGATTCCTCCAAGCTATCCCCACCACCTCATTCATCTTTACCTTTCTACCACACACATGTAAGTACCTGAGTTTGAAGTGTAGCAGTATAGTATTGGCCTCTTTCTTTCCTTTCCTCCTGTCAGCCATCTTGGCTTTAAAGAGACTCGTCAGCGCTGTGTCGAGCTTGATCATCGTTTCATCATCAAAGTCACTGGCTACATCATCACTATCATCCTGAGTCAAGTATTACATCAAAACAAGGTAACTCACTGATTCTCATTTTGAACCTTGGAAGTCAATTAGTTTATTACCTAACACTCTCTTGTATTCCAAGTTGCAATATATGGATGCAAGGCATTGACAATTAAACAAGCAGATGCTCAAGAATCAATTTGTTGGGGAAGTGGCGCTACTGCCGTATTTTGCCATGACTTGAACAGACAGAACATCTAATGAATCAATCAACAATAGCAAAGAATCTACCCAAAGAATGCCTCATAGTTCTTATCTGCCGAAGGAAGCTCCACTTTTTCGGACAAGTGGCCAAGGGCAGCGCTTGGGAGATAGGAGCAATGATTCTAGACGGCAAAGTTGATGGAAAAAGATCTAGAGCAGGCCTGGAATTTCATCTTTGAGAGGGCAAGGATTTTCATTTTGCAAAGGGCACTTCCATTGGCATATCTTAAAGTCTATGAGGACTTTTGAAGGGGGAACCAAAGCCAAGACCAGGGGCAACAGAAGCCATGGCCTCCATGTAATTCCAGGCCTGCTAGAGGATGACCTAAAGCAACCTTGGAAGACTATATCAATGACTGGATTGGACTCAGTAACAACACAGCGATGTGACGTGCCAAAGAGTGCCAATCCGAAAGAGGAATTTAGAAGTTGGCTGCCTCAAACCCTCTCTACAGGGTAGTTCCGTGTTACAGTTCTATGTTTGGGGAAAAAGTTGGATGTTTCTACCACAACAAACTTGACTTTGGGGTTGTGTATTTGACACTGACCTCGTTTGCAGCAGCGTCACCGAGAGCAGCTTGTATATCAGCACGGAAGAAATCATCCACCTCATCATCGTCGTCCTCATCATCATCTTCACTGTCTTCCACCTCACTGTCAGAGTCTCCATCAGTCTTCTTCTGCAGAGAGGGCCATATAGTGAATTAAATTACCATCAATTGCTATCATACACTTAATCCCAGTAACTTTCAACCCTGGCTTCAGGGCCACTCAGAAGTAAAATTTCCTTTGGACAGAACCAAAAATCAAGCTTTCCAATTAGCCATTTTTAGGTTTTGAGGCATTGCATAGTGAGGTATCAAAGTATATTAAGTTTGCGGTAACACCATGTGTATATCTACTTTGCTGTGTAGATTTTGTTCTTTGAACGTGTCTTGCTATTTATTTTACTGCCATATAGTAGATTTCGGAATTCGGGAGACTACTTATGTGGCCGAGTGGTTTAGAGCATCGAATTCAAGTTCCGATGGTTAAGTCATCGGGGTGTGGGTTCGAATCCCGATCATGACACTTGTATCCTTGAGCTAGTTTTAATCAATATAATTACTTCTCTTCACCCAGGGGTATCAATGGGCACCTGCGAGGGTAGAGGTTGATATTGTGTTTGAAAAAGCCTTCAGAGCGCCACGGCAGCTCGGGGCTGTATACTCCCCAGGGAGCTGAGAAAGATTAAAGGAATGTTATTGGCCCAATGACCAGTTTGTTTTAATGTCAGTTTATTTCTGTTTTTGTTAAGTTTCCTTAATCCTTTTGTTTAGGGTTATAATTTTGTTTTTTAGAGAACTTGAGGTGCTCAACAATTTCTGATGTTAATGGTTTTTAACTCTTTTAACATTGGCTGAATACATTATTATCTTATCTTTCCTAGACATACTTAAATTAAAGTATATTAGACATACTTTATGGAATATCGGCATACCTTTGCATGATTTCCATTGCCATTAGGAAGGTTTTTCTTCTTCTCTTCTTCAGCTTCTGAATCGTCATCGTCATCGTCATCGTCATCGTCATCTTCATCTTCTTCCTCTTCTTCTTCTTCATCTTCGTCCATTTCCAGGTCTCCCTCATCATCTATGAAGGAAAGTTCAAGAAACAAACAGGTTGTTTAAGTAAATGGGACCTATTCCATGATGTCATTGAAATGTGAGCAGTGTTAAATGTATTCACTATTTCATTTGTATGTTAACATATTTGAGTCAGTTTGATTTGTGACCATAATAGGGCTGTCAACGAACAATTACCGCAGGTTTAATCCGCAACAGTTTGTTTGGTCTAGCCGCTTAAAGGGATTGTATACATTTGGTAACTGGAACCCGCTGTTTGTTTCAATTTATTAATTTATTTATTTATTTATTTCTTATTTACCCTGGGGAAACCTCTCAGTGAAACACTGTTTTTCAGAGGTGCCCAGCAACTACATACACATTAAAATTTTAAAATTGTATTAATATAAAAATATATTTATAAAAACATTAATTAATATTAAAAATAGAAAAACAGCCAATCCTATATAGTTGTAGATATATACTATAAAACTACCTGTGAAAATTTCATTTCAAAAGGTAGTAGCGTTTTTGAGATTTTGCCGAAAATCTGGAGCGGTTTGTCCATGCAGGAAGAATAATCTGCAATTGAATACAAAATCTGAGAAGCATTACTGCAGTAACGCTTCTCAGATTCAAATTTTTTGGGGATAAAAAGTGACATCTTTTTCCATAACCGCAGTACATCGAAGTGAAAAGTTTCTCAAAATGCATTATACTATCCAAAGCTGCTGTACTTCTTACCAAGTAAGTTTTTATTGGCATTAATTTACAGAGTCATTACCGAACGTATACAGACACTATAAACGGAATGAATTGTTGAGGGCTTCACTGGTACTCGATCCATGTCCCATTCTAAACCAGTGCACAGTACACAAGTCAGTACATTGAGAATAACCGACCGGTTCTTTTCAGAGCCATGTCAACCTCTTGGTAACCGTTCCATAACTTAGCAGAAAAATAAACTATTTTTTATAAGGCCACATAAACAAAAAAGTGGGGGTAGGAGGGCGTTTTTTTAAATTTTAAATGGCATAATATGAAATAGAATAAAGAAATCATCACAATCAATGTAAAACAGAGGGTTTGTGTGATTTTGATGTTTTTAATTGTTTTGCTAAACCCATTTAACTTTCTGTAAACATTTTCAAAAAACTAAAACGCAGTGTAGCCTAAATAAACATTTGAATAATTGTCCTTGTTTTTCCAACATGAATAACCTTTCTTCAAACATCTTTTCCAACTTACAGATTTTGAAAAAATATCAGCTATAAAAACCTGGGAGCCAAATTTGACTGAAAAGATCATTGAAAAGACCGTTTTTTATGATAAAATGTTTTTATTAAAAACAATATAAAAAAATTGGGGTCGGGGGGTTTTGTAGGGTCGGGTGGGGATCAACAACTTTTTTTTTATGAGGCCTTCATTTAAAATCAACAAACTAACCAGAGCTAACTAACCTGACTGGGTGATCTCCATGTTACCATCCTCTTCACTCATAGTTGGGTCCAGAATCTGAAAGCATTCAAATATGACAGTAAAAAAACTTTGACCACAAATTTTGAGAGCGTTACCTTACAGGGTGGTTTGAAAAGGGGAGGGGAAGTGTTAATCCCCAAGCCTACATGCATGCCTTAAGGTTATGTAGTCACATCTTTCTGAGCAAACTTTAATTGAACAAATTATTCAATTTTGTTGTCCTCAAAGGTCTGGGGGCAAAAGGAGTAGTGAAATTACTGTTTTGTTCCTGCAGACAAACAAAGCGTACTGTTCTTCTTAGAACCACAACTTTATCCCTGAAGTATTAAATAATGCAATCACTTTAAATCAGGACAAAATTTCATGGCTTTGCCTTACGCAAGTGAAAAATCAACGCTTAATAATGTAGGGCTTATTTCACAGGTTAGTAAGAAATTTGTGCTTGTGTATGCATACTTAAACATTTCATACTAAGCATCTTTTGCTTACACAGCTAGTGTTCAAATTGGTGCTAACCCTGTAAGCGGAGAATGGTGACCTTAATTAAGTGCAGAATTCAGCAGTAAGTAGAGCCATGAAATTGGGAAACATGTTTGTCAGCCTGTCAAACAACAAACGCCAGTCGGCAAAGCTGGTGCTGGAAAACATCATCACGAATTGTCCATTTTTTATTTCCATGTAGCAATTATGCCCAGTTAACACTTCAAGGGAGTTGTATTAAGTGAAGCAAATTTCCATGCGCCATGAATGGAAAAATAATAATAATCATAATTAAACATTTTAAATTGCACCCTATCAAAAGAGAATAACACATTTTAAAATGCAGAGTGGAAGAGAAGATTAAGAAAAAAGACTGGTCACCAGGCCAGTGACCAAACCACAGTATGTGGATATGTTTTGGGAAAACAGTGCATAGTAATTCTCTGCAGCAAAGAATCTTGTTTTGCTTTTCCGTGTGGTGTGAATTCAGCTTTAGACTCACATTCAGCAGTAGTTGTAATGCCTCTGGTGTCATCTGAGGGCAGATCATCTTGAAGACGCCATCTACCACTGTACGCAGGAGATGAGACGGCTTGGAGAGGAGACTAAGTAAGATTTCTGTCACTACCTCCACCCACTCTGGTTCTAAACACAGGAAACAAAGAGTGTTTTGGCAATCAAGGTTAGACCACTGGGCTCATTGTAATTCAGAAAATGTTCACACCATAAGAGTTGGGCATGAGGTGCAAAATGGCCGACATCAATGGAACCTGGGACTAATTTCATGGTTCTGCTTAGTACTGAAGGGTTAAAGCCCGGTTCATACTTAGTGTGAATGCTTTGTGCGAAGCGAATTTGACGATACCAATTCCCAATGAACAATTCGCACAAGTTGAGCAAAAACATTCACAGCGAAAACAGAGCTGTGACGTCAAATTCGCTGCGCACAAAGTATTCGCAGGAAGTATGAACCGGGCTTAACCAAGGGGTGCTTATTTATGAAGACTTCTTCTTGGTCGTACCTTCTGTGTCAATTTTCTTGGCTGATTTTCGTCTGTTGAGGGCTCTGTCATAGCAACCATGAAGGTCCTGAATAAATACAAATGATAATTAAACAACGCATGAATATCAAAGGTGTCATATCAAAGTAAGATTATTGCAAATAAGAAAGGAGTAAAACAAATCTCATAAAAATAAGTCTTTGCTATTGCCATGTTGCTATTATATCACTATTACTGAGTGTGATTTGATATAACCTTTAACCCTAGCAGTGCCCAGATTGAAATTTAAGCTGTAAATTCCCTTTTTTTCTTCTAGAAATTACAAATCATAATTCTAGAAACAATGACTGCAGTCAAGGTATATGCAAGTTCAAAGCTAACCTCCAAAACTTTGTTTTGGTCACAACATGAACTTTCACAAAGGTTACTTTAATGTCACAGGTTGTGTTGTAACCAATAGAACCCTTGCATAAGACATCACAAGCCCAAAACAGCGCCCTCCCTGAGGTCAATGAAGATCCATCACTGGCCAAGAGTTGTGCGCAGTGTGTATACTTTTCCATTGTATGACCTCAGCAATGGCAGCCAATGCAAGGGGCCTATACTCTGTGTAAAACACTCTGTGCATTCATTTTAGCTCAGGAGTTTCTTTCCCTGCCTTCTTTCCGCAGTGACTCCGGTTCGAATCCCACCTAAGACCGCAGGCTTACATGTGGATTGGGTTTTCAGTCTCTACCAGACTGCATGGTTTTCTCTCTTTGTAGTTTTCTTCCCCTATCTAAAACTGACATTTCTTTATCATCTTCTCTTCACAGGTATCTTCAGGCTTACGAGGTAACCGTGCAAGTCACTTTTGAGGGTCCCTTAGGTTTCATAACCAGAAAATCATAATAATAAAAATAATAATAATAACTCAATGGAGTCAGGGTAGTAGTGGATATTTTCTCAGCAGGTAAACAGCAAAGCTTACATCTAGAATGTCGACAGCTTGCTGTGTTTCGCTGAACATCTGCAGCCCAACATGTAGGAAGAGGAGTAGGAAGGCAGGTACGGCCGATGAACTCTTCCCAGGTTTGTTCTTCTTGTGGAGTTTCTCCACCACGGTCAGCATCAGATTCCAGGCTTCAGCGGCCTGAATCCATTAAGAAAATTGATTAGTGAACATTGATTAGTGACTTACAAACAAAAAGTGAGTGCCAAATTTTCATTTTTTAAAGGAACGTTACAGAACTGGTAATTAAAATTTTCTTTAAGATCACAGATTTACATAAAACTTACACGGTCTATGATGATAGTAGAAAACATCCCTCGAAATATTTCTGTCTGAAATGCCATATTTGATGAGAAATAAATAAAACTAATTTCCGAATGGAGTTTATCGCTCATGAGCGTTTTATTCATGCATTGTATAACACATGCAAATGTGTAATTGGTTTTTCACTATTTTCTCGTGACCCAGATGGCCGATCGATCTCAAACTTCTACAGGTTTGTCAGTTTATGTATATGGTGGATTATATAAAGTGCTTACACTGCCAGCAACTGGTTTGTTAGCAAAAACCAATTCTGTAATGTTCCTTTAAAACCAATGACAAACGGTTAATGTTTTGTAAGGGATACTGTGTCTGCTCAGATAGATGCTTATTTCGATTGTGGCAATTGAAAGCAATGATGATTTTGGGGGCTCTTCAAATGCTCTTCTTCATTTCAGTATTTCAGACAGAATTATTTGTCCGGGAGATAGGTGCTGTTATGAACTTTATAATCACTGAGCTTTCAGCTTTCAGATTGAAAACAATCCATGTTTTTTTATAATTACCAATCCTGTACTACTTATTAAGCTTCAAGAAATCATTATTCCCTTTAAAGGCACTGGACACGTTTGGTAATTACTCAAAATATATATTAGCATAAAAACTTACTTGGTAACGAGCAACAGAGAGCTGTTGATGGTATAAAACATTGTGAGAAACAACTCCCTCTGAAATAACGTAGTTTTTGAGAAAGAGGTTATTTCTCACTAAAATATTTGAATCTGAAAAAGACCTCAGGCCTGAAGCCTGAAAGCACACAAATTTGTGCAACAAGGGTGTTTTTTCTTTCATCATTTTCTTGCAACTTCGATGACCAATTGAGCCCAAATTTTCACAGGCTTGTTATTTTATGCATATGTTGGGATACACCAAGTGAGAACACTGGTCTTTGACAATTTCCAAACGTGCCTTTAAAGAGGAGCTTCAATGTCAAATTCAGTTTTGTGACACACTCACTTTTCAATAGATTGAGTTCTCATAAAAGTTGGGAAAAAATTACAAGTCTCTTACCTCACGTTAAAACGGTGTAAAATGTCTTTTTATCTGACACTCTTTCATACCAAAAATGAAACGTGACGACATTGAACATCAAAAACAAATGGGTACGTGTGCAATACAAAAAACGTAAACAAGGTCAAATCAGATGCTGTTTTGATTGAATATCATCAAAATTCAGGAAAAAACTAAACATTATCTGCACAAAAACTTACAGACCATTTATTTGACATGTGACATCATCAAACGTTTTTTTATTTTGACAAAAATTGCACTTGAAGGTATGAAACACAGTGGCAAGTTACACCGTTTTAACCAGAGGTTAGAGACTTCTAATTTTTTTCCCCATTTCTATAAAGACTCTTATCTATTGGAAAATGAGTTGATCACAAAACTGAACTTGACCATGAAGCCCCTCTTTAAAGAGATATACAGCTTAAACTTGAAAGACGTAAACTAAAAGTGTTTTTTTATAAAAGTACAGAAAGCTTTTATTTTACAAACCTCTCCAGTAAACTGGACAGCACATTCCACCTTGGGGCATACCAGAAGTTCCTGAAAAGCAAAACACAAAGATTGACAATTCATTTATAGCAGAATCAAGACTAGTTACAAAAAATGGCCTTACTATCAAGTCATTCATTTTCAGCGTATTCATTTGTCCACGAGCGCGTGTGTGATAGCGAATTTATCTTTAAGAAAACTTGACGCACAGATAACGCAATACTTGGTGTTGGAACAACGTGAAATTGTATGGCGTGTAGCTTAAAATAGCGCGATTTGGGGAGTTAGGGTGTGATATGGGTCATGCAATATAGGTTTACATTTCCTCTTGTTGATCTCAATCGAGGAGTCAAGTTGGCTTCAAGATAATAACTCATAGCTCCCCCTGTTATTTTGCATTGCTTCCTTGCCAACCTGTGAAATATGTTAAGCGTGGATTTTTTCACTACACTAAGCGCCAATTCTTCACTTGTGGTAAGCAGTGAAATGAAATTGAGCCCCCCCTAGTTTTCAGCTATTTCCCTGCACCTACCTGAGCATACTTGACGATGACATAAACCCAAAGCTCTCCGTGCTGGGCAGCCACCTCTGTTCCCTCAACCTCTTCGGTCCTGGTTGATAAGTTACAAACCACACCCAATGCATTGTAGAAATGTTGAGCTATCTGCTGCCTCAGGGAATCACTTACAGGTTCGCTGAGTACCGTCTCACACTGAAATTAAAGCAAATCGGATCATATCAAACCAAAACTGTTTGTGTCATTTCATTTCCGTACTGCAAAAAATATTGTATTTTGATTTTGTAATGATGTATCTTCACCAAAATCTAATTGATAAACTTCAACGTCTTCAGAATGAATCTGCTCGTCTTGTCACCTTATCCAAACGCACAACCCACATAAAACCTGTACTGAAGCCACTGCATTTCCTTCAAAATTCTCCTTTTTAAAAAAAAATCTCTATATGGCACTTCACCCATCTACATTACCGACATCATCTCAAGATATCACCCAGCAAGAACTCTTTGTTCTACAACATCTCTCTACTTGGTTTGAAATGGGAGTGACAGAGGGGCCCAGGATGGGTGAGGGCTGACTGGGAAGAGAAACGAATAGGTAAGGAACAAATAAGATTCATACGCACACGCAACACATTGCATACATCATGTATACACTGTGTTTAAGGTGTGTATGTACAAGTAGTGTCACCTCACTGAGAAAACGTTTACCAAGCCAGAAAATAATTGCTACTACATGTGCTACTTTTTTTCTTCTTGTTTTTTGGTTAATATGATTATCAATTTATAAGATTTGCACTTTTGTAACCATCCATATTCTAAATTCGTTTTATGTTTTTGTTGTTTTAGCTCATTCAACTGGAAACTGTGTCATACTAATGAGTTATATTATTTTGATATGAATCTGCATGTCAGTGGCAATATTTGATACATGTTTCATGTTGATACACCATTGCAATAAGGATTTATGGACATTCAAGTTTTTTATTGTTTTAGCCCATTCAACTGGAACCGGTGTCATACTTGCAAGTTTTAATATTTTTTACGAATCTGCATGTCAGTGGCACTATTTGATACAAGTTTCAAAATGATACATCATTGCAATAAGAAGTAAGGGACATTCAAGTTTTCTATTGTTTTAGCCAATTCAACTTGAACCTTGTTATCTTATATGAACCTGCATGTCAGTGGCAAAATTTGATATAATACATTGTTTCAATAAGAATTTATGGACCTTTAAGGTTTTTCATTGTTTTAGCTCGCTCAACTGGAACCATTGTCATACTTGAGTTTTGTTATCCTTTATGAATCTGCATGTCAGTGGCAAAATTTGATATTGGTTTGAAGATAATACATTGTTCCAATAAGGATTTATGGACATTCAAGGTGTTCATTGTTTTAGCTCGCTCAACTGGAACTGGTGTCATACTTGTGAGTTTTATTATCTTATATGAGTCTGCATGTCAGTGGCATTATTTGATACAAGTTTCATGTTGATACATCATTGCAATAAGGAGTTATGGACGTTCAAGTTCTCTATTTTTCTAGCCCATTCAACTGGAACCGGTGTCATACTTGAGTTTCATTCTCTTATATGAATCTGCATGTCAGTGGCAAACTTTGATATAAGTTTGAAGATGATACATTGTTCCAATAAGGAGTTATGGACATACAAGGTTTTCATGTTTTTAGCCCATTCAACTGGAACCATATTAATGTTTCTTCACGTCTGCTGCCCTCTTTTGTGTGAACCAGATACCATCAGAAAGCTGAACTAATAACCCATAGTATGGTACCACTCCTATGAACTACAGAAAAATCAATGTAAAGTTAAACAGGAACCATACCTTAGTCCTCAATCACAAAAAGTCATGCACATGTCAACAATTTGATTCACATGCAAGTATTCTCTGCGCTGTTTCTTACGCTATAATTCTACTTCATAATGCCTAAAAAGAAGCCTGAAACGAAGACAAATCCTGTCCAATGTCCAAGAGGGCGATTTGAAGGCAAAGGAGTTTCAGATTTGTTGAGTGGTGTCGACGAGAGCGATGAAAATGGTGATCTCGACAGTGGTGAGGAAGACATGCTGAATGAAGGCATCGATCCAACCATTGACTGGTAAGATTTTTCAGTGAAGGATTTGTGAAGATTTTACTGCTGTTGTTAAAATATTACCCCCTTCTTTGTGAAGTAATAACTTGGATTATTCACATTTCATGTCCCTTCTAATCTAAGTATTCAAAGAATGTTATTCATAAAATCAGAAAGCATGTTAACATGCCCAAGTAAAACTTAGAAGAACTATGAACAGATGAGTGTCAATCATGCCCTGAATGTATTTTGAAATGCTTGTCAGAACTACAATATATTTTGAGAATGTCTTCCTTTTCACACTGACAAATTCTTATGCTGTTCACAATTTATGTATTGGTCAAAGTTACTTGTTTTTTATATCTATATATATATATTTTCATTGTGACATGAACTATATTTTTTTAAATTTATTTTGTCCCTAATTTTTAAAAACATATTTTTGCCTCGATAGGTATGAGAGTGTGATCAGCATTCCACCTCTGAAAAAAACTAAACGCATGCAAAGATGCCTGGCATTTGACCCCAATCAACAAAGCACTAGTTCTGCTCCTTTCCCATCCCCACAAATTGTTCCTGCAGAAGACGCCCAACCCCACCCAAGCTCTTCATCAGCTATCCCTCCACGACAAAGTTCACGCATAAGGCGACGCCCCCAGCTACTCATCGATCAGCAATCGTCAGATTCTGAAGATGAACAACATAGCAAACAGCCATTGAGAAAACGACGTCATGTTCACTTGTCGAGCAGTCGTCGCTCATCTGATGATCAGCTAGAAATTCCTCCATGGAAGAGTGAGGATGTAGAGGATGATGGTCCACAGCATCAACCACCGTTCACCCCAGGTCGTACGCCTGGAACCCAGCTACCTGCCATCCATAACTACACCCCAGGCCAGTTGTTCAAGTTGTTCTTCAGCACAAACGTAATGCGGGATATTGCCAAGAATACCAACAAGCAAGGGCAGAAGATGAAAGAGGCTGGCAAGAAATACAACTGGAAGGAGACCACGGTGCAAGAGCTGTACCGCTTCATTGCAGTTGTCATTTTCATGGGCCTGGTATCGGTACCCACATTGCAAGAATACTGGTCAGCAGAAGGATTTTTTGGCCAGCCTTTTGCCAAACGAATCATGTCACGCTCTAGATTCATGCCGATACTCTGGAATCTTCACCTCAGTGATCCCGATGAAGATGCAGAAAACCAGCAACTCAAGACCAACAACAACCCCCGATACGACCGGCTCTTCAAGACAAAACCATTATATAACGAAATTCGACTAGCATGCCAATCTTTTTATGTTCCAAATAAAAATATCTCCATAGATGAGCGCATGGTGGCCTCCAAAGCCTGCGTTGGCATCAAACAATACATAAAAGACAAACCAACAAAATGGGGTTTCAAATTATTCGTCATCTGTGATTCCAAAACTGGGTACACATCCGATTTTATCATATATGCTGGCAAGAGCGAACGTCACACAGATCATGGGCTGACATATGATATTGTGATGCAGCTAATGGGCCCTTACTTAAAAAAAGGTTACAAGTTGTTCGTAGATAATTTCTATACCAGTCCGATTCTATTTCATGATTTATACATCCGTAATACTTTAGCATGTGGAACAGTTAGGGAAAACTGCAGAGGTTTCCCCAAATCAAAGGAGAACAAAATTCCAACAAATGCCAAATGTGGAACGATTCGATGGTTAAGGGATGGTGAACTTCTCTACGTGAAGTGGAAGGACACAAGAGAAGTGACAATGCTGTCAACAATTCACTCTGCAATTGGCAATGACACCGTCCAGAGAAAGTCCAAAAATCAAGAGACGGGAACATTTGAAAGAGTTGATATTCCGATCCCTCCAGCCGTAAAAGATTACAATCAGTCGATGGGTGGTGTGGATCTGTCAGACCAACTCATCCATTATTACAACGTCCTCCATAAAACAAAGAAGTGGTACAAAACACTCTTCTTTCACTTCATTGACATCGCTATTGTAAATTCTTATATAATGCACAAGGAAATGAACAGTGGACTCGGGCTGCCAGCATTGTCTCAGAAGAACTTCCGCAAGCAGCTCGTCTACAACCTTGTTGGTGATGATCTGATGCCACCACCCGATGTAGCCCCCCCAACTGTTCATTACCCTGAAGAAATTCAACTGGCAGAAGACATATCAAAACGTGCATCACTTGGGCGGAGAAACTGTTACTACAACTGGCACAAGAAGGTATTAAAAACCCCATGGAAGTGTGCCTCCTGTAACATCGCGTTGTGCATCATTCCAACAAGGAACTGTTTTAAAAAATGGCATGAACTGTAACGGATCCATGTACATAGGTTAACCTTTCCTACTTGTTCACTTTCATTTCTGTTACAGTTTTTTCACTTGTTTTATTTCAATTTACATCATAACAATAATGAGTTATGCACATTCAAGGTTTTTAGCTCATTCAACTGGAAATGGTGTCATAAGTTTTTGAGTTTTATTAGTGCATATGAATCTGCCTGTCAGTGGAAAAATTTGATATCAGTTTCACACCATTGCACTAAGAAGTTATGAACATTCAATGTTTCTCATTGTTTTAACTCAATCATCTAGAACCGATGAAACAATCATGCGTTTTATTCTTAGTGTGAGTGTAAAATATGTGCATGTCTGTTGTAATGCTGTCTCGTTCAAAGTCAAAGTTCTATATAAAGTTCTAGACTAAGTCAGTTCAAAAAATTCAACATTTTCTGACTTTGGCTCTTTGAAATCCAGGGGGCAATGTTTAGCCTGGCATTTCTTTATTCCAAAAAACTTCAAAATTTCCTCAAAAACATGGTTGAGAACCACAAAACATGACTGTTATGGTTTCACTGATCTCATTTGGGGATTTGAGATTCCATAAAACAACTCAACACTTAAAGGTTGAAGCTTGATACTACAACTTTAACATTCATACTGAATAGGAACGGCAGGACGGACGTCACTGTTGATGAGACTTGCTGGGTGATCCCTTTATTTAAAATATTAACCACAACCTAAATGAAATTCACCCCACTAGTAGAACAATAACCCACACGTGTGGCTAAGACGGATTTGTTACCCCACAACATGGGTCTCATAAGAGCGAACGGATTGACGGACGGCAATTTTCATTACATAGACTTACTCTGTTTCGCAGCCCACCAAAAGTAAACTATTTGCATTTTCGCCATTTTGGAACCAAAATGACTAGAATCTGCGACAGTCCTAAAAATCAAAATTGCTGCTAATTTGATAACATAACTCGAAGCTATAATTTAGTTTCATTACTGTAAAAAGTATCCATTGTAAAGTAAACAGTTCTTGTATGTCGGGCAGTGTTTATGTGACACAACTAAAAGTAACTTTTGTGAACAACAGTTGTGTGTTCTTGCGCAATGCTTGAAACTAAAAATATGCAAAGCATTGTAAATACTTGTTCATTATTGCTAATTTGTTGTATACATGTATATCGTGAGTTATTTAGGAATATGTTGTATAAATTTTGGGGGACTATTTCCTTATTTTTTTACATAGGTAGAAAGCTCTGGTATGGTAAATTCTAAAAATTCCATCAAAACTCATGTTTTAAAATGTATAAAATTTACATGAAATATGAAACATATGCAATTGGATACTTGTAATATTATATTAAAAATGGCCACCATATTTTTGCAATGGCTCCTGGGGGTCAATTATTTTTACCAAAATGTATTCCTATAATGTTGTAAGCTTTCAAATGATACATAAGTTGATGAGGTTTCTGAACTGCAAATGAGATTTTGAAATACAAAATGGAAACACATACAACCCCCTCGAAAACAGGCTCGAGTTTGAAGGGTTTTTAACCATTTAGAGACCATTCATATCTATGTAATCCTCACCATACGACCAGACATGGCTAATATTGTTACGTTTTTTACATAATTTTTTCTTGTAAAAGTGTCTGACAAAATAATATGAAACAGACATTGTTTCAGAAACATAGATACTATGTTAACATGGGAAACATTGGAAAATGTCAATTCAGGACGTGATCTTTGCTCTGACCTTTTTGTTTGAGTTGAAGTAGGTCAGATCTGGCAGCCGTTTGCAGCCGCTTTGGCATTTTGGTACAAGCCATTTCTGGCCACTATGGTCTCTAAAGGGTTAACATTCAAAAGCTTCAGCAAAGTAGACCTTTTTTATGAGTTGAAAGTGTCCTCACAGATACAACTGTTAATAAAGTTCAAGGTTATTCACTCACTCGTTTTTGGGTAAGGTCACATAACTATGTAATTTTGCCTTTGAGAAAGACTCTGCTATTTTTTGCATAATTATGTTATAAGTAATGAGAATTGAAAAGCTTATAAACCCTCTACATATAATGTCGCAAGCCCAAAACAGCGCCCTCACTGAGGTCAACAGAAGGTACATCGTTGGCTCACAAATGTATTTAGCGCACTGTCATGTTTTCACCATTTGACCTCAGCTAAGGGTGCATTTGCAAGTTTTTAAAACTAAATTTGTACCATTTCTAAGAAAAAACTAAATTTGTACCATTTCTAAGAAAAAACTAAATTTGTACCATTTCTAAGAAAAAACTAAATTTGTACCATTTCTAAGAAAGAGTCGATACTTACACCAGGGACTTTTTGGGTGCTTTTCTTGACGGTGAAGAACGCATGTAGGAAGAGAAACTGAAAGCATTCACTCAGCCAATCTGTCTGCCGCTGTAATTGAGGATTCCTCACAAGGGACAACACCTGAATATGAATATATATGAATATATGAATAAATTTTCAATTAATTAAATACCTGAGATCAATATACAATAGATGATGTCGTCCATGACACAGCATTCTCCATGCACAGAGGTCTGTTGGCCAAGTACCAGTTAAAACAGCCAAGAACTGGTAACAAAAATGTTGTACAGCAAAAAAAAATATTGCTAAGCAAAACAAAAGTGGGTACCAGTTACAACATTGTGAATTGAGTGGCACTCTGGTTTTCTTCATGGATTCTGCTCAGCAAATTTTGTTCTGCTAACTGAATTGTCACACTTAGTGAAGTTTGGTGAAGATTGCTAACTCAACGTTTTCTATAGCAACGTGCTAACCACTCTGTACACACATTGTGGGTAGTTTTTAAAATCTTCATATAGAGATCAATACAAACAACAAAAGAGCAATTTTAAAATCATGGCCCAATTTCACGGCTCTGCTTACGACAAAATTCTGCGCTTTTGGTCGTCATTCTCTGCTTATTTAAGCCAGATTATTTCTGCAGGAGTAAGCCAATTTTTGGGGCCAGTGAATCCCACTTGTCTTGGCCATCATTTCCCGCAAAGAACAGTGGATGTATCTTTATTCACGAAATGACTTATAAGAGGACATTCTTACCTGCATTGCTACCCACTGTCTTCCATTGTCAATATCAGGTGTCTCATCGTTTCTTAAACAAATGATAAAGTGTCGACCATGAAGTAAACATATCTGATAACCTGAAAGCTGTTATGGTTATGGTACATCACTTCTCAACTCTGACAATTATAGACACTGGCTCCCTCCCCCTAGAACTAACAACTTGAGAAACTCTTCCAAACTCTGTTCAGTTAAATGCAGTTCTTGCTATTGTATATTTTGTATTATCTTTTGATTTATATATGTGTGTAATCCCTCATGTAATCTTTAAGCCTTGTAAAGTTTTTTTCTTGCAAATTTTAATATGTGATGTATTTTCCTGTACCTTGAACACAATTCAGCCCCTGGACTGCAATGTTTGATTTTTAATAAACCAACAATACTTATAATAACAACAATAATAAACACTTCTACTGTACATACGAATTAACAAGAACAATAATAACAATAATAGTTATAACACAGGATTTTTATACAGAACTTTATCTAGTGACATTTCAAAGTGCTTGCTATTTTACTACAGGTACATACAGAGCCATGTTGAATTATGAGACCCATTTATTTAGTCCCTTGTAACAGTATGCAAGGCTTCTCTGCTTCCCAGCCAATCACTCTTAATGATAAGCATACTGGCTTCATTAACTTGAATTCAACATGAATGTCCAGAGCTGCCATGCCAGCCTTTTCATCTTGCAATCAGTAAGATTGTGTACAACAATCAGCGAGAAATTTAGAGTTACATTCAACATAATAGGGAACAAGTTCCCATAATCAGTGAGATCAGAACATGGAAAAATGTGTTTATTGTCAGAAAACTTTCTGCAGAATCAGGGAAAATTGGCAGCTCTGCATGTCTGAAGTATTAAGCAATTATGGTCAAGTGTCGTGCTTAACCCTAAACACCCCAGACCCATCAAACTCTAACAGCACTTTTTGTTTGATTCTGTTGGACTGATTTTTGTTTGATTCTGTTGGACTGAGGACTGCACCAGTGAACGGATTATGCTTAACATGGGATCATACCAATAATCAGAGTGTGAAGCCCCTTTCACACTAGAAGAATTTCCCAGGAACTAATATCATTTGATAATATTTCCCAGAGAATATTTAACTATTTTGGGGCTTGATAGTGTGTTTTTTATCTTGATGGTCTCTATCCATCTCTTTAGACCATTTGAGATGGGATTATGTTCACCTGTATTGCACGCTATTCACACCTACTAAACAATTTAGTGCAATGACAAAACCGCTTTCGTAAAGTGAGTAAAAAAAATCACCACGCATTTTTGGGATTTCAATAAATATTCTAAAATGCATTTTGCAAGAAAATAGTTCACAAATCATTAAAATACTTTGGAACTCAACTATCATTAAAATTTGATAAATCTTACCCAATATTGGCAGCTCCCGTAATGAACAGCTCTTTTAACCATTTGATATATAACTTGACTGCATCTGAGTTGAACTATAAATTGATCAATAGCATGTCGATTGTTAAACAATGTGTTAAAAAACAAAACTTGCAAGAAAACACTCTGTACGGTTTTCGTTCTTTTAATTTGCTTTATCTACGGGCGTCTCAAAATGCCCATTATTTTAATAATCACAGGTGTGCGGAACTTTGTTTAAATTATGAAACCCATTTCTCTGATAGAACACTTCCAGGGTTTACAAGGTGATGTGTTCATTTTCTCTAAACCACATATGTGACCCGCTCTGCAAAAAAGGCCCGTAAGTCGCGCGATGCCGTTTCACGTAACAGGCTCGTCAATGTTGAAAGGGTGAAAAAAAATTTGTTGGTGTTGTATTTTTTTTATTCCATTTTTGACATCGTTCATATCCACACTTTCATAATTTGTAAGATTGGATGTTTATTTTGATCAATAAAGAAAAGATGGAAAAAATCGTGTTTTGTGTACATGTATTTCATGGTTTGTACGACCGGTGTCCGTGGATTCCGTTGAAAGTTGCGTTTTTTTACACATCTGTTAGGACATTAATTGGAACCCCCCTATTACAAATTTGGTATCATCTGAAAGCTGAGGACGTTGGCTTTCTATTTGTAGACATAGAAAAGGTTAGAGGTCAAATGCAAAAGCAAGGACGGTAATTTTCTGACATGAAGACAAACAGCGCTTGTTACTAGGGGCGTGAATCTTTTCTGTGACGTGTACGCAGTGTAGTGCACCGATTGGCCAATGCACGCATCGTCGAGCTTGCGCTTGCGCTGTGAATGGGATTCGTTGTTTATTCACTGTCATGTGACCGTCATGTGACTGTTTATAGTGCGCGTGCCACGCAAAAACACGGCTTGCGCATGCGCTCTAAATGGAATTCGTTGTTTATTCACAGGTGACTGGCATGTGACTGTATGTCGTGCCACGCAAAAACACAGCGCAATACCTGTCAACTGTTAATGTTCAACTCAACTAACTTGTCTTGCTCTGAGCGAAAAGGTTTTCTACTTTTATTTACTATTTTAGCAACAGATTTTGTAAGTTTTTAGTGAATTATTTGCTTAAGTATGGGTTCAAAGGATCAGTGTCTGGCTGATGCTTTGAATGATCTCCGTGATGCCAATCTTGTCAGGGAGGAGAGAGCATGGTTGGCTTCGTGAAAGATTACTTCGTTAATTTCCGATGTGAATGACGATGTGGAATCTGAATCCGATTCGGAATCTGATTCCACATTGCCATCTTTAACATTTTTAACCCAAAGATTATTTCAAAATTGATTAATCAACTGCTAGATTTTAAAAAAATATTGAGGTTTACAACTTGTGTATTTTTTTTACCAAAACTAGAATTTGTTACCCCAAAAAACTAGGTGTTAATCACGAAATGCAAGCCAACTTCAGAGTTTTATTAAACAGCCCAAACCAAACTTTGTAGAAATAATTAGCTTTTTGTTTAAAATGAATAAAAGGCGGAAAGGTGTTTTTGTTAATTTTTCCCAAAAAGCTCTTGTTTGCACCCAAAATACATTATTTTAATTCATGGGGTTTTCTATGAGCCAGTGTGCATTTGTTTAACAAAGAAATAGCAACATTTACTAAATTGTACTAAAATCTTCGAACTAATGCTCAAGTGTGTGTTTGCTTTTTAAAAATTTGAGAAAAAAAACACAAGAAATAACACAATATGCAAATTAGTTTTAAAATAATGATATTGTGCATTAAAAGAAATAAAACAACTTATGTAGTACTTATAAAGTCATAACAAACACTTGATGAAAATTTCAGACGAATAGGTCACCGGGAACATACTCGTTGCTAGGAACTTTCATAAGAACTTGGTATGAAAATACTTTGAAACACACTGTAAAGTTTACAAGGCTGTTTCTTCATAACCTATTTTGACCAAAATGGCAATAATTTATATGCAAATTATGGTATAACTTTGGATTGCAAAATGCTACAGACTTCTAACATACACCAAATTAAAGCTGAGAAAAAAACCTTTCTATCTATGTATCTAACTCCAAAATAATTTTTTGCACCATAAGGGCCATTATTGCAGAGCGGGTCACATATAAAGGTGGGGTCATCGTTTGATTTTTGTCAACGTAATGCCGATTTATAGCCAAAATTATCAAGGAAGATACAATGAAAGTCACAAGTTTCAGTAGAATACAGTGCCAATATGTATTTGTATACATTTCATTGCTATGGTTACAAATCTTCTAGGATTATTCTAATGCCTAATTTTCAGTGGTTTTACTTATTTTGTATTGTACATCATGCGCCTTTGAACAGCCTCGTCTGGAATTGGCGCATTATTGTTGAGAAAACAGCATAAAACTGTCATGGATTTTCATCAAGAAAGAAGAATTTATCCATATTTAGCGAGGTGACGGCGGGTACCAACCGCCTCTCTGGCCATATTAAGGGCAGCATTCAAACGGACATCACGGAAATTTTAAAAAGTCGCCTGCAGTCGATCTTTGGAGATTCAAATTTGTTGACATACTTTGATTGATTTCTAATCAACGGGGGCACTATGATGAATAAATATTCACAGGATGCTTACTACCATTACCATCCTTATAACAAGTAGGCTTTCGGATGAAAATTACAACATTTCTTTTCGGGGTCATTACCAAAGTATGACCCTACCTTTAAAGGTATCGTACACTTTTGGTAACAGCTCAAAATGAGTGTCCACATTTTGTGTGATTCAACATGCATGAACAAACAAACCTGTGAAAGTTTGAGCTTAATTGGTCATCGAGGTCACAAGAAAATAGTGAAAAGAGACCTTATGTGTTTTCTGTTTTTTCAAAATATCGCGCGTGATAAAAACTATTGTTTTACTCATTTCTCAGAAATATTAGCATTTTAGGCAGAAATATTTTAAGGAACCCTTTCAACCATTACTTACTTTAAATCATGCAAGTTGTGTGTGAATCTGTGAACATTTGTGTTTTTCGATCTTACCAATAGTGTAAAAACAAGTCAACATTTTGCTTCTTAATTAAATCTTTTTGATGCACAATTTGAGTTAAGAATTTGTATTTCTTAGTTTCGTCAAATGCCATGACCTACCTGTCATGCCTATATGATCCTACTTCAGTTTACTTACATTACTAATCACAGAGTACACGGTTCTACTCTTTGTGATCTCATCAAAGTTAAAATGTCCAGGAGTCTGAAGTAAACTTTGTGCCACGGCTAACTGGGTGTTTGGGTCCTCCAAGCTCTGCACAATGGTACCCAATGTGCCACTCTGAGGGGGTTAAAGGTCAAAGAATGAATGATCAGTCTTATTAATGTTATTACGCGTCCATCGGCACAATTAGCACCAATAACAGGATGAATAGGAAATGAGATTAGGAAACAAAAAGAATATGGGAGGAAAACCCCAATGGGGAAAACCCACACAATTAGGTAGGAACTGAAAACCCAATCCACGTGTAAGGCTCCAGGTCTGAGGTGGGATTCGAACCAGGGTCCACAGAGTTGAAGAAAGGCAGGGAAAGAAACCACTGAGCCAACCTGATTCCGATGTTGCGGTTATACAACTTTCTCACTGCCTCAAAGATCACCAACATGCAACCCATTTCACTATTTATTTTAGAAAATCACACGATTCATGAATTATGTGGACATTTCCCACTTTATGAGTAGAAATTGTTCAATCTTCTGCAAATATGCTAACTACCATATCTGTTAATCATTTCCTTAATTGAATAAATGGTCATAAATAAGATACTTTGTGGTTGGGATAGAAGAAGACAAGATTCTATTGGTTATTCTCTGCAAAACTCTCAACAAGTGAGTTCAAATAAGAGTGCATTAGCGTGACACAAAAGAGAGTTTCCTCATTGTGACTTGCCACGTGCTTCATCTTGGTGAAGACCCGACATCAGGAAATTTGTTCTTCAAATAAATACCTAGAAATGCCTAAAATCTAGAAATGTTAGTTCAATTTCAGCGTACTTTCTGAAATTTCAGTTTAAGCTACAATGGGTCTAGGAACTTACTAGTTTGACTGCAGCGGCGTATAACCCAGCCTGTCTGTTGGCCAGACTACTGATGTAACGCTTCAGTAAGTTTTTGGAGAACACCACTCGGACTTCATCTGTGTCGCAATTGGGGAGGACCATTTCCACCAAGCGGAACGCCAAGAAGACGCATTCATCTTGCGTGCTGCTACACAGGTACTCTGAAAGGTAGACAAATGAAGAGTTTAAGTGAGGTCAAGGTACTTAGACAACTGTTGTATCTGGATAGCTAAGCAGGTGAGGGGCCGATTTCACAAAGAGATAAGACAAGTCTTGTCTGAAGTTAGGACCAGTAACTGGTCTTAACTTAAGACTAGTCCTATCTCTTAGCATTGCCTAGGACTAGTCCTAAGTTAGGAAGAGTTTTGTGAAATCGACCCCTGGAATTTCATCTTTGAGAGGGCAAGGCCATTTTGATTTTGCAAAGGGCACTTCCATTGGAAAATCTTGAAAGTCTATGGGAAACTTTAGAAGGGGCACCAAGGCCAAGACCAGGGCAACAGAGGCCATGGCCTCCGCGTATTCCAGGCCTGGCTAAGGGCATAATATAGGCTGCTGGAGCTGCTAATTCCGAAATGGCCTAGGTTAGTAAGCTCTTGATGATTCTGAAAGAAGGTTGCTACAAAAAGCAATACTAGGGCCGAGTTGGCACAAGGGCCATTTGTCGATTAGCAGCTGGTTTTAACTGGAACTCATGCTCAAAAACATGTGTTGGGTACCAGGCAATATCGACTGCTAGTCAGTGTGCGAACTTGGCCTTTATTATTATTATTATTATATATTTCTGGTAATGAAACCAAGAATGTCTCATAAATGAACTAAATCACTGTAGCTCGCAAACCTAAGGAAACCTGCAAACAAGGGTGCTTGCTATGTGAACCAGAAACACTGGGGTTAACCCCTACTCTTCCACGACAAGTATTCTGGGTTCTTTTACGTGCACTACCAATCCTAGTACACGGGACCTACGGCTTAATGTCCCATTTGAAGGACAAAGCAGTTATGGTAAACAGGCTGATGGTAAAGCATCTTGCTCAAGGATACAAGTGTCATGACCGGAACTCAAACCCACACTCTGCTCTCTGGTGCTCTTAACCGCTCGGCCACGACACGCCAGACGCCTTGGTCTTAAATGTAACTCACCATCAACGACTTTCTTCCAGAAGAGGGACAGTTCCTTCCTTTCTGTTACCCACGAGAGCAGAATATCACACACAGCATGTGGGTTAGGATGGGAGGTGGTAGTAGAGTCCTGTGATAATGAAGTTAAACAATTCAAACACTGGCCGCTCTTCACTGAGGGAAAGTCTAATGGTTAAGACAACTGGGCCCAATTTCATGGCTCTGCTTACCGTGAGCAAAGAATCAGCGCTTACCGAAGCATGGAATTCCGCGCTTACATCAAGCGTATTTCACAAGGTAGCAGGGAATTTCTGCTTGTGTGCATGGGTAGTCCCTGTTACTAGGCATTCTTCACTTACACAGCTAGCGCAGAAAATCGGCCCTTGCCCTGTAAGTGAAGAATGGTGATCGCAAGCGCAGAATTCGGGTATTCCGCGGTAAGCAGGGCAATGAAAGCGTCAAATACTTGAATCCCTACTGAGTTGCCTGTTGATTTTTTTTCATGTATCGGTGTTAGGGTAAAACCCAAAATAACATCTAAAACATATCAATAAAACAAACTAAACATATAATCTAACCATTGGCATCAACAGGAGTCATTGATGATAAATAAGTCCGAAAGTAAAATCAGCACTTTGAAGAAAATATTGATAGAGTGGCATTTTAAACTTTACACTAGGAATGAGAAGAATCCTAATCTTCTTAAAGCCTCCAGAGCACATACTCTGGTTTACAAAGATCGTTAAATTCAAACATACAGACAACTTTTATTTTAGGAATAGTTAACACTTCATCTTAAAGGTAGGGTATACACCAATCCTTCACCGATCTTGAACTCTTGGTGGCAGCAGACACGCTGCGGTGGTACTGCGGTGGTACGACCTTGCCACTTATGTAACTATTATTTATAAACAACCATTACTTACATATAACCATCTTTAAATTAACTAGTGTAGCCTAGCCCTTAAGCCCATCGATAGGCAGCGCAGTACCACCCAGGTACCACCGCAGTAATTGAGGCGTGTCTGCTGCCACCAAGAGTTCAAGATCGGTGAAGGATTGTGTATACTTTTGGTCATTGTCAAAGACCAGTATCCTCACTTGGTGTATCCCAACATGTATAAAATAACAAACCTGTGAAAATGTGGTCTCAATTGGTCATCGAAGTTGCAGGAAAATAATGAAAGAAAAAACACCATTGTTGCATAGAATCATGGGCTTTGAGATGCCGAGAAAGGCTACATGCCCGAAGCCTTTCTCAGATTCAAATTTTAGGGTGAAAATTGACCTCTTTCTCTAAAACTACATTACTTCAAAGGGGGTCATTTCTAACAATGTTTTATAATATCAACAGCTCTCCAGTGCTCTTTAACAAGTAAGTTTTTATGGTCATAACTTGTATATTAATTACCAAAAGTATACCCTTCCTTTAGGAAACTGTAATCTTCCTTTTCGCTCCAACAAACCCAAATCACCTGACATCATCACAGGATCAATCTTGGTTGTGCCATTTTCGGAGTCAGAATCCCTGTTTAGTGCGCATTTTAGGCGATGCGCATGCAGTTAGACGCGCACCATATCTTGACATGCAATTTGACTCCCAAAATGGCAGACCATGGGCAGACAGTAGCAAGGAGTCACCACTCCACTTTTTTGTCAAGTATTTAATAAAATGTGGAAAATATTTCTTGATTCACAAACACCTATTTGAAAAGTTGGTTAATCAGCAATGTTTCAATACTCACTGCAACTATTCTTGCAATGTGGTGATAATTGGTTACATCCAGCAAGTCGGCATGGCCCCAGTGTTTCTGCATAAATTTGTCTTCTATGATGTTCTGTCAAATAGAAAATACAGGTGACATTGGTAAATACATACCAATACAACAATATTTGTATTTAGTTCATTCATCTTAGGATTAGCATCAGCAATTGTAATTTGTCTCTTTGAACTAACCTGCTGCTGTTACCTGTTTGCTAGCCGTTTGCTTGCTGCTGCTGCTACCTGTTTGCTAGCCATTGCTGCTACCTGTATGCTAGCTGCTGCTACCTGTATGCTAGCTGCTGCTGCTACCTGTATGCTAGCTGCTGCTGCTACCTGTATGCTAGCTGCTGCTACCTGTATGCTAGCTGCTGCCGCTACAGGTATGCTAGCTGCTGCTGCCACCTGTATGCTAGCTGCTGCTACCTTTATGTTAGCTGCTGCTGCTACATGTATGCTAGCTGCTGCTGCTACCTGTATGCCAACTGCTGCTGCTACCTGTTTGCTTGCTGTTGCTGCTACCTGTATGCTAACTGCTGCAGCTACCTGTATGTTAGTTGCTGCTGCTACCTGTATGCTAGCTGCTGCAGCTACCTGTTTGCTAGCTGAAAAACACTCAGTAGCCTATACAGTGATATCACACATTGGTGTGAAATAAAAATCGAAATAATATCAAGGGTGATGTTTGAGGTATCTTCACAATTACTGCTATTTTGCTCACATATCTTGAATACTTTGAAACTGGAACGTGTCAGGTTTGGTTTGTTTGCATATCCAAGGCTGTATGAATGATTCTACTCACAGGAAAGCGTCGTTTACTGGTGGCTAACAAGGCCAGGGTGTAGGGGCTGCAAGAACCCCAACCCTGTCTTAACTCTGGCTTTAAGGTCGGCCAGATGTCCTCTTCAAACACTTCAGTCGTGCTCTGAAACACCAAAAATAAAATTAACAAAATACATAAATTTCATTTCCTGAATAAGAATCTGACAAGAATGAAAGAAAAACAAAAAAGATTTTTTTAAAAATAATAATTTAAACAAGGGAAATAACTATCAACAAAAGTATCATAAAAATATTCTTTATACATCTTATCACGTTTTAGATTAAAGGTATCCAATGAAAAAACCTGTATAATAATTGTCAATTTTTTCAGTTTGTGAAAGCGGACACTTCTTAACCCTCCTACCCATGGAAACATTTTCTAGAGATTTGACCAATCATTTGAAACCATTCAACTGCAAAGGTGTATGGTATGAGTTATATTGCAGGCTGGCATAGTGCATCTATCACTCAAAACCACAGTGGGGTATATTGAATGGTCAGACAGTAGGAGGGTTGACTGTGAACAGTATAGATGTATTCACAACATAAATATCATAGCGCAGGCTGGCTTTGTTTATCCATCATTCAGGGACATGAGCGCCGCTTGTGGCAGATACAAGCGCTTAAAAAACTTCCTTGCCTCATGCTGAGAGTTTTTGATTTGAGGCTAGTGTCAAGTCTATCAAATTCAAGCAAGATCTTGCAATGGACAATTATAAACAATTCGAGGAGAACAATTTGACTTACTCTTGCAATGAGATCAGTGACAGCTCGGAAACAGATGTCTTCAAGGAAACCTTTCTGTACTCCAAGATTCTGAAGTTGTTTGATCACCTCAGCCGAGAAACGCCCGTCCTCCTGTGAAACAATAATAGTAATAACACACAGTTCTTATATTACACCTGAGGGCGTCTCAACGAGCTCACTATTTTTCTACAAAGTATGCGGAGCTATGTTTGAAAAAGACCCATTTATTTACCTAGCACCATGTAACGGTTTAGAAGGTGCCGTGGCGCAATCTGCAGCCAACCATACCAGAAAAAAAACGGGGCGATCCCCTTCTTTTTAATGATAAGTGTACTGGGTTCTTTTACGTGTGTTACACAACACATGGGACCTACAGCTTTACATCCCATCCAAAGGACGAAGCAATACTTTACTTACCTAGCACCATTTATTTACCTAACACAATGTAACGGTTTAAAAGGTGCCGTGGCGCAATCTGCAGCCAACCATACCAGAAAACACCAGGTTGAACCCCTTCTTTTTAATGATAAGTGTACTGGGTTCTTTTACGTGCGTTACACAACACATGGGACCTACAGCTTTATGTCCCATCCAAAGGACGAAGCAATAATGGTTAAGTGTCTTGCTTAAGGACACAGTGAGTGTCAAGAACAGGACTCGAACCCATACTGCTGATCAGAAACACCAGAGCTTGAGTCCAGTGTGCTTGATCGCTCGGCCACAACACACCAAGGAAAGTTCCAAGAATGAAACGGAGATCGGTGAAAAGTGTACTATTTTTTCACCCTTTTCCTTTTCTCCCATTTAGGTCAACGTTACCAGACTGAGGCTAGAAGTAGAATAGTCTGGTCTCCTATTGGTATAAGGAGAATAGGTATTAGTAATTGCAATTGCACGCAGGAGACATGACAGAGAGAGACTAAGACTCCATTCCATTAAATCTCTTTAATGAAGGCAAAGTGAAAAGTGATGAGGATAGAACTTACCTTTTGTAGTTTCCCTGATTGAATAATTGCCAAATAGGCAAACGCTTTCCCAAAGAGACACTGTTTCTCTTCCTGATTCGGGAAAAATAAATTATTCAGTTAATCAGCAACAAAAATCTACAAAAACCTCCAATATCGCTTCAATACAATTTTCTTTTACATAACAATGTGCAATAATTTAAAAAAAAAAAAATTAGGGGATGAAATTTCAAATTCAAAGTGATTTTAGGGTCAATTGATGCCAACCTTGCTTAGGAAACAGGGGTCATGAGGTCAGCAGTCTACTTTACATAGGGTCAAAGGTAAGGATTATTTGCCTTGAATCATTTAAGGAACCTGCAATAAAGCAGCACCTTTAAAGAAACCTTTTGTAGTGGCTGGAAACATGCTGCATTTATAGTTAATTGAAAGGCGACAATGTTGATCAAATAAATTGAGAGTATAATGAGCAACCAAATAACACCTTTAAACCATCAGAAACCTTTCTAATCGTCATATATTTAAAAATAGACAAATATTTACAAGATTTCAAGAGGTACTGTCTTTTTGTTAATTCATTTCTTTAAATCTTCCTGAAGTTCCTGGTAACAAAACCAAGGGATCCCCAATGAGTTACTATAGCTCTGTAAATCAAAGGGCTCAACTTCAAAGAGCTGCTAAGCACAACAAAATTATGCTTACCAGAATAAGGTTACCAGCCAAACTACCATGTAAAATGTACCATCTGTGACTGGCACCCTGCTCATTTCTGCTCAGAGAAATTGTTAGGCAATATTTGCTGCTTAAGCAGCTCTATGAAATTGGGCCCTGTGTAGAGAAAACGATGAAGAAACTGTCCACACCAGGCAGAATGATTTCACACTCTTAATCAAAATCTCACTCAAAATCTTTGCTTTTCACAACACCAAGCACGGAAGTTTATTTGTGCATTTATGAACCTTTCAAACTCGAGCAAAACTATGGGAAGGCATTTGAAAGATATGGGGGTCTAAAGTTGACATTTAAAAGTGACAGTAATCCTTATAGTTTACAAATTGAGATGCCCCCTTCTTGAATAAAGTAAAGAACTTACGCTCTTAAGACCTTTGATTTCTAGATGCTCCTGGATGAGTTTTAAGACATCAGCAAGAAGAATTTGATCAATATGTTCAAGAAGCTGTAAGAAAACAATCAACCAGCAATGACCAAAATATACACGAACATTAACTTCTTAAGACTATGCACCCTTTGGGGTGACATAACGACTGAAATAAGAAATTCATATCTATGATTTTGTAACTTTTAAGACAGTACTTGAAAAATATTTGAAAGACTCCAACCTTACAAAACCTCATTAGGAACAATTTTTCCTTCGCACAGAGGTTAAAGTCATTGCTGACAAAAAGGTCTGACACTAGGATGCAAATTTTAGGAGGTATGCCGACATGAAAGCAACCAGATTTTAGATGACCTTGGGGTAATAGGTTTCATTGACCTTCTGGGAACAGTATCCACAGCCCTAGAGAAGTAGATCGAGGACTTGACATTTTTCTCTGAAGAAAATAACAGCCGTTTTATTCACCGAGCAGAAAAAAAAAGTCTGGATTCAGATAAAAGTCTAAAATTTCTCACAACCTTTACACTACTCACACCAAGCGATTATTTTGCTAAATACAATGAAAGCAATCATCTTGTGCAGAATGTCAATTTGTTATTTGAAATTCTTTAGAGGGTTTTTGTTTAACCCTCCTACTATTGGTACCATTTTCCAGTGAGTTGACCAACCATTTGAAACCATTCAACTGCATGGGTTGTGCACAGACTTATCTGTGTACTGCGTAGTATACATTCTCCACTTGAATTGCAGGCTACCATGTGGATGATATTGAATGGTCAGACAATAGGAGGGTTGGCTGTGTACTGTGTAGAGGCATTCCCCACATTATTGCAGTCTGGCAAAGTCTACTACCATTTTAAACCACATTGGATGATACTCAATGTTCAGACAGTAGGAGGGTTGACTATGTAATGTGTACGTATGTAGATGCATTCACCAGTGATATATTGCAGGCTGGCTAAATTTGACTATGATTTACAACCACAGTCAGTATTGAATGTTCAAACAGTAGGAGGGTTAATAAATTAAGTATCAAACCAAAACCATGATCTGAGTGTATATTCGGTTTGCAGTAACACCAAGTGTACTTATAGGGCCTATCTACTTTGCTGTGTAGATTTGTTCTTTGAGAACTTGTCTTGCTATTTATTCATTTCTACTGCCACAGGGTAGATTTCAGAATTCGGGAGACTACTTAGTTCTGAAAGGAACTGTCCTGCTTATTAACTACTACCTGGCCGGAGGGGAGGAAATCGGCCGAGACTACTACTTTTGCTTGGTGGATCGAGCTCGAGGGGACTTCTCGTTAATAACTTCACTGCCGCTGATAATATAATCCCATATATGATCTGAGTAATCAAAAACAAAATATACGGACAGCCAGTTGATCCACATTGTGCTTCTTACCTCGGCCAAAGCCAAAGCGTAGCCTTGTCTTGCCCCCTTCCTTGCTGAAGCCAACCCCCTGACCAGTCTCTTCAAAGTGTACTTAACTTCTTCACATAGAGCCTCCTAAGTGTGAGGAAAAAACATTAGTTACCAAAACTGTCACTTACAAATCCAAATTGCTCAGCAGCTATCTAAAACCATTTACCATGTACAATTGATGTTCACTGTGATAATCATTGCTCTTGGTCATGTCTCCACCGGTCGTTGACTGTTGAGAGGATTGAGCGTTCTGATTTAATTATTGAAAAAAACGAGAAATCACCTAACATCACAAGGCCGGACGGCCACTTCAAGGTGAGGGCTACACTCAACTGATTTGGGCTGTTGACCCAAATCAACTGTCACCAGGGGCACGTTGCCACCTACTCCTGGGGCTGAAACAGGGTTACCCTCTTCAGTCTGTAAGGATGTAGGCATGGGTATCATCCACTAGGAGCCTGGCTGGTAGAGCAGAATGCACTACCTTCCCAACTTTTTATGAAGCAATGGTTAATTTTTAAGTGCCTTGCTCAAGGGCAAAAGTGTCATGACCGGGATTAGAACCCACACTCTGCTGCTGACAACACCATACATGTAGCATGGATTCGGTGAACTAGACCGCTAGGCCACGACATGCCACAATTATTGCAACTAATTTTGTTTGACATGTACTGTATGAAAAGTACATGCTGCCATGCCAGGGCCGGGTTGGTACGCACAACAACCATTTCCAAATGTTGCCTGGTACTCAGGCTTAAGAATGTCAGTCAGATTTTAGTTATTGTCAACCACTTGTCGGCAGTTGATCATTGTGCAAACTCGACCAATAAATCAGGCCAGGATACCATCTACGACATGAATCTGGTCAAAATTCTAGTTCTGATACAAACATGACAAACAGGTAACCAAATTGGGTCGGTAGACTTTGCAGACAAATCAATCCTATCTTACACTACCTACCACTTATCACAATGCCTTTTAGGAATTAAATTTTAAGTTCTTTGAAGGTCATTAAAGTTCAGTTCCACCTCCTTTAGTGCCTCCTTAAACTTCCTCATGGAGTATTTAGGACTCAGGGAGTTTCCAAGAACCAAGTACCAAGTAATACCTCAACCATGTCAACATGGCAATACACAAGATGTTTAAAGGATGTTTTAAAAAGCACGAAGCTCACCAACACTGTGTTGGTGAGCCTGTTGGCAACAGATTACACAAAAAAGTACAAATAATAATAAATAATGATATTTTTTTCAAAATTACATTTTTTCAGAATAGTAATTTGTATTTTTTAGTAAAACAAATTTGCGGGAGATTGTTAGATAAGTGAGCAGAAGATGGTATTCTAACTAAAACTAAATACATAATGCAAAGATGGCCTTAACTACTACCATGGAGGAAGGAAATGCTAAGTACTACCTGAAGATTGCAAAGTCAATGAATCATTGAATGAATTGATTGTTGATATTTAAAAAAAAGTTTCATAAAAATAAAGAAAGTTAAATAAATTATAAATACTTAAAAGGGAGCAAATAAAAAATGGCTAAATATGATCACGATTTCTGAAGATGACACTGATGATGACCATAAAAAAGAAGAAAATATATAAATTTCATTCATTCAGTAAATCGACACGACGGTAGTGCATTCCATTTCCATCATGTTCAAGCATGCTATAAGTTATAGTATAACTGGTAAAGGTCATTTTAAACGCTACAAAAAAGTCAAAACACGCACCGAAGCTCCATCCTTTTGATGCCTTTCTTGCTTTCGACTGACAAGGTCGATAAGTCTACTGGCCCCTTCAAGCCTTTTATCGTCAGAGGTAGCAGCGAGATCCCAGAATGTCTCCAGAAGTTGTTTGTCCTGTTTGCCATGTCGTTCTGGATTTTTGGACTCCGACTTTATTTCGTCCACGTGCGACATTATGTTAGCCGCCATGCACATGCAGTGATGAACTCGATGTGTGTGGCTATTTTTGGATTTTAATGTTCGGTTTCGTTACTCCACTGAAACCAACGAAGCTTTAATTAATAATTGCAGCAATATATCTCAATAAAACTACATTTCATTTGATTTTTTAAATTATTTATCTTGAAGCTATTAATAAGTATCAAAGTTTAATTTTGCTTTGAAGATAAAAGAAACAATTTCGTAATTTTAAGGAAAGTTCAAGCTGTGTCAAAGGTGAAAAGGTCAGATCTTCTTCTCGACTTCAAGATGTCGGGGTATGCTGACAACTACCAATCGTTTTCAGGTGGCGCTGGTTCTTCGAGGTTAGCCGCACATTTTTCTCACTTTTTAAAGTAACTTTAATCAATCACTACTTTTTACATTGTGTTTATATAAAAAAAGTGTTGTAGTTGTTTAAATTATTGGTGAAAATGTTGAGTAAAGTGAGTTGAAAATGCGTGTACGATCGAATGCTGCTTTGACCATGCCTCATGTGGACACAGGAGCTGTTGAGGTTGTGAGCGCGGGAGGGCGCCACTTGGATGAAGTTCGACGTTTCGTTTCAAGGGATTTAAGTGTTTACAGTAAGGCCTCTAGCTGTCAAGGGGGTAACCCCATTCTATGACAAGAATACTAGAGCATAGGGCGTCATTCTTAATTTCCATATGTCTTTATTTGTGCATCTTGGGTCATATTTTGAGAAGATGTTTTGTAAAATAAAAACAAAGAAAGTCTTTTATTTTGAATGTACACTGTACAGGGCCCAATTTCATGGCTCTGCTTACCACGGAATTCTGCGCTTACCTATCATAGAATTATGTGCTTAAGGGTGCCGTAAGTGCAGAATTCCGCGGTAAGCCATCACTGGTCTATCCAGTCCTATCGCAAAATAGTAAAATTCTACCTTGTTGATTTTGCAATGATCGAAAGGCACTGGGGGAAGGAAAAAGGTGCAAACAGTGTTCCCATCTGATTTTCTTCCCACAATGCCTTTTGACCAGTTGTGCAAAATCAACAAGGTGGTGTTTGCGATAGACCTTATGGCAAAAGACTGTGCAAGTCTCGCGCACATTTGAACTTCCGGGACCATTGTTGTCCCAACCAATGTTGAACCATATGGAGTTTTATAACTTGTTATGGGCATTTTTATTTTCAAGAATTTTGTAAAAATATAACTTAAAAAGAAGATTTGATTTCATAGAAAAATACAGTCTTCGTTCAAGGTTTTTATCTCGTTTTCAATATGCGCGAGACTTGCACAGTCTATAATGACAAACTGTAATGTAAGCTTTACCTTGTGTGGTAGCCAGAATGTTTATTGGCCAGTGGGTTGTGTGGGCTGCACAAAACAATCAAGCAATTTGCATAAAACAGAATACAACTCGTGTACATGTATACTTGAAACATTACATCTTTTTATTGTTTGATTTATTTTTTGCAGGGGACGGGGTCGTGACTATGACTCCAGGGGGGGTGGTGGTGGTTTTGGTGGAGGTGGAAGAGGACCATCAACTTTACCAACTGAGCCACCATTTACAGCTTACGTAGGCAACTTGCCGTCAGACTGTCTCCAAGGGGACTTGGATACTATTTTTTCAAATATATCGGTAACTTCCTTGTTTCATTTTTACCCTTTTTTAGCCCAAGGAGCAAACTTTAAGAGATGGGCCAGGCTTCGAATGACACAAAGGCATGGCCTCTGTTGCCCTTTTTTCTTGGCCTTGGTGCCCCTTCAAAAGTTTCCCATAGACATTAAGATTTTCCAATGGAAAGGCCCTTTACAAAATGAAATTATTGACCTTGCCCTCTCAAAGTTGAAATGTGAAGTCTAATTTACCATTAACCCTGGAAAGGGAGCTGTTGAAATCTTCCTTAATCTGTGAAATTAATGACCTTGCCCTCTCAAAGTTGAAATGTAAAGTACCCTTAACCCTGGAAAGGGAGCTGTTGAAATCTTCCTGAATCTGTTACATTCATTGCACATTCCCAATTCCTCCTATATCCAATTGCCAAAGTGGTCGGTTGGCGCAGTGGTATCTTTACTCGCCCTTCACCTCTAGGACCCTGGTTCGAATTACACCGGGGGCACTGCATGGATTGTGTTTTCAGTCCCTACATGACTGCGTGGATTTTCCCTTGAATAATTATCTGGGGTTTTCCTCTCACATCTAAAACTGAAACTTCCTTCCTTGTCTTCTCTCCATTTGGGTTCTTGGTTAGTACAGTGACTAAGTTCGCTTTTCTGAGAGTCCTTGGCTTCACAACCAGAATAAATGAAATGAAATGAAGGATGTACATGTAGAAGAATTGGGGCCGATCAGGCATTCCTATCTTATCTAAGTCCAGACATCTTGGTGGGGAGTGATATAGGAGAAGATAAAATTAATGGATTTTGGCATCCCTCTATACAAACTGCCTAGTCTGTCAAGTCTGTAAGGGTTAATTTGTCGCGTGCTTTTTCAAGTAAGAACAGAAGAAGGGTTTGGTACAGTCTAGATACAGATCAAGAACACTAGCCTAAGAGGTGGCTGTTGTTAAAAGATTTTACCTTTTCATAGGACCCTAAATCCAATTTTTCAGGTTGTCTGTCTATTTTGTGGCTCGTTCCAGCCTCTTCCCATTCCATGAATGGATGAATATCATTGTGCTTGGGCCTTTTCTAATGGCAGTACTTTGCGATTTTCCAATTGTTCACATTATTCAGATTTTTATTTTCCTGGATATCGGATTAGATTAGCCTTTTTTGAGGTATAGTGGACACTACAGGAGTGCACTGTGGGTTTGCGTGTTTGGAAACAGATTAGGCTAAGTTAAAAAAAGAACATGTTGCTCGTCCCTGCCCGCTCCGATTTTGGACGCCGCACCAATTTCTTTGTTATTTGCTATTAAAAATAATAATCAATTATTTGCATGCGACGGATAGGGAGCCTTAAAAAGCCGCCTTAAGCCGTAACATTGATTGCATACACTCAACAAGTAGGCCGCATTACAACACCCCATACATAGATTCTGCTTGTGATTAGTTAACAGCGCGCCACATGCTATGTCTTATTTTTACTAGATTGATGCGCAAACACTGTGCACTATACCAGTAGCAACATGCCCGTAGCCGTAGCAACCAATGTACTATACCCGTCAGGGCTTGAATTTGGTGGGCAGTTTGAAAAGACTGCAAGACTTGTGGCTCAGGATATTTACGGGACCAGAAAACCTTTTACAAGACCAGAATCAAAAATTGAGAAAAAACTAAGAAATGTGAGAGAAGATTCAAAATTTTCCCATTTGTCTTTGTGGGTGTTAATTGAGTATAACTTCATTATTCAACAGATTACTCAATAGATTTGAAAGATATTTTTGAGACTCAAAGTCAACGTCTGAAGATAACTTGTTTCTCTTTAAAATATTACACAGCAAGATATTGATTATTCAATTGAAAAACACAAGACTGCCGAACAAGTTTACTGGCCTTACACTAAAATCACTGGCCTCGAGCCTGCAGTCTAGTGTATTATTCAAGCCCTGCCTGTAGCAACCAATGTACTATACCCATAGCAACCAGTGTACTATACCCATAGCAACCAGTACTATACCCATAGCAACCAGTGTACCATACCTGTATACTATACGGCAGTTTCTTGGTACCTAGACGTACCAAGAGGCAGAATATTTAATTGTTTTCCTGGAATTAACCAAAACATCCCTGTACAAAAATGTAAAGACCAATTTTTCTCAGAATGATGTCATCGGATGTTTTGGATGTTGACAAATTTTGCACTGGAAGGGTATCAAATGCAATGTCAATTTACACCATTTTAACGTGAGGTTAAAGACTTGCAATTTTTTCCCCACTCACATAAGGTCTCTATCTACTGGAAAATGAGTACATAACAAAAAATAATTTTCAGTTCTCTTCCTCTTTAAATATATATATTTTTATTTTGCAGGACCAGATCCGAGGAATTCGTCTGGTTCGTGACAGGGAAACGGACATATTCAAAGGTGACTAGGATAATTATAGTAACAAAATGAAAAATGTATCTAGCTCCGAGAAAGAAATAGTCCACATTGTGTCCAAACCAGTAGTTTTTAATAGACTGTGCAAGACTCGCACATATTTAAACTTCTGGGACCATTGTGGTCCCAACCATTTTTGTATGGAGTTTTATGTGGACGGGATTTTGTTTTGTCAATTATTTTTGTTTAACAAAGTTTATGGCTATGAAAATTATATATGTTGATGGGAATGTAATACTTAGTGATTAACAATATGAAAGTAAAATTAATTCAACAAAATACCAAAGAAAACCGGAGAATAAGACTTGACGTCCGTTTGACAAAAGAATTTTGCCCAACTGACAGTCATGTTGTCATTAAACCTATGTAATAGACGCACATATTCGGGAGTGATTGGCAAATGGGTTTTTTAACAATAAGCATCCTTGTCCCAAGTTCTAATTTTGTTTCAATGTTAATTTGAACAAATGATTTGTATTATACAAAAATTGAAAATTGATTAATAACAACTTGGTAATGGGAATGTTTATTTTCAAGAATTTTGTATATAATTTTAAAAGAAGATTTGATTTCATAGAAAAATATAGTCTTCTTTCCATTTTTGTTCTCATTTTGGATATGCGGGAGACTTCCACAATCTATTTCTGGTGATGCACAAGATCGATAAACCTCCTGAATTGTAACATCTGAGAGGTTCCGGATGTACATTAAGGGGGGGACCCAGACCCGTAGGACATTTTTCAAGAATTTTTTTATTCCTTGCCCTGAAATCTTTTCCCTGAAATCAGTGTCTTGAAATGAACTTGCTCTTTGTTGAAATGCAATCACAGAAAAAGTAAGACAAAGCCTTCCTGCATAAAGACCATTTGTGGTAATAGAAAGTGTCTCTCATGTGTGAAATGTGAAACTCTGGAAGTTCAGGCATTTATCTCTAGACTAAGACAAATTAACTAGAAGTCAAGAAACGGCTCAAAGCTCAAAGCCCAACTCTAATCTGACCCAACGGGAGGAAATGTGTTTCTCATTTCCAGAAGATATTTTTAGTGTGGTGGGTATTCCCTGGAGTTGTTCAGTGGATTCTTGTTTCACATTGGAAAGGTTATGGAGTACAGTAGTTTTAAGCCTTCAGCTAGGAAACCTCGATCAACAACCACTTTTTAAAAATGCAAGTTCACCCAAACAAGGCTAAAAGCCACTCTTGGTGAGGGGCTACAAGAAGAAAAATATCTAAGTTGAAAATAACTCGGGAGCTAAAGGTAGGAATTGATATTCCTCTTAAGTTGTGGGATGGGTTGAAACATGCACCAGGCAAGGAGTTCCAAAGAGATGCAGTACATGGAATAAAGCTGTTGGAATGGCTCTTTGTTCTACATCTCGACAAAGCAAGAGTGCATGGGAGAGAAGAAGAAGAAAGCACTTACTGGTTTTTTTTTTCCTACAGGTTTTTGTTATGTGGAATTTAGCGATCAAGATTCGTTGAGGGAGGCACTGGAGTATGACAATGCTGTAAGTACTAATGGACTAATTCCAATAATAATAATAATAATAATAATAATAGTGGCTTCTTATATAGCTCTTAAATCTGTCACTCAGTGACGCTAATGGCACTCCAACATTCAGTATTTTTCCTGCTAGGTATGTGGAGCTGCGTTTGTGAAGTATGAGACCTTTTTCCTTTACATAGCACATTATAATAGTTTACAAGGTGCTGTGTACAATATGCAGCCAATCAAACCAGGAACACCGGGGCCAACACCTTTACGATAAGTGCACTAGGTTCTTTAACGTGCATTACACATCACACAGGACCTACGGCTTTACTAATGGTTAAGTGTCTTGCCTAAGGACACAAGTGTCATGACCTGGACTTGAACCCACACTCTGCTGATCAGAAACACCAGAGCTTGAGTCAGGTGCTCTCATTCGCCCTGCCACAACACGCCAATACATTACTCTTTATTTATATTTGTTTATTTATTTATTTATCTCTTTCTGGTTATAAAACTTGAGGATTTCAAAAGGATTTGCACTGTTATAATATGTAGGCCTGAAGATACCTGTGACAAGGAGACGATGAAGAATTGTTCGTCTTGGATGTGATCACCTAGGGACTGGAAACCCAATAATAGTAATAATAATATTAAGTAATAAACCACAAGCATGACAAGGAAAACCGTTTGGCTTCTGACTGGCACCCTGAACAAAGATATTAACAAAAAAGGGAGACCGCCAGCATAGGGCTAGATAGCTCAGTTGGTAGAGCGCCGATACGTTAATCCGGAGGTCGCTCGTTAAAATCCCGCTCTAGTAAATTTTTCTTTGTTCAACCACAAATTAACATTAATATTATAAATCGGTATCCGCCAACTTGTAACACTCAGAGCCACATTTGGAAATAAGTAAAATGCAAAGCAAGATAACAATAGAAGTTATGATATCAACTAAAACAATGAGAAACTTCTAAATTCAGATTTTTTACATCAGCCTAGCCTGGTGAAAAAAAATCAGCTGTTTTTTTTTCTTCATCCTGCTCTTCAATCCACTTCTCTCTTCAAAATCTCCTTTAATCCACGGAGCTTCCTCTTAGTTTTCACCTTATTGTAACTTCTTTGTTTCACCTGTATATGCTGTGTTATTGTTAATGGAACCCTCACGCCTTGCCCTATGTATTGTTATAAGTTGCATCCCTCTGTAGCCACTTTAGTTCACAAAGAGAGTCTATTCTGTCTTAGTTAAATATCAAACCTACTCACACTGTACTTGTTAATGTTAGTCCATTTGTGTTTTTGTTTGTCAGGGCATACCTACAGCAAGCTGTGGCTTTTCTGGCTATGCCCCAATTTCCAATTATCCTCTTACTGTTCTTTGTTATTGTTATGATGATTCTCTGTTGGAGTGTAAAATAAATATCTTGAAATTAAAAATGAAAATGAAATCTACAACTCCAGGGAAGGGTTACCATTAATTACCAAAAGGTGGAAATGCCATAGATCCAACATACCTACTTTTTTCTCAGCAGCAACTCTTACAATTCAATTCACTTAATTATCCACGATGGGAAATTCATTTCGGCCTTTTTAACAACAATTTTACAAAATTTACATAAGATAATTTAAAATATAATATGAAACAGTACAAAAAAACACAACAAGCCACAAAAGTCTATAAAAATACATATATATTACATGAAAAGCTGGAAGTATAAAAGATTAATATTTCAAAAATATTTCAACGTTGCAATTGTTCATTAAAAATTTGGACACTTGACGGGACAAATGAATTAGCATATCGCTTTGTGTTAATTCTGAGCTGTAACAGGCGGTTGCTTCTAGCACTTCGGTTGAACTGTACATTTAGGGGGTGGGTTTCATCTGACAGAATTGATTCAACTTTATTTAGCATTAGAGATTTATATAGACCTTCAACCATTGATCCATTAGTACCGGTTATTCTATTTGCTTGTTTAATGACCCTGTCCAACTTGCCCCGATCTTACTCCTGTAAGCGACCGGTTTAAATCCCTTCAGAAAAATAGTTGTAAAACAAAAAAATAAAGATCGCACGGCCACCCAGTTTTCAGAATGGGAAAGAGGACTCTTGAAGGTGCTATTGTGACCTGTATTTTGGGGGGTCGCCATTTGCAAAAAACAAGTAAACATTTAATGTGTCCATATGATCAATTTATTACTAAAATTAATGGTGCATGAAAGGGTTAAACTAGTGAGAAAACAAGATTTCTAGAAACTTGTGAGTTGCCTATAAGCTTCTAATGGAAAGCAAAACTAAATGTCAAAATCTGTTATTTTCTTTCTTTCTATGTATGAAGGTGTTTGAAGGCAGGAACCTCAGGGTAAACGTTGCTGAAGGAAAGAAAAAAGATGGACGAGGAGGTAATTATCTTGACTTATTTTTGTGTTTGTTTGAAAAACAAAGTCTTTTTTCTGATGTCTTTGTGTGGATATCAACAGCTGTAGCATCAGACTCTAAAGTTTGAGGGAGTTGGAATAGACTGTGCAAGTCTCGCGCGTATCGGAACGAGAAAACACGTCAAATGAAGAACATGTTTTTCTCTGAAATCAAATCTTTGTTTTAAATTATATTCAATGATAAAATCTGAACAACATAATTACTCATTACATTTTTATAAAATCAATTTTAGTTTTTATAATAAATTCACAAATAATGTGTTAATTAAATTATTATTGAGGCAAAATTAAAACTCTGGGACACGGATGCTTATTCTATCTTAACTTTTCAGAAACCACTTACGTGGGTTCGCGGTGGTCACACAGGGCGTAAAATTAACGCTTGATGCAGTTTATAGAGGACGCTGATGCCTCAACAACCATAGACTGCTATGAAAAGGCTTCGCGTTTCAATTACAGCATCTGGCGATTATCATCGCACATCCGAAACAAGCGTTTAAATAAGTTTTGTGATCGGAGGTGAGCACAAAATTCCTAATTTTTGCAGCAACCGGAAGTTGAGGTCAAGTTTAATTCTCAGGTTTTCTTCGTTATTTTGTTGGGTTGATTTTGCTTTCATATTTTTTATCACTAAGTATTACATTCCCAATAACATATATATTTTTCATGGTCATAAACTAAAATAATTGACAAAACAAAATCTTGTCCACGTAAATCTCCATATGGTTGGGACCACAATGGTCCCGGAAGTTCAAATATGCGCGAGACTTGCATAGTCTATGGGGGGGAATGAGGTAAGAAAAAGGCAAATGCCCCCTGGGAAGGGTGTTTTATGCACCATGCATTTAGACAAATCCCTTTAGGATGTCCTGTGCAAGTGTTTTCTGCCAGTACTGGGGCGCAAGTACGCCCAGTGTTAAGTTTTGTAATGCACCACAGGCAGTGATGATCATGACGCAACTACAAAGCGTTGGCGTGATGTGAGTATACCTCATAGGTAAGCATGATGGTGTCCCAGTAATGGTGGGAAAAACACCGAGTACACGACTCGTGAAATTAAACCAAGATGGACTGGTTTATGCATCCTTGTTTAGATTGCAACAATTTGAATAAGCAACAGTGTTTGTTTCAAATACTAAAGGAAACAGAAATATTGCTCTTTAGGTTAGAGTTATTTGTACTTGAATGAACTTCACAATCATTGAGCTTTCAGATTGTTATGAATCTTTCCTTTACTTTCTGTCATTTTATGCTTTGATTTTTGTGGTAAATTTGTCTGTTCAGGTTACAGAGGGGGTGGTCAAAGAGGCCGGGGCGGCCCACCCAGAGGAGAAGGTAAGAGCCTGGGGATCTAGCCAATGGGGGAAGCCCCGTATAAGTAAAACCATGAGAATGCTGAGCTCATTTGTCATCTGTGTCTGCTGTTTATGCCCTCTATGTCAGCTAGGGAAAGGGTACCAGTTCAAGGTTACCGGCATGTATGACGAAATTGACTAGATGGACCAATAGGAAAGCTGGAACTGGTAAAAGTGACCTCATAAGTTCATAACAGACTTCAGCTCAGCATTTTCAGGTTTTTCATTTAGAAAAAAATAAAATACAAAATTTACATCAGATTAGCTTGGAGATTAAAGGCATCATACACGTTTGGTAATTGTCAAAGACCAGTGTTCTCATTTGGTGTATCCCAACATATGCATAAAATAACAAGCCTGTGAAAATTTGGGCTCAATTGGTCATCGAAGTTGCAAGAAAATGATGAAAGAAAAAACACCCTTGTTGTACAAATTTGTGTGCTTTCAGATAGGAATAAAAACTTCTTGCAAGAAGTTGTTATTATTTTAGTGAGAATTTACCTCTTTCTCAAAAACTATGTTACTCACAATGTTTTATACTATCAACAGCTCTCTGTTGCTCGTTACCAAGTAATATATATTTTGAGTGTTTACCAAACGTGTACAGTGCCTTTAAATGGAAAGTAGATCATTGTATTGAGGAGGACTAGTTCCATTCCAACCCTCTTGTTGTTTTCAATCAACACACCATACAACTAGCCTATGAAATTTTTCATCCAGTTTTGGTGTCGCGTGTTTGTGAAAAAAACACACCAGGGTTTTTGTGTTTCAATTGCGGCAATCAAAATAAGCAACAGTAATTTGTGTGGTCTTCATATACTGCTTCTTGGATGTTGAGAGTATTTCAGATCAGGGGTGGGGGCTGGTGCCTTTTCTATCGCAGCACCTAGGATGTGGAATCATCTTGTTGTCAACATCAAACAATCTCCCTCAGTAGCCATCTTCAAAACTTCACATAAAACATGTTCGTTTTGGAGATCATATTGTACTGTGCTATAACCAGACCTGCCAACCTGTATGCATTTTGCGTATCATGTACGCATTTTCACATCTGGGTACGGCGGTACGAGATTTATGCAGAAAATATGCAAAAGGCGCAAAATCTAAATCGCGGTGTTTTTAAACTGCAGCACGAACGGACAATTTTGTTCTCAATTTCTTCAACTGTCATTCGTTCGACCCCAAGTGCAAAAACAACCAAACAAAGACACCCTGCATCTGAGTGATCATTATGTGCTTCGATAAAAAAGAGGTTGTGCTTAGAACTACATTATATTTTAAATTCTTACTCCCGCTGGAATACTGATAAACCAATGCGTAACAAAGGGGGTGGGAATGGCGCAATCCAGTTTCGGTCAATCTGGTACAGTACATTGTTTAGCCGTATGCATGGATGTACGTGCACACAACGCACGTGTTCGGCATCGCCGTGTGATTATACTTGAGTGTACAACATGGACGCCGATCGAAGTGTCAGATTAATCATGGAGGAAGGAAATACATCATTTCTGTTAGTTTTACTTTTATTAGGGGAGAATAGTGGGAATTTCATGGCCTGTGATCTTTGTATAAGAGAAACAAATGATGAATTGAAGTGGAACTGGACAATTTTACGATAGGCTTTCGTTTGTCCGTTTACTGGGCAACCAAAGATGGAACCTTTCTCATTATTATTGTCAAGTTATTTGCATGCCGAGTAAGTTACTAATAATTTAGGAACATTGTTGAACAGTGCTTTTCATATAAATTAATATATGTTATTGGAATAGAAATCAGTCAAAATGGGCTCACCGCCCGTAGGGAAACCCCTGGCCAATTTTTGGTGAAAAGTACATTTTGTACATTATTGAATTATGTTTGTCATTGAGATTTATACATGATAGTGGAACAGAAATCAGTCAAAATGGGCTTACCGCCCGTAGGGGAACCCCTGGCCAATTTTTAATTTTTGTTCGCCCTAACAATTTGTTTGCCCCTTGAGTGACATCTATGATCTAGGCAATTGGAACACACAGTGCCAACAGTACATGTACATGTAGTTGGGCTTCTGGGTTATGTCGCCGTGCACAGGCTTCTGGTTTTAATGCCGCTGCGCTAATGTGGTACTCAATTTTTTTTTACAAGGTTGGCAGGTCTGTATAACGGTTGGATTGGCACCTTATAAATAGTATGATTGATTGATTGATTGATTGATTGATTCATTGATTGAATGATTGATTGATTCATCAATTGATTGATTCATTGATTGATTCATTGATTGATCGATCGATAAAACTATTTCCCTGGAGGATTGATAGTGGTATGAACTTTATATATGTAATCAGTGAGTTTTCAGCTAAAAACTAACAATTTCGGAAATTATCAATTTACAGTGTAAATCCATGTTACTGTGTTTGTGAATATCAGAGGGAAAATAAATTGTAAAAGACAGACGAATAAACCTCATGCATTGACATCATCCAACCGCTTCTTAGAGGTAAAGCGATGATGAAATGGGACAGCACAGATTTGTACGCACTGCGCACAGGATGGGCCAATGAGCAACCTCCTTTTGACTGCTGCGCGAGGGCGCCCTACTCTAGTGACATCATATGCATAAGGCCTATGAGGACTCTTCTTGTGTAAACCCATTATTTAGGTTATTTGTCCGTAAATGTTGTCGTCTGGTTGACAACTGCTTAAAGATACTATTATATTTTCTCTTTGAAAGGTCAAGGGATTTGATTTGGTTAGTTTCAGCTTAATGCTTGCAAGTACCAAATGAGGTTTCAGGACTTAACTACTGCACAATCCATTTTACAAGACTTCAAACACTGTTTATTTATTCGTTCAGGCTTTAAAAAATATCATAATACATGTATGGAAGACTTAAAGGGTCTGTATAGTTTGGTTGTTGGAACCCATTGTTTGTTTCAATCCTATATAGTTTGTAGATATATACCATAAAACTAACCTGTGAAAATTTCATTTCAAAAAGTAGTAGCATTTTTGAGATATTCGAAAATCTGGAGCGGTTATGTCCATGCAGGAAGAATAATCTGCAATTGGAATACACAATCTGAGAAATGTTACTGCGGTAACGCTTCTCAGATTCAAATTTTTGGGGATAAAAAGTGACATCTTTTTCCATAACCGCAGTACTTCAAAGTGTAAAGTTTCTCAAAATGCATTATACTATCCAAAGCTGCTGTACTTCTTACCAAGTAAGTTTGTATTGCCATTAATTTTCAGAGTCATTACCAAACGTATACAGACCCTGTAATAGAAAACAATCTGACCAAGAATTACGAAAATAGAGGAATATGTGGAAATGGAAAAAACAAACAGCAGCCTAGGGATTGCCCAAAAGCGAACTAAATCACCATCTAAAAGAGCCATCCCCGTAAAAAAGAAAACTATTGGAACATACATTAAAGGCACTGAACACGTTTGGTAATTGTCAAAGACCAGTGTTCTCACTTGGTGTATCCCAACACATGCATAAAATAACAAGCCTGTGAATATTTGGGCTCAATTGGTCATCGAAGTTGCAAGAAAATGATGAAAGAAAAAACACCCTTGTTGTACAAATTTGTGTGCTTTCAGATAGGAATAAAAACTTCTTAAAAGAAGTTGTTATTATTTTAGTGAGAAATTACCTCTTTCTCAAAAACTACGTTACTTCAGAGGGAGTCATTTCCTACAATGTTTTATACTATCAACAGCTCTCTGTTGCTTGTTACCAAGTAGGCCTAAGTTTTTATGCTAATATTTGTTTTGAGTCATTACCAAACGTGTACGATGCCTTTAAAATATCTAAAATATCAAACAATGACAGCATTCTAGAGTAAATATCTCCCATTTATTTTAACAAGAGTCCATATATCAGTAGAGTTCAACAGTTTAACAGGAATAGATTGTGCAAGTCTCGAGCATATCGAAAACGAGAAAAAAACTTAAACGAAGACTATATTTTTCTATGAAATCAAATCTTCTTTGAAAAATTATATTTAAACAAAATAATTCTTGAAAATAAAAAACCCCATAGCAAGTTGTTTAATTTTTGTAAAATACAAATAATTTGTTCAAATTAACATTGAAACAAAATTAAAACTTGGGACAAGGATGCTTATTGTCAGTGACCCATTTGCCAATCACGGCCGAATGTGTGCATCTATCACAAAGGTTTAATGACATTGAACATGCCCGTCAGTTGGGCAGCATTCTTATTTTTTTACAAGTAACCGAAAGCGGAACTCGAGTCTTATTCTCGGGTTTTCTTCGTTATTTTGTTGAATTGGTTTTACTTTCATATTGTTTATCACTTAGTATTACATTCCCAACATCATATATAATTTTCATGGCCATAAACTAAAATAATTGACAAAACAAAATCCCGCCCACGTAAAACTCCATATGGTTGGGATTACAATGGTCTTGAAAGTCCGAATATGCGCGAGACTTGCACAGTCTATTAAAGGCAGTGGACACTATTGGTAATTTCTCAAAATAATTGCCGATCTGATGAGGCAGTGTCCAAATCACACCACTTTGGCTAAAGCTGTAGCAGTTGGCTTCACTGGCTTCATTAACAACGTTTCCGCCCAAGCCATAGCCACTGCCAGAGCCATCAATTCTAAACATTTATATTATTATATTGTTATATATTTATAGTAATGATGTACATGTATGTGAACCAGAAACACCGGGGTTAACCCCTACTCTTCCACGATAAGTGTTCTAGGTTCTTTTACGTGCACTACCAATCCTAGTACACGGGACCTACGGCCTAATGTCCCATCCGAAGGAGAACGCAATTATGGTAAAGCTTCTTGCTCAAGGATACAAGTGTCATGACTGGGACTCGAACCCACACTCTGCTGATCAGAAACACCAGAGCTTGAGTCCGGTGCTCTTAACCGCTCGGCCTCAACGCGACACATAAATATCACATGAGGAAAATTTGATTTTATATTTTGATTTAAAACAAAAATAGTCTTCAACAATTGACCTCAAAATGAGAATATGGAATACTTATTTACATATAACTGTATTTTTTTGCTCCATTTTGTAAACAATTCCTCCTGCATAATATAATGATCCAAAAAACATTGTTCCATTATTTTTACATACACGCTTTTAAAATATAATAAGGCCGTATCCGAATTGGCGGCTACAGCTACGGCTATGACTGTTGCTAAGGGTGTTGCTAAGGAATTCCTATACTTCAATGCATGATGATGCTGCCATCCAGCCGTAGCCATATTTACAAAAAATCCTTATTTACAAAATTACAAAATTACAGTTGTGCTACAACTATTAGACAGCAGGCAATATCATTCAAGAATTGGAAACACAATAATAATAATAATAGTGGCTTCTTATATAGCGCACATATCAGTCACTCAGTGACGCTCAAGGCGCTTTTAAGGTTCATGATTTTCCTGCAAGGTATTGTGGAGCTACGTTTTTGAAGTATGAGACCAAGTCCTTTACAGCACCATGTAATGGTTTACAAGGTGCTGTGGCACAATATGCTGCCGATCAAACCAGGAACACCGGGGCGAACCCCTTCTCTTTTCGATAAGTGCACTGGGTTCTTTTACGTGCATTACACAACACACGGGACCTACGGCTTAACGTCCCATCCGAAGGACGAAGCATGTGGTTAAGTGTCTTGCTTAAGGACACAAGTGTCACGACTGGGATTCGAACCCACACTCTGCTGATCAGAAACACCAGAGCTTGAGTTCGGTGTTCTTATCCGCTCGGCCATGACAACACAAGTTAAAGACAATATGCAAAAGTTACAACAATACACCCAAAAGTAAAACTTCATACAATGAAAGCGAGTCAATGGCATGATTACATCATGTCTCTTTATCACAGAGCAAACAACACCTTTGAAAAAACACAACTAAAAGAAGTTCTAGTATTGATAATTTGTACACAAACCCTGAATGTGAGGCACTGTAAGCTGCCATTGGGTAACACTCTTGTGGATACGTACATTTAGAAATAAATTGCTAGTCCCAATACAAAGGACACTTCCCTACTTTTTCTCTGGCTTTGCCGTCTGGCAAACTAAAGTGAGTGACACATTGAAGTACTGAGGCTAAACTAATTATATGAAGGCTATCATTAAACAATATTAATAACAAATCATTTTAAAAATGCACTTTGAGTAACAACTGCTACTGCCACATCTATACTATTATTACTAATATTATTATTATACTATTATATATTTCTGGTAATGAAACCAAGGATGCCTCATAAGTGAACTTAATCACTGTAGCTCGCAAGCCTGAGGAGACCTGTAAACAAGGGAGCTTGCTATGTGAACCAAAAACACCAGGGTTATTCCCTACTCTTCCTTTAAGTGTTCTTTTTAAGTGTTCTTTTACGTGCACTACCAATCCAAGTACACAGGACCTACGGCTTAATGTTGGTCCCATCCGAAGGACAAAGCAATTATGGTAAAGTATCTTGCTCAAGGATACAAGTGTCATGACTGGGACTCAAACCCACACTCTGCTGATCAGAAACACCAGAGCTTGAGTCCGGTGCTCTTAACCGCTCGATCATGACACGCTTGGTTTGGTAATTGGAACCCACTGTTTGTTTCAATCCTATATAGTTGTAGCATAGAGAAAGGACCAGATTTTCTCTATGGTTGTAGTGTCCATAAAATTAACCTGTGAAAATGTCATTTAAAAGGGTGGTAGCATTTTTGAGATATTGCTGAAAATCTTGAGTGGTTATGTCCATGCAGGAAGAATAATCTGCAATTGGAATACACAATCTGAGAAACATTACTGCAGTAACGCTTCTCAGATTGAAACTTTTGGGGATAAAAAGTGATATCTCTAATTTGTCCATAACCGCAGTACTTTGATGTGAAAAGTTTCTCAAAATGCATTGTACTATCCAAATCTGCTGTACTTCTAACCAAGTAAGCCTTTATTGCCATTAGTTTTCAGAGTCATTACCAAACGTATACAGACCCTTTAAACACTCTGTAAAGAGTAGTCTATAAGAATATTGCAAGGAGATTTGTCACCAGCAGTGAAATCAAAAGCCTTGCAGATTTTTAAGAATAGAAGTTAAAATGAACTACATATTTTCTCAAACTGTCCTCTTTTACTCTCGGATTGCAAAAGAGGGCATTGTCTTTTAAAAAATTCCCCAGCCCCCTGCAAGTGGGCCCCGGTCCCAATGCTGTTATGTTACAGTTCGCTCTGTGCGCTGTCCGGCCCCTTTACCATACCTTAGTCTGCCTTGACAAAGAAAAATCATAAGCATTAATTCACACTTGCGTACCAAAGTTTCAGAACCATCCCCCTACTTTTCAACATGGATTTACACCACCGCTTGCAAATGTAGCTATTTTCAAAATTGTCCTTAGGACGGGGAATTCGGCTGGTTTAAATGATTGGGATTGTTCTAGTTTGTCTTCGGACTCAAACGATATGCAGACATACCTTCTGCCACAATCATGTCACCGCGTTGTGTTAATGTAATACCTCGTGGATATGAACATTCTTTAGTGATGTATCCAATGTATTGACCATCGGGGCTGTACTGCTGAATTCCTCCAGAGTTTCCATTCCATACCCCAACGTAGACCGTACCATCACTGTGACAACATACGCCATTAGGAGAGCTATTATCACCAATATCTACCGAGTATACAATATCACCATAGTAGTCCACTGAGATAAGTTTCTTATTGACCCAGCTTGTGTAGATAAACGTCTTCTTGTAGATTGTCAAATATTCATTTATCATTGGAGCAAATATTGTCTTGATGAGCGTCGTATCTTTGTTGTATAAAGATAGTTTTCCGCTGTAAATGTAACCCACTGCTATGAGATCGCCTTTGACAGCCACACATGATGGTTTTTTCCCTCTGTATGTTATTGACGTGAACTGACTGAGGAGTTCTCCCTGTCTTGTCTGAATCTCTTTGTTCACCCATCATCACGAGATCTTGTCTTGATCTATTCATCCACTGAGATCGACAACACACAAACAAATCTCTCTTTGATCCAATGGAGAGGAACACTGGATTGAGGCTTTGCATCTTTTATTGTAAGCCCTCTATCCTTAATGTCAGCTAGGACTACTACATTGTTAGAAAAAGCTGCAACGTCATAAAATTCATAGCTTGGACTGAATAAGATCTTGGCCTTCAGAACCCACTGCTGTAGAAGTGGAGGTTTTGTTGATGAAGCAGCTGCTGATTGTACATGTACTCTCAATGATTCCTCATCTTGTGTCTTCACTGGTTGCACAACGGTCTCCTCTTCAGAATCCACAACGGATAATTCGTCAGCTTCTACATCTGGTATATGTTGAGGCAGTTTCCTTTTCAACATCTGGAGGTTTTGGAGGAATTTCTGTTTAAGATTTACCACCTCGAAGCAAGTTGAGCGAGCCATCCTTTGCTTGACCAACTCTATCTTCTCCTCTGTGTAAACAACCTCAACCTCACATTTTACTTGATTTGTTTTAAATACGTTGACTTTATCTTTGTAAATCTTGTCCAGCTCTTCCATTTGTTTAGCTTCGGACTTCTTCAGTTTGGCTATCTCTAATTCAATTTTTTTAGAGATCATGCTCTTGGACTTGTCCAATTCAGATTGTAGTTTTCTTTTGGATTGTTCAATGTCCCCTAGGTCTGCCTGCAGCTTCTCTTTGCATTTCTCACATTCTGCAATTAATTCATCAACTTGTAGTTTGCACGAGTCTGAAGCTTGATGCAAATCAACGAGGGAGTGTTTTGGAGTTTGATTGTTGCATGTTAGGACAATGCACAACACACAAACAAACTTCTGACATGTGTTACAATAAAGACTGAGAGTATGCTGTGTGTGTGTCTGACATTTGGGTGTAAAATCTCGGAGTTTGCTCCTGTATTTAATCTCTTCTGATTGTAACTGATCCAGCGTGTGTATTTGGTGAGACTTCATGATGGCCATTCTTTCATGTGCTCGTTGACATGCCAGGCAAAGAAAATTACCACAGTCGGTACACCATGCAGTGGAACAGTGCTCATCATCACAAGATTGACAATCTATCTTTGACCCTTGACCTAAGAGGAGCAGCTGTTCCTGCATTGTAACCTCCTCCACCTGCGCACTCAACTCCAATGCATCTGGAAGTCCATCAACTCTAGTCCCTGTCATCGTAGTTACCTGCCTGCACTGAGGGCAATGTAACTTGCCTTCATTCGATCCCTCGTTCCCCTCATAGTACAGTTCCAGACATACTGCACAGAAACTGTGCAAACAGTCCAGAATTTTTGGATTTTTGAAACGTACAAGACATATTGTGCAGTCCAGATCCTCTGTAGCAGTTTTTCCTACTGTAAGGGTGTCCATACTAGTGTTGTTGGCCATCATGACAATCTGTGGAAAAACACAAAGTGTATGGAGTTGATTTAAACTTGACACCAATTAGTATCGAGCACAGACTTGAACTTGTTACCTCTGCATCTAGGCACTGTAGCTTTAGTGTATTGGACTTTCAACATTCAGTGTTCATTGTACTTGTTCCTTGAACTGTACATACATGTACATGGTGTAGATTCTGAATAGTTGTTTCCTTTTTAAATAAAATGTATGGCTTGTGCCCAACTGACGAGACCTTGGCATCTGTGAAATGAATTAATCCATGTGATTCAGCAAAACATTCATAATATGGAAATGTATTTTATCAGAGGTCAACAGGGGTTTTACCTTGATGAATATATGGAGAAAAAAATGTTGTGGTTTGCTTGCATGAATTTTCACTAGAAATAAATCCAGAATGGAAAATTACTATTCTACTTTACAATGCAGTCAAACTGACTGTTTCATATTTATTACGTGTTCGGATAAATCCTGTAAACCTCTGTGTGATTTTTTTCTTTTTCAGGTTTTTAATTATTATTATTACTTTTTTTTATACTTCTTCCAAACAGTGTTTTGCTGACAAAAATTGCTTTGTTGCAAAGTTTACATAATCTGAATACTTCACGCATAGTTAGAACATTACATGTAAATAAATCAGTTGTAATGACTTTATGTTTGCATTTATACCATAGGTCCTTTTTGCAGTAAGCAGTTTGCAACAGCTAATTATATTTTCTGGACCTAATGATGATGTCATCAAATCCTCAGTTGTAATGACTTTATGATGATGTCATTAAATTCACGATTTCAAATTGATGGTGTCAAAATACATTAATTCAGATTTTTATCATTTCACAAATTAATATCTGCTATTCTGCTTATCTGCATTTAAGCTGTTATCACAATCTACATGTCATTTGAGAGGGCTTGAAAAACTGAATAAATTACTATGACCTTGTCTTCTGGTCAAACCGAAAGTTGAAGTGACAAAATATATCCAGGCCAAATTTGGAGGTCGGCAGCCACTTTGAAAGGGATTTTGGTTCTTGCGGATGAAATGACAATTGAGCCTTTCCAAATAATATGAATGATGTCATCTTCATACTTGACAGCGCCCTCTGGTGACAAGTTTACAATTTGATTTCTTTTTGCTGAAAACCTGTTGCAAGCTGGACATAATTTGAATCTCAGTACATACTTAAATCTTGATGCTTAGATGAATAACTAGCAAATGGTTGCGTCTGCACCTGTGTCAAATTAAACTTGTCAAAGTTTATTATTTACAAAAATTAATTTCTTGAGAAACACAACTGTTTTTATTTGAATCGTGATGACATTTGGTTAAGGTTTGTTGTTTGCAACAGCTTGCTTTTAGCCTGAGCAGGAAGTTTAAGAAAAAATATAGGCCCTATTATGTAGGTTTCCATATTTGTTGTTTGTTTGTTGTTTCGTGTGGTAATCTATTTAATAATTGTTTAACGTAAATGTTTGCTTAATATTCCCAAATTCCTAGTGATTGTTGGACAACAAGTTCAGTCAATATGTAAAAGTTGGTAAACTACACCCAAAAGTGAAACTTTATTCAATGAAAAAAAGTCAATGGTATAATTACATCATATCTCTTCATCGAAGGGCAACTAATAACTTTGTCAAACCTCACAATTTCAAAGTACTGTGAAGTACTGAGTTTTACAAAGTACATGGTGACTATACTTAAAGGGATTGTATACGTTTGGTAATTGGAACCAACTGTTTGTTTTAATCCTATACAGTTGTAGATATATACCATAAAACTAACTTGTGAAAACTTCATTTCAAAAGGTTGCGTTTTTGAGATATTGCCGAAAATCTGGAGTTGTTTGTTCATGCAGGAAGAAAATGGAATTGGAATACATAATCTGAGAAGTGTTACTGCAGTAACGCTTCCCAGATTCAAAACTTTGGGGATAAAAAGTGATATCTTTTTCCATAACCGCAGTACCTCGAAGTGAAAAGTTTCTCAAAACGCATTATACTGCCGAAAATCTGGAGTTGTTTGTCCACGCAGGCAAATAATCTGCAATTGGAATACACAATCTGAGAAGCGTTACTGCAGTGATAAAAAGTGATATCTTTTTCCACAACCACAGTACCTCGAAGTGAAAAGTTTGTCAAAATGCATTATACTATCCAAAGCTGGGTTCTGAATTTGGAGAATACTTTGATCTGTTATATAGTTTGACACGCTTGTTACCTTGACTTTCAGGTAGTTTTGGAGGCGACTTTAGACGGGGTGGAGAAAGGGCACCCCCACGTGGCGGTGAGGATTTCAATCAGGGGGGCTACAGAGGAAGAGATGGTAGAGATGACTTTAGGGGGTCTAGAGGGGGCGGCCGTGGAGGGGGTAGAGGGGGCTATGAAAGAGATAGAGGGGGCTATGAAAGAGAAAGGACTGGCAGGCCAGATGACTTCAAAGAACCTGATGCAGGTGAGTTTCTTGGTCCTCTGATTTCTGATTCTTTATCAAAATTCTTTAAAAACAAATTCAAAAAGAACTTGGCAGGTCATGCTCCAGATTTTAAAGATGTGCTCTGACCAGATTTTGGACTTTAGGCATATTAAAATGCTTAGCAGTTTATAATGTTATCACAGTACAGTTGCTTTTGTTTTGAGACAGCATTAGGCCACATAACAAAAAAGGAAGTGGGGTGGGAGGGCGGTTTTTATTTTTATTTATTTTTATTTTTTTGGACATGGCCAAATATGAAATAAAGAATAAAGAACTCATCACAATCACCATAAAACAGAGGGTTTGTGAGATTTTGATGTTTTTATTTGTTTTGTTAAACCCATTTATCTCTTACATGACATTTTCTGTAAACATTAAAAAACACCTAAAACGCAGTGTAGCCTAAGTAAATGTTTAAAGAATTGTTCTTGTTTTTGCCAACATGAATAACCTTTCTTCAAACATCTATTTCCATCATATGGATTTTGAAAAAATATCTGAAAAATCTGGGAGTCAAATTTGATTGAAAAGATCATTGAAAAGACCGGGGGTTTCGTAGGGTCGGGAGGGACGATCAACCAAGTGGGTCTGTGGCCTTTTGACTCAAGCCAACTCTTGGATCTCTCTCACTTTATCTCATGCCACACACCTCTCTCTTGATATTGCAGAGGACTTGGCTAGAAGGCCAAGACTGAATCTAGCGAAGCGCTCAGTCAAAGATCCTGTAAACCAGTTGGCGAGTGATGTTCAACGTAGTAGCATCTTTGGCAGCGGTAAACCCCGAGACGAGCCCAAGAAAGAAGGTCAAGACAATTGAAAATACCTAGACTTGTCCAATGCTCATCCATAATACCGGTAAAATAATAAATAATTTGTTGGAACTTTTTGAGTGCCTGAAAGCTTGAAGGCAAACAGGGGCCTAATTTTACAAAGCTGTCAAGTAGAAAATTCTGCTTAATAAGTTTAACCCTAAGCAAAGAATTAGCAGGGAACCTGGTCACAACCAATGTAACTCACATAACGTTTTGCCTGGTAGCCCGTGTCTGCTGAGCGAGATTTCTCTTTGCTTAGCAAATTTGAATGCTGAACAGCTTTATGAAATTGGACAAAAGATATTTCACTTTTTTTCAAGATGTGATGTGTAAATTAGTAGTTAAATCCATGAGCAGTAGTGGTGTAATGTTTGTTTTGCATGGTACCAGCGTATTTCGATTAACTGGTAACCATAATGTAATTCAAGTTTTCAAACTTTCTGCAAACGAAGGATTCCGTTGGGCTGTGTTATGGATATTTGTGTACATCATTCATAATATACTTACTGAATAGAAATTTGCATGGCGTTTAGATTCTTATGTGTTGTGCCTCGCATTGTTGTCAGCTTGTCTTCTGCACTTGATTTGATCTACCAGTTTCTGTCTGTGGGCTTTGAGAATCGTCCGGCTATTCATTTAAAGACTAGAGTATATTTAGGAGTTGTTGTTTTTTTTGGTCAAAATTGATAATTTTTATTTTTTGAGAATCATTTTTAAATTGATGTCGCCAGTTGTCGGCAAGTTATCAATTTTGTATTCTGAAATACGATATCAATTCAACAGCGAAGGCAAAAATTATGTTTCGTACGTGGGCTAGGATGCAACAGTCACAAAACAAGTGATTGGATTTTTAGGGTCTTTTTTAGACATTGGTATCTGTAGTTTTAGGTGACAAGCTTCAATGTGCCCTTTTCATGCAGAAACTGAGTTTCCTAATTATCTAAAATTGGTATGATTATCTTGGATAATAAAAACTAACTGTTCTCAATTCAGTTGTTGACTCCATTAAACTCCAAGATTAATTAAGACAATGATTATGTGGACTTTTGAGTTTACAATTTGTTACCCCAACATCGTTTACAGAGATCGTTATCCACCATATAATCATACATAGCCAAGCAATATCATCTCATCAACATAATCTCAAATTTAACTCAACAGAATATTGAGCAGTAACTTTTTATATAAGATAAAAAGTGACTGCATATTTTGTGGAGATTAAAAGAAGAAAAGATTTGGGAGTGATCACAATGCAGATGATCGTGGATAGGTTTTACTCAAGTTCCATATATTTCTTTGAAGATATTAACTTCTCAGGTAGAGCAAGAATGCTTGACGTCACCATCTTAACAAATAATGTCTTAGAATTGAGTGATATTTTTGTGAAGAAGACAAAATGTTTTCTTCACCTATACTTTGGGAATTTGTATAGTGAGTGCCTGTAATTTCAACTCAGTCAAATTCTGTCTATTCTTTCAAAAACAAAGTACTAGTTGATCATCCACGCCCGCATCCTTTTTTTCTGAAGCAACATCTTTTTCAACAGTTGTTATGGTTTATGGTTTTCTTCCAAACAAGTATGTATCTTCACGAAAATATTAGTAGGATGCAATTAAAAATCACATTTTTGTCATTTATGCAGTAGAAATTCAGATTAAATAATATTTTGTTTGGATATTTACACTAGAATTTGGAAGATAAACTAAAAAAAAGCTGGCAGTCATTTTGAACTGAAAAGTTGTGAATAAAAAAGCTACCAATGGCGTTCTTTGGAAAAAAGGCCCTCATCATACTCCTTTTTTTTATGAAACCCAGACGATAAACTTTTTTTTTTTACTTGGCCTAATGAAGATGTTAACAACCAAAGTTGAGGGGGATTCTTTTAAGTTCAAATTGCCTAGAAGTAGTCCAAACATATACTATGAATTACTTCACAGTTTGTTTTAAAAGTTGATAGATTTCAAATGAAATTTTAAAAAAATTCAGTTGGTAGAGCACAATGATGGCAATGTAAGAGGCACAGGTTCGAATCCCACTTATTTTATTTATCCCATTCCCTAAGATTTATTCGTACATAATGTAAAAGAAAGCCCTGAATAATTAAGTGTACGTTTAAACTAATTATTTTAAAATTACTTGCTTTTGTTAAGATGGCAATTCACGCCATCCACCAAGTCTAGTCCTCTCATTTATTTTCTATTTTGTGTAAAAAGAATATTTTGGGTAAATTGTGGACTGGCGGATGTTGTGAAGTTTGTTTGTTGTCAGTTATCTGTGACAGGTAGACTAAAAATGATGATTGTTTTGCAGTAGTAACATCTAGAATTTAGCTGTCTGTGTTAAATATTAGCATTCTCTTTAATAAAATTATCAAAAACAAGCCAAAAAAAAAAAAAAAAACGACTTGTGAAGATTCGCTCACCTTGTATTATAAGCAGACAATTTATTACTAGACGGAAACCAGTGTAGCAAACAATTGTACAAACGGACTGTCGTCACACAGTACAATAAAACTTGTTCCCGAGTTAAAAAGGAATCATTTGAGTTGCCTTCCAGGTTTTTGTGTTGAGATTGTTAAAAATAGAGTGAGTGATTAAGTAAGCTTTTGATTGATGGCCATCTTTAAAATTTTGTTTAGCTGTAGCTGCTGTTCGGATACGGCCTCAATTAAACATGCAAACATAGAACAAAGATGCCAGACTAATGACGGAGATATAAAGTTACCTTCAAAAGGGGTAATTTTCAGACACTGTTTTCAAAGTTGTTACCAACAGACGAGGTCTATTTTGAACTAATATTGTAGAGTACTAAAGGCGCAATATGGATTACTGGAGCTCTCTTGTTGGAACGTGGAATACGCATGAGCGCCATTTCACCAAGCAAATATTTTGTTATTTCATTGATAGCAATGGTCATTGTCTGCACTGTTCTATTGCTTCAAAAGAGTTGCTTGCTGAAATGGCGTCAAGTCTTGTGCCTTTCAAACTCGAATTCTCTTCTTTTTTAAAACTCCTTTTACATAAAAATACATCAGTTGCAGCATTATGTGAACATTTCTCAAGGACCATTATCTAATCAGCTAGGAAAAAAATTGGAATCCTCATCATAGAGAGGAATTGACTTTGCTAATGCTTGCCCTTTGCACTACTGACCCTTAAAGTTGCATTGCCAAATTTTTTCCGCTGAAATAATTTCATCAGATGAGGGCCTAATTTCATGGCTCTGCTTACCGCAGAATTTTGTTTGTGGCCCATAGAGTCGCAGAATTCTATGGTGAGCAGTGCCACGAAATAGGCCCAAGGTTTCAAAATGAAAACAAAAAAACAGTAAGAGAATACTTTCCCACATGCAACATACAAATTGTTTGTAAGTGGCTGCTGGTAACACAAAATAATGGTGGGTTCTGATGATACATGTAACTGAGGGTAACTTGGACACTTTGGCACTTTTGGAAACCAGGGCTTGGGTTTCGGCTTCAGGCTCTGTGCAACTGTTTGAAGCCCTGTACCGAAGTAAAACATTTTCAAAGTAACTGACGGCGCCTACGCTTGAGCCCAAGCTGTGGCTTCAAAAACAGCCTTTTAGGAAACAATGAAATAGTAGATTTATGATTTCAATCCAGGATTATAATTTCATATCGTTTGAGGCAAAAACAATATTTTGGAAGGAGGGAAGAAAATATGAGAAGGAAAACATTTCCTACAAATAACGGAAATGGGGCAAGTGGGACACAGAAAAATACATCCAGCCATGTAAAATCAAATGGAAAATGCCCAAAGTGCATTTTATTTAATTAACAACACTTGTTCACAGCTAATTAAAGATCATCAGTAGACCCAGTAACTGGGGCGCTGTACTTGTTTTTTTTTCTCTCAAAATTTTGACATCTGCGGTCGTACAGCGCCCCAGTTACTGGGTCTAGGTCATCAGTTGGTTTTTGTCAAAATAATGTCAACGTAATGCTGACAGGCAAAATTATCAAGAAAGATACAATAAAAGTCATATGTGAAAGTTTCAGCTGAATACGATGTCAACTTGCTGAGAAAACAGGAACAAATTGCAGGACTCGAATTTGAGGGTGAAAACCCACAGTTTGTAGCTCAAAATATTTACAAGACCTGAGTTTTGTGTACAATACCAGAATTGAAATGCAAAAAAGAAGTAAAAAAATTGCCTGAACAGTTTAACAATTGAACTGCTTGAATTTGAAACAGCACTTAGAAAAGATTTATCTCATCTGTATTATAATGGGTAAGTATTCTTCAATAATCAACAGAATTATATTTATCATACTGAAAGTCAACATATGAACAATACGCACAAGACCACCGGACTTGTCCGGTCATGAGTTTTCTGACCCTATGCTAAAATCACTGGCCTTGGGCTTGCGGTCCAGTGTCAAAAATCAAGCCCTGAACTGTCACGGTATTTTCACAGGAACGTCATATCCATCCACGTTTAGGAAGGTGGCAGCAGGTACCAACTGCATCTCTGGCTGCAGCATGCACAAACGGACACCAACCCTCAGAAATCTGAGAAATGATCCATGTACAATGATACTGGATTGTCAAGCATAAACTTCTCACAGCCTTGGTTGTATGCACACTTGACAGACTTGAACACTTGAACACTTGAATTGTCAGGTGGTGGGTGTGGTGGGTTGTGTGTAGGGGGAAACAACATGTGAAAAGAGTTCTCACCAGGCCAGCTGAATTTTTGATATGCTGTACTGACATGAGAAGCATATCCATCTAGTATAAGAAGTAATGGGCCCAATTTCATAGAGCTGCTTAGCACACGTTTTGTGCTTACTGAGCGAGTTTCCATTACATAGCGCTGCTAACCGTAAGCACACGAAAAGGCATGCTAACCATCCGGTGCTTACTGTATGAAAATGAATGACGTAACAATGCAAATCCATGGTGAACGCGCAAGATGGCTGCCTAATTTTCTTGCTAACCTGTGAAATACGCTTATGAACAAGCAAATTTTTCTGCTACAGTAAGCATGAAAATTTGCTGTTAAGCAGCGCTATGAAATTGGGCCCCAGTCTGGTTGGAGGAATTGAAGGCAAGAAGAGCTTCACAACCCAAGTCTCAAAGAGTTCAATATCAATGAAAGCAGATTTACAAGGTACCTGGCGGTGCATTTACCATAAAGCCTGATGTAAAGCCTGAAGAACACTACCTTGGGCATTGGCACATACATGTATCACAGTATCTCGCCTTTCTCCTTTTGTTCGAGACTGAACTGTTTTTCCCCTTTGCTATCGATAATGGAGTATGCATCAGACTCGAACCTGTTTCATCCAAGTTAGTGATTTGTGCTTGCCTTGACTTCAGGCCTGCTTGGTCCAAGATCTCATCTAGTTTGTTGATTATCATTGTGGGATTCAGCATTGAGGCAGTGGACAGACGTTCCGGCTTCCTCAGCGAGAGGTCAGGGTGGCGTTGCATAAAACCTTGATACCAGTCATACCCAGCAGTCTTCTTGGTTTGGTTGAAAGTATGCTTTAACCCAGCATGTTCAGCCATCTCAAATGCAAGTTTGCATACTGCTTTTATGCCAATACACAAGCCTTTACTTTCCAATTCTTTGATATGGTTAACCAGTTTGTTCTCGATCTTCATCGTAAATACTGGTGGACGAGTCGCAGGCAAGGGACTATCTTGTTTTTTACAAACTCGTCTCGATAGGGTGGATTTGGGAACGCCGTAGCGCCTGGCTGCCTCTCGGATTCTAAGTTTCCCCTCGGTAACAGCTTGGTATGCATGTTTCATCGCCTCCATCTTCCATTTCCCTTGTTTTGGTGTCCACGTTTTGGGTTTGCGTGCCATGATTAATCTGTAAATTAAAAATACATCTATAATGAAATTTGATCGGTATCCAAACTGTGAACTTACTTTAAATTATTTTTTAAAAACGTCGGCATAGAGGGTGTCAAAGTACATGAAAACAATGCAAAATAACTGCACTTGATGCAATGGAAGTTTATAACTGTCCCATTTACCCCAGTCCAATGAAATTTTGTATTTTTTTTTCATTATTGAATAATTAACAATGTAAAAAAGTAGTAATTATTTAATTCAACTAACCACACAACATCACCATCTGGCCAAATTAAGTATGCTGCAAAAAGGTTGCACTGAATAGTGTTGAGTCACTGTGTTATGTACACAGCTCTGACACCCCAGCCAGGATTTTTTAAAAGGGTGTCCAAATTTGCTGGGAATATAAAAACTGGGTGTCCAAATTGTTCACGTACGTATAAACCGTACAATTCATTTACATAAGGTTTATCGCGATTAGCAAAATACCAAGAGAGGGCGCTGTTTTGCCAAGCATGTCGGGTGTAGTAAAAGGGGGCAACCCGGGAAAGCGGTAGCCTGGGCACACGACGACCGACTGTGTTGTTTATAAAATTGTTGCGACGTTCAATTCATAAGCTTGTTTACTTTTTTAGTTTGCGCAGGGCCTAGGCCATGCGTGCAAACATCGTGTACCGCGGTATGCATTTGCCCCCTATGCCTTCCCATGATGCATTGCGGTTCTGAATCGCGATAAACCTTATGTAAATGTCAAATAAAACAGGGTGTCCAAATTTAAGACAGGGTCCAAAATAAGCTGGACTACTGCAACACTGTATGTAGTATTAAAATGCATATAATAGAGCAATACCTTGCTCTGTTTCGATGATAACCATGGATGAAATGTGGTCTTATTCCTCCATCCCCCATGCCATGGACTATACCATGATATACATGCTATTGCATTGCTAGAGAATAACACGGCAGCTAGTTACATACGCTCTGCTATACGGTGTACGACTTCGACGAGTACCCGCCACTTCAAATTAATAATTAAAATTAAGTACACCGAATTTGAGAAAAAAACATGCTTACCTGTCACGGGTGAACTCTTTGCCGCTATTCAACGAGAAATGGTGTATTTAATCTATATTATTCTTTTCAAAAACACTAAATCCGTTGCCTCTTTTGTCTGCTAAAAGCCGCAGTAAAATTTGGTGCCACCGTAGGGTAATGTTGGCTGTGCATTTGTTGGTGGTGAGGGAAATATCTTTACTCCAGTGTGGAGGCTGGATTAGAGAGATTAGAATTAGCCTTTTTGAGATAATTATGGTGCTAGGACACTATATAGGGGGCACTGTTTGGTTTTGGTATTTACAGACAAATTTACCCAAACCTTAGAGTGTCATGGTATTGTGTCCACCATATCTCAAAATGGATTATTAACTCGAGATCTATCAACACACAAAATGTCCCAGTTACCCCCACTGTAGTAAACTTTGACAAAATTGTCCCTTTTTTTAGCTGTGCCAGCGTAGTACGCTGGAACAGGTATTGTTTTCGTTAAAGTTTGTTTTCTATTTAATATTTTTTCTTCTCACCGGAAATTCTCTTTACGGGCCTAAATGGCAATTGCAAACTTCCTAACATTGCATCAACTAGTATGACTATCATGTTTAGACCTTGATTAGACCTAGCGCGTAACAATGACGTCATCGTGACGTCATCAGGTATCAAATTACAAGCCATTTATGTTTTTAAAAAATGACCATTTGCTAATCGCTGTATTTCATTGAATTTTACAGCCATGGCGATAATAATTGAGCATATGATAGATCGAAACTGGGGCAACATTTGAGAAGTTCACGCCAAACTCATGACCTTTACATCCGGTCGTACTGGAAGGTCAATGTCTGCCTTTGTTTTCTTTCAACAAAATCCTTTCCGGGCCAAAATACAAACTTCTGTGCATTGGATCAACTTCAAAAGAGTCTACACTTTCAAAGATTTGTATTTACAAGAAAAAAATGCACGATTAAGCTGAAACTTTGCATGTATTCAAACTGGGATGCGTAACATCGAACATTTAAGGACGGTCCTGTGCTAATGACGTCATCAAGTGTCTTAAAGGTGCAATGTTAAAAGATCTATACTGTACATACAGAAAACATGCGCTATCGAGCTGAAACCGTCCATTTACAAAGCTGGGAGTGTTACATCAGCTACAAAATGAGGTCACATCACGATGATGTCATCAAGTGTCACACGACGTCACCTTAAGGGTGGAGTTTACAAGTTCGATATGTAAAGAAATAAATGCGCAATCAAACTGAAACCTTGCATGCATTCATGCCGGGATGTGTTAAATCAAAAATTTGAGGTCATGTATTCATGTTATAATGATGTCATCAAATGTCACATGACGTCCCTTTAAAAGTGGAGTTTAAAAGGAACAGTCCTGTGTTTCGTTTGCAAACGAACACTCAGCTCTAGTTTTTATTCAGTGTCTGTTCAGTGTCTCAAATGAAAGTTTATAACTTCCCCGACTAAAGGAAGGTAGCAGTCTAATATTTTAATAAATGTTGTTACCACAAATTTGGCAAGATTGATTGTAAAATAAATTGTTTTTAATTCACCTGTCATTGAGGTTTAAATGTCTCTCCCAAAATATTAAATTTAAACTCAGCTCTCAAACGCCTTATCTCTACTTACATCGAAAGCAACAATAATCCGACTTTGCCAACAAATCAGCTGCTACATGAAGAAAACAGATTTCCACGAAGGAATCGCCAATGCCGTTTCGAGTGACACGATGTCATCGGTGTAGCTCTCTATTATAGCAAAAGTGCTACCAGCTGCTGTCATTATCCAGCCTTTCTGCATTCTTATCGATTACCCGGGTATATGTAAATCATTAATAGAAACATTCGTAAACATCGGATGCTGAAATTAAAAACCGCCATATGTTCACACTTGCTATGCAATGGCGAATGATGACAAGTAAACAATAAACATTATAATGCAACATCCTATGGTAGTCTATGTAATTTTGAAGTGTTTTTTGCAAACATGGGTCTTACCTTTTAGTATTGAACTCTCAATAACTTTGTTTCAAATGATCTGAGCCATCAACGTGCACAAAATTCATTATGCAAATGATAAACTTTCTGCATTGATCCCGGCCATTTTATTAATAAAAAGTAACACCCATTGAGGGAGGGTCTGTATACGTTTGGTAATGACTCTGAAAATTAATGGCAATAAAAACTTACTTGGTAAGAAGTACAGAAGCTTTGTATAGTAATGCATTTTGAGAAACTTTCCACTTAGAAGTAGGCCTACTGCAGTTATGGAAAAAGATATCACTTTTTATCCCCAGAAATTTGAATATGAGAAGCGTCTGACAGTACCGTTTGTCATTGCAGATTATCCTGCGTGTACAAACCGCTCAAGATTTTCGGCAATATATCAAAAACGCTACCACCTTTTGAAATTAAATTTGCACAGGTTAGTTTTATGGTATCATCTACAACTATAATAGGATTGAAACAAACAGTGGGTTCAATTACCAAACGTATACAATCCCTTTAAAGCATCCATGACGTCATGCACGTGTTTCTCTACAGCTTGCTCAGCCCGGGATTTCCCCTTGACGCGCAAGCACGATGCCAGCTCATTGCATGGCCCGAGTTTCGCCGAAAGACCCAATTTTTTGCTCTGATCGAATTTTAACAGAGGATGCTGTTAATTTCAAAACGAAAAACATAGGCCTACTCCAAATCACTTATGCCATGGACAATGCACAAAATACATGCAACACACAAAATCATTTCATGGCTGACGCAGCGGCGTAGCTAGGAATTTTTCGGTGGGGGGGGGCACAGGGGGGGGGGGCTTTGCTTCCAAGTGGGGGGGGGGGCACAGGGAGAATGGGTGTGTCAGTGGTGGGGGTCATGTACTCCTAGCCCTAGAACTGTATGAGTTGATCCGCTATCGTCTCCACGAACCTCATAGAGTGACATGTACAAAATCCTATTAGAAACTTGTTGCCCTTCACATTTAAATGCACCTGGAGTTCTCTTTTGAAACCGGATCTCGCGAAAATTAGGCTCTACGTGTTTTTTAGTTCTCGCAGTGAGCTCGGCGCGGGTCCAGAAAATCCACTCCTCAAAAAAGAAGTTAAAATCTCACTGTTTTTCAGAATCCTCGCCTTCCGGTAGCAGTATGGCCGCCGCCGTAATCGCTGGTAACGATAACCAACGGTTCGTGTACAAAACATTGGTTTAGGCCTATGTGGACCATCGTTGCGCGTCCGCGTAGCATGACTTTTTGGTCTCTCCGCAACCTCGTTCTCATGGTGTACGATCACGCCGCGCCATTTTGTTTTCTTTCCCAGAATGCCTTGCTCCATTATACACCCAGGGCCCAATTTCATAGCGCTGCTTACCGGTAAGCAAATTTTCGTGCTAACTGTAGCAGAAAAATTTGCTTAAGCCTTAGCGTATTTCACAGGTTAGCAAGAAAATACGGCAGCCATCTTGCACGTTCACAATGGTTTTGCATTGTTACGTCATTCATTTTCGTGCAGTAAGCACCGGAAGGTTAGCATGCCTTTTCGTGTGCTTACGGTTAGCAGCGCTATGAAATAGAAACTCGTACGTAAGCACAGAATCGACTGTTAAGCAGCTCTATGAAATTGGGCCCTGGAAGTGCAGCCTCGCTACCATGGGCAGCGCGCCGTATCGATACATCTCACCACTAACCCCTGGGAGGGAAACACTGAAAATCAACGCTGATTGGCTCCCAAAAGTGACTGATTTGCGTGCACGCTTGTTAATTACAATCGAGCGCTTGTGTAGGGCGCTTGTCGGGCTCTTAGTACGCGCGTAAAAATGCACGTAGAACGCGTGTAAAAATGCAAGTATTTCGACGCAATACATTCAAATAAATCATGTTTTTAGATGGTGTCCCTAAACTGCATACAATTAGACGTATCACAAGATCGAAAAAGAATGGGAGGGGCCAGTTGCTATATGACTTGATGCGTATTTCGACAGCGCGCTCTGCGTAGTCTCTAAAACAGAATGGATCAACCACAGGACTAATTAAAATAGCCAAATATATGGGCTACTTTCGTTTCACACTTCCAGGGTGTATAATCGAGCAAGGCATTCTGGGAAAGAAAACAAAATGGCGCGGCGAGATCGTACACCATGGGAACGAGGTTGCTGGAAGTGTGAAACGAAAGTAGCCCATATATTTGGCTATTTTAATTAGTCCTGTGGTTGATCCATTCTGTTTTAGAGATACGCAGAGCGCGCTGTCAAAATACGCATCAAGTCATAGAGCAACTGGCCCCTCCCATTCTTTTTCGATCTTGTGATACGTCTAACTGTATGCAGTTTAGGGAGACCATGTAAAAACATGATTTATTTGAAATGTATTGCGTCGAAATACTTGCATTTTTACACGCGTTCTACGTGCATTTTTACGCGCGTACTAAGAACCCTAACAGACAAATTTACCCAAACCTTAGAGTGTCATGGTATTGTGTCCACCATATCTCAAAATGGATTATTAACTCGAGATCTATCAACACACAAAATGTCCCAGTTACCCCCACTGTAGTAAACTTTGACAAAATTGTCCCTTTTTTTAGCTGTGCCAGCGTAGTACGCTGGAACAGGTATTGTTTTCGTTAAAGTTTGTTTTCTATTTAATATTTTTTCTTCTCACCGGAAATTCTCTTTACGGGCCTAAATGGCAATTGCAAACTTCCTAACATTGCATCAACTAGTATGACTATCATGTTTAGACATTGATTAGACCTAGCGCGTAACAATGACGTCATCGTGACGTCATCAGGTATCAAATTACAAGCCATTTATGTTTTTAAAAAATGACCATTTGCTAATCGCTGTATTTCATTGAATTTTACAGCCATGGCGATAATAATTGAGCATATGATAGATCGAAACTGGGGCAACATTTGAGAAGTTCACGCCAAACTCATGACCTTTACATCCGGTCGTACTGGAAGGTCAATGTCTGCCTTTGTTTTCTTTCAACAAAATCCTTTCCGGGCCAAAATACAAACTTCTGTGCATTGGATCAACTTCAAAAGAGTCTACACTTTCAAAGATTTGTATTTACAAGAAAAAATGCACGATTAAGCTGAAACTTTGCATGTATTCAAACTGGGATGCGTAACATCGAACATTTAAGGACGGTCCTGTGCTAATGACGTCATCAAGTGTCTTAAAGGTGCAATGTTAAAAGATCTATACTGTACATACAGAAAACATGCGCTATCGAGCTGAAACCGTCCATTTACAAAGCTGGGAGTGTTACATCAGCTACAAAATGAGGTCACATCACGATGATGTCATCAAGTGTCACACGACGTCACCTTAAGGGTGGAGTTTACAAGTTCGATATGTAAAGAAATAAATGCGCAATCAAACTGAAACCTTGCATGCATTCATGCCGGGATGTGTTAAATCAAAAATTTGAGGTCATGTATTCATGTTATAATGATGTCATCAAATGTCACATGACGTCCCTTTAAAAGTGGAGTTTAAAAGGAACAGTCCTGTGTTTCGTTTGCAAACGAACACTCAGCTCTAGTTTTTATTCAGTGTCTGTTCAGTGTCTCAAATGAAAGTTTATAACTTCCCCGACTAAAGGAAGGTAGCAGTCTAATATTTTAATAAATGTTGTTACCACAAATTTGGCAAGATTGATTGTAAAATAAATTGTTTTTAATTCACCTGTCATTGAGGTTTAAATGTCTCTCCCAAAATATTAAATTTAAACTCAGCTCTCAAATGCCTTATCTCTACTTACATCGAAAGCAACAATAATCCGACTTTGCCAACAAATCAGCTGCTACATGAAGAAAACAGATTTCCACGAAGGAATCGCCAATGCCGTTTCGAGTGACACGATGTCATCGGTGTAGCTCTCTATTATAGCAAAAGTGCTACCAGCTGCTGTCATTATCCAGCCTTTCTGCATTCTTATCGATTACCCGGGTATATGTAAATCATTAATAGAAACATTCGTAAACATCGGATGCTGAAATTAAAAACCGCCATATGTTCACACTTGCTATGCAATGGCGAATGATGACAAGTAAACAATAAACATTATAATGCAACATCCTATGGTAGTCTATGTAATTTTGAAGTGTTTTTGCAAACATGGGTCTTACCTTTTAGTATTGAACTCTCAATAACTTTGTTTCAAATGATCTGAGCCATCAACGTGCACAAAATTCATTATGCAAATGATAAACTTTCTGCATTGATCCCGGCCATTTTATTAATAAAAAGTAACACCCATTGAGGGAGGGTCTGTATACGTTTGGTAATGACTCTGAAAATTAATGGCAATAAAAACTTACTTGGTAAGAAGTACAGAAGCTTTGTATAGTAATGCATTTTGAGAAACTTTCCACTTAGAAGTAGGCCTACTGCAGTTATGGAAAAAGATATCACTTTTTATCCCCAGAAATTTGAATATGAGAAGCGTCTGACAGTACCGTTTGTCATTGCAGATTATCCTGCGTGTACAAACCGCTCAAGATTTTCGGCAATATATCAAAAACGCTACCACCTTTTGAAATTAAATTTGCACAGGTTAGTTTTATGGTATTATCTACAACTATAATAGGATTGAAACAAACAGTGGGTTCAATTACCAAACGTATACAATCCCTTTAAAGCATCCATGACGTCATGCACGTGTTTCTCTACTCTACAGCATGTACAGCTTGCTCAGCCCGGGATTTCCCCTTGACGCGCAAGCACGATGCCAGCTCATTGCATGGCCCGAGTTTCGCCGAAAGACCCAATTTTTTGCTCTGATCGAATTTTAACAGAGGATGCTGTTAATTTTAAAACGAAAAACATAGGCCTACTCCAAATCACTTATGCCATGGACAATGCACAAAATACATGCAACACACAAAATCATTTCATGGCTGATGCAGCGGCGTAGCTAGGAATTTTTCGGTGGGGGGAGGGCACAGGGGGGGGGGCTTTGCTTCCAAGTGGGGGGGGCACAGGGAGAATGGGTGTGTCAGTGGTGGGGGTCATGTACTCCTAGCCCTAGAACTGTATGAGTTGATCCGCTATCGTCTCCACGAACCTCATAGAGTGACATGTACAAAATCCTATTAGAAACTTGTTGCCCTTCACATTTAAATACACCTGGAGTTCTCTTTTGAAACCGGATCTCGCGAAAATTAGGCTCTACGTGTTTTTTAGTTCTCGCAGTGAGCTCGGCGCGGGTCCAGAAAATCCACTCCTCAAAAAAGAAGTTAAAATCTCACTGTTTTTCAGAATCCTCGCCTTCCGGTAGCAGTATGGCCGCCGCCGTAATCGCTGGTAACGATAACCAACGGTTCATGTAAAAACATTGGTTTAGGCCTATGTGGACCATCGTTGCGCGTCCGCGTAGCATGACTTTTTGGTCTCTCCGCAACCTCGTTCCCATGGTGTACGATCTCGCCGCGCCATTTTGTTTTCTTTCCCAGAATGCCTTGCTCCATTATACACACAGGGCCCAATTTCATAGCGCTGCTTACCGGTAAGCAAATTTTCGTGCTAACTGTAGCAGAAAAATTTGCTTAAGCCTTAGCGTATTTCACAGGTTAGCAGGAAAATACGGCAGCCATCTTGCACGTTCACAATGGTTTTGCATTGTTACGTCATTCATTTTCGTGCAGTAAGCACCGGAAGGTTAGCATGCCTTTTCGTGTGCTTACGGTTAGCAGCGCAATGAAATAGAAACTCGTACGTAAGCACAGAATCGACTGTTAAGCAGCTCTATGAAATTGGGCCCTGGAAGTGTGAAACGAAAGTAGCCCATATATTTGGCTATTTTAATTAGTCCTGTGGTTGATCCATTCTGTTTTAGAGATACGCAGAGCGCGCTGTCAAAATACGCATCAAGTCATAGAGCAACTGGCCCCTCCCATTCTTTTTCGATCTTGTGATACGTCTAACTGTATGCAGTTTAGGGAGACCATGTAAAAACATGATTTATTTGAAATGTATTGCGTCGAAATACTTGCATTTTTACACGCGTTCTACGTGCATTTTTACGCGCGTACTAAGAGCCCGACAAGCGCCCGACAAGCGCTCGAATGTTAGTAACAAGCGTGCACGCAAATCAGTCACTTTGGGGGGCCAATCAGCGTTGATTTTCAGTGTTTCCCTCCCAGGGGTTAGTGGTGAGAGGTGTCGATACGGCGTGCTGCCCAGTAGCGAGGCTGGTCTCTCCGGCATGTAGGTAATCAATGGTTTGCAGCGCGCAACGCTGGCAATATTACCAACGGCTTATGTTTATACACGTGAACTGTTGGTTATCGTTTACCAGCGTAGCGTGCAGCACACCAACTGTTCATTCCGCTGCATTTGCATTGATCAACACGTGGGCGCGCGCGCTTCCGGTGATGATAGCAACAATCCCCACAGCATAAGTTAAACAATAATTGTATACGACTAAAGTTTTTGTTTACTTTATTGTAAATGAAGGCCTACAAATAGCAGATGTATTTTGTTTTGTAATGCTTTGTTTTCATTCTTATAACTTTCTTTTTGTGTGGGCACTATTGCCATTTTTTCATGGGGGGGCACCTGGGGGGGGCACTGAAAATTTGTGGGGGGCACGTGCCCCCATGGACGTGTTTCTCTACAGCTTGCTCAGCCCGGGACTGTCCCCCGGGCATTCTGTTCCCCCCCCCCCCCCCCACCACATACGGCGAACTGTGTACAAACTTCTTTTGATAGCGCCCTCTTTTGAATCCTCCTCCTTCAGCCCACGTTAATTTCCCGTACGGGACAGAATCTCCGGGGGACAGATTTCCATGGGACACCGGCTCATTGCATGGCCCGAGTTTCGCCGAAAGAGATATTTTAAAGGATTTCTTTCTCTGAACGAATTTTAACAGATGATGCTGTTTCAAAACGAAAAATATAGGCCTATACTTCAAACTTTCACCTTATATGCCATGGACAATGCACAAAATACATGCAACAAGCCAAAACATTTCATGGTGGATATGATGGATGTGATGAGGTAATAAAAGCTCAGGTTGGTGTAGTATCTTCCCTCACCTTCCACCTCTAGGACCCCGGTTCGAATCACGCCGGGGGCACTATGGATTGGGTTTTCAGACCCTACCTAACTGCGTGGGTTTTCTCTGGAATAAATATCTGGGGTTTTCCTCTCACATCTAAAACCGAAACTTCCTTCCTTGTCTTGTCTCCATTGGGTTCTTGGCTAGTACAGTGAATAAGTTTGCTTTTCTGAGAGTCCTTGGCTTCACAACTAGAATAAATCAAATGAAAATGCTTAACCCTTTCTAGAATCCAAACAAAAACAACTATTTAAAATTTAAATGTAACATTTCGGGTCAAATCGGCAAAAAATCGGACCTAATCTCTTCCCAGTTTTAAGATCCATGGGGACGAGCAACGCAGGAGCACGTGCTTGGAAAATGATGACATCATAATTTTTGTTCATGGACTGCTGCCCAATCAGAAAAGAACATGAATAGCATTTCAATTTAAATATATTATACTTCAATAAAGATTACCGGAAGAAGAAACATCAACATTTCAGTAAGTTTGTTTTTGTTTGCCACGTCGACCCTGGATGTAGTTGACGAACTCGTTGTTTAATTTCAAATTTCAAGTCGCCTCCAAAAGAGACATGGGTGAACATAAACAATATTGTTTTCCCTTCTAATATAAATATGCAATGTTTAAATACATTTCTGAAAAAGTATTTTAAATTATTTTTGTGAAAGTTTTCGGTTTTATTTTTTGATGGAGTGCGTCTCTAAATGTTCTTTATTTTAACAAGATGCCTCAGCTTCGACATCTGTAACTTATAATGAGGCCACAAGAAGTTTCCGATCTAATGGACGCTGGGTAGTCTTGGTTCCAAGACGATCCAGTTGTGTAGTCACGAAAACCTTATCGCTATCTAAACCGCTAGCGGTTACAGAAATGATAGCGCCCTCTAGTGACGATTGGTTCGTGGGCGATAGCGGTTTAGATAGCGATTTAGGTTTTCGTGACTACACAACTGGAGCGTCATGGAACCAAGACTAGCACAAAACTCTCAACACGGCCAATTCGCAGAAGTGGGCGCCTACGGGCCAGACAACGGCTCTTGGCGTTGTGATGATTACTATTTATATTCAAAAGACTTGTCAGTTTTTTGTAAACACCTTCCTGTCTTTTAATGTGTTTTTAGTTTTGTATAGCCGTTGAACTTTGTTGGTGTTTTTTAAAGGCAATTCAGCTCTAGGGCTGCAATGGTTGAATTTTTAATAAACCAATACTAATAATAATAACTATTAATAACATTTAAAATTGTCAGTTTGAAATGGTCAAAATTGTATTAGAGGCTGCAATCTCCTACAAGATGATTTCTTCCGTGTGTATAAATCATTCACTTAAGATGTTGACCTTAATATTTCAAATGAAACAGAAGAGCTTTAATAATTATCACAGGCAAAAACTAAATAATCTTAAAGCTTTCTTGGTAATAAAAAACAGATAATTAGATTGTGCAAGCCTCATACATATTCAACAGTCTTAAGCCAAGTTCATACTTCACGCAAAAGCAAATGCGAAGCAAATTTTGGTGCGCACTGTTTTTCCAATTGTGACATAAGAAACTTCGCTTTCGCGGGAAGTATGAACCGGGCTTTAGTGAATCTATTAAAACATCACCATCAAACGCTATATCTGTCAGCAAATAACATTACTACTTTTTGATGCATAATCATAAATTTTATATTTGTTTGTTTGCATTGTTACACCTTGGCAACTGCATGCCACATGTATCTTGTTGTAGTGCTTTGTCCTGTACTGTCCCCGTTGTCTATTACTAAGTTAGGACACAAAAACATGTTTGCTTCATGCAAAATACCTAATTGTTATCCTTTGTATAATTTGCTTTTCCAAGGACAGCATTGAAATGTGCTTGAATTAAAGGGATTGTATACGTTTGGTAATTGGAACCCACTGTTTGTTTCAATCCTATATAGTTATAGATATATACCATAAAACTAACCTGTGAAAATTTCATTTCAAAAGATGGTAGCATTTTTTAGATATTGTCGAAAATCTGGAGTGGTTTGTCCACAGCAGGAAGAATAATCTGCAATTGGAATACACAATCTGAGAAGCTCAGATTCAAATTTTTGGGGATAAAAAGTGATATCTTTTTCCAAAACCGCAGTACTTCGAAGTGAAAGGTTTCTCAAAATGCATTATACTATCCAAAACTGCTGTACTTCTTACCAAGTAAGTTTTTATTGCCATTCATTTTCAGAGTCGTTACTAAACGTATACAGACCCCTTAAGTGTCCTTGAATTGAACAAATCGGGCAATATATCCAATTGTAGGTTTTCCTTCATTCCATAAAACTAAGCTATGAACCACCTTTTGTTTCAAATTGGAAAAGGGGTTTGCCATTAATTACACATCAAATTTATTACCACAAAATGAAGATATAGCAAGTTGCAGCTTGAATATATACATATATATATTAGGGTTTTCTTGATTTTGTGAAACTGAGCTCCTCACAAGCTTAGCCGGCGTACCATACTGTACAATTCCATCAAAAGCTGCTGGTATGGTGAGTAAGTCATCGACGAGTGTTGGACTGTGTTGAAGCAAAAATCCTGTCAGAAAAACTTTTCAGACATCAGCATCCTCTCATCACCTTAGAAAATCCTCTCATCCACTTCAATAGATGTTCTGATTTCACTTTTGTTTCACATAAGAGCTCAAGTAAATGTTGACTCTTGAAGAAGCTATCCACATGCTCCACTGTCCCCATCGTCTTCATCAATCTCTCTAGGTATCCTTGAAACCTCTATCCACATGCTCCACTGTAACCATTGTCTTCATCAATACCTCTTGGTATCCTTGAAGCTGATATCCACACGTCCCCCTGTCCACATCATCTTGATAAATATTTCTTGGTATCCTTGAAACCTCTATCAACATGACCCACTGTCCCCATCATCTTGATAATTTTTTCTTGGTATCCTTGATACCTCTATCCACACGCCCCACTGTCCCATCATCTTCATCATTATCTCTTGGTTTCATTGAATCTGCTATATCCACAAGCCCACTGTCCGCATCGCCATCATCTATATCTCTTAGTATCCTTGAAACCTCTATCCACACGCCCCACTGTTCCATCATCTTCATCATTATCTCTTGGTATCCTTGAATTTGCTATATCCACACACCCCATCATCCGCATCGTCATTATCGATATCTCTAGGTATCCTTGAAACCTCTATCCACACGCTCCACTGTAACCATTGTCTTCATCAATACCTCTTGGTATCCTTGAAACCTCTATCCAAACGCCCCACTGTCCCCACCATTTTCATCAATATTGCATGGTATCCATAAAACCTCTATCCACACGCCCCACTGTCCCATCATCTTCATCATCGATATCTCTTGATATCCTTGAAACCTCTATCTACACTGTCCCATCATCTTCATCATTATCTCTTGGTATCATTGAATCTGCTATATCCACATGCCTCACTGTCCCCATCGTCTTCATCAATATCTTTTGGTATCCTTGAAACCTCTATCCACACGCCCCACTGTCCGCATAGTCTTCATCAATACCTCTTGGTATCCTTGAAACCTCTATCCACACGCCCCACTGTCCCCATCGTCATCATCGATATCTCTTGATATCCTTGAAACCTCTATCTACACTGTCCCATCATCTTCATCATTATCTATTGGTATCATTGAACCTGCTATATCCACACGCCTCACTGTCCCCATCGTCTTCATCAATATCTTTAGGTATCCGAACATCCTGGTCTTCATCAAACTGTAACGTTGTGTCGATGCTGAGCAAAAGGTCCCCAATTGATTCTTCATCAGTGGGATCCAGCGGGATGAACCGTACAAGACTATAGTCCTCAATCTTTGGAGAAAGAAAAAAAAGTGTTTTATTTCTGAGGAAAGTTATTTCTTCTGAAGTTTTTTCCAGGTACTGCTTATGAAATGAATCTTAATTAATTTCTACCAATACATAAACACAAATTGTTAAAATGGGTGAAAAACAAATTTGTTCAAGGTGTAATGCATGATATTGAAAATATACAAGAAAAGCCATGTTTGGTAAAAACAAATAGCCTGCAAGCCAGTCCATTTCTTGACTTTTTACCTAGGTGGTCCATAAATAATAGGCTTTTGGGGGATCCCAAGACCAATCCACACACCAAGTTTGCAGATATTATGCCAAGTCCATCTCAAGTTATTGCTCTGACGACATTTCTTTTGCTTTAGCCACAATGAACTTGACTTTTTACCGAGGGGTGTCCAAAACAAAAGGTTTCTGGGGAATCCCAAAACCAATCCACAAACGAAGTTTGGAGTTGGTATGCCAATTCCTTCTTGAGTTGCTCGGACAACCTTTTGTTTGTTTTAGCCAGAATTATCTTGACATTTGACATCCGGGTCCCAAAGCAAAAGGCTTTTGGGGGATCCCAAGACCAATCCATACAATAACATTGGAGTTGATATGACAAGTCACTTCCAATTATCGCTTTGACAAAATGTCTTTTTTCTTTTAGCTATAATGACATTGACATGTGGCCTAGGGTCCAAAAGCAATAGGCTTCAGGGGAAACCCAAGACCAATCCACAAACCAAGTTTGGGTTTGATATGACAAGTCCTTCTCAAGTTATCTCGGTCATTGAACAAATCTTTTGTTTTAGCCATAATGACCCTAATGCTTGACCAAGGGGGCCCAAAAAGACAGGATTCTGGGGGATCCCAAGACCAATCCTTACACCAAATTTGGAGTTGATATGCCGAGTCCTTCATATCATTAATAATTTGCAATAAAGGTCACGCACATCCAGACAATGACATGTCACAAACAGTATGCCCCTTCGGTGGCTTTGCCTACCGCGGGGCATAACAATTAATAAATAAATAGTTAATTTCTATACAACTTGATCATTGTCCCTGATAATTTTGTTTCTGTCTGAAATATGTACTTTAATGTAAGAACATCTCCAAATACTTGACTTTTATAATTGTCTTGCCTAAATCTTATTAAATATTTACCCACAACATTGGTATTTGAAACAGCTAGTCAACCGCAGGGCATACAAATGAATAAATAATTAAATAGTTAATTTCAATTTGACATGATCATTGTCCCTGATAATTTAGTTTCTGCCTGAAATATTACTATAATGCAAGAACATCTACAATTACATGACTCTTGTAATTGTCTTACTTACATCTTATTAAATATTTAGCCACAACATTGATATTTGAAACAGCTAGTCAACCGCAGGGCATAAAAAAGGAATAAATAATGAAATAGTTAATTTTGTATCTGCCTGAAATATTGCAGTAATGCAAGAAAACTGTCTCCAAATACCAGACTCTTATGATGGTCTTGCTTAAATCTAAGTAAATATTCAGCCACAACATTGATATTTTAAACAGCTGGTGATGACATTAATATTAGCAGAGTAGCTCACCAGCAACAGTTAGTCTTAGAGACATTGTATCAAAATATAAAACATTTGTGTACAGGAAATAGGGGCTGCAATTTGGTGTGCATCAAATGCTTTTTCTTAATCCGGTTTGGGGCATTTGACATTTGGTCTCATATGGAGCATGTGTCTTAATTGTGTGCTTGGGAATCTCAGGAATTCTTCAGAGGATTTTAGGGGGGGGGGGTACTTCTGTACAAGAGGAAAATAGTGTATTCAGTATGGGAGCATTGGGGGATACCTTCTGCCACATATCGGGCATGGTATATTTGGTCTCAGTCTAAGTCTAGTACCTTGTGTTATCCATTTTGTTTATTGTCTCAACTACATTAACTGTATTAACAGTTAGACAAAATGCAGATAATACAATTATTTCATGCAAAAAAGTAGTAATGACCTGGCATTTCTCACAGATAATACCATTTTGTCTTTGAGAAAGACTCTGCTAGGGTCCAATTGTGAGTCCAACACCACATTTTGCTTTTATACCAGTGGTCATGGTTGGTAAACAGTTTGCAACAGATTGTTCTTGTTTTTCTTTGGAGAAAATCAAAATAAGCAAGCATCACTGAAATGATTTCTCTAATAAGTTGCAGTTCTTCAAGAAAGATTCAATTTCAGATAAATTCAGCACCATCAACTATAATTACCACAACAGTTTATTGGTTTTTTTCCCTTCAAAATCATTTTACATACTGTAAAACATACCAAGTTTGCAAATGCACTGTTCAACTTCTCAAACTTTGGCGAAAAGTTTGTGGCTTCAGAGAGAAGCAATTGTGGATCAGGATCTAGAAACCTGGAGAGGGAAAAGAACAATAAAAGATGGATTGTTTTGCAAATAGAATAAGTCTACAATATTAAGCTTTACATTTTAAATCTTCGAACAATTCTCTAGTTCCCCCCACCCCCCCAAAAAAGGAAAAATAACAATAAAATAAACAATTTAAACTGCATGATCTTCCTTTTTCAATTTTAATCTAATTATTTACTTTGTACATTTTTATCCTTATGTAAATCATTTCCGAGCATTTTAATATACCTTGTATGCTTTTTTCTAAACGCCTTTAAAAAACTAGATTTTCGCTATATAATTTTTGATACATATTATTATCTTATTGTTTGGTCACTGACATAAAAAATATGATTTGCATGATGGAGATACAATCGAGTAAGGTTTGCATTAACACTACTTGAGTAGGATTTGAAACTTTACATGACAGAGATACAATCCAGTAAGGTTTGCAGTAACACTATGAACATGAAAAAGTAGATAAATAAATACAAATAAAATATATAACAAAATAAAACTTGACCAACTTTGATGAACTTTTGCATTGGAGAGGATACAAATATTCGTCTTACTTTTCAATGTCTTTCTTAGCTTTCTTGCTCAGTAGGTCCATCTTGGACATAACATTGATGTGTGCAACCTCAAGGTTTACCATTGTAGAAAGAGCAGCCATTATACCTGAGCAGTAAAGAATACAAGAATGTGACCTTGGGTCGATCTCACCAAACTCTTCCTAACTTAGGACTAGTCCTAGGCAATGCTAAGAGATAGGACTAGTCTTAAGTTAAATCAGTTACTGGTCCTAACTTCAGATAAGACTAGTCTTATCTCTTTGTGAAATCGGCCCCTGCACCTACAAAACTAGAGTATAGTCACCATTTATCTCAATGGAGAGGATATGTTTCTGAAAGCAGTATAGGTTTTTGGAGGCTTTGCAATGGTGGGGGTAGTATTATTCAGTGTTATGGGTATACGCCGTGTAGCTTCTTTTGAGAAGGAGGTGGCTCTGAAAAGAGCCAGTTCAATTCTCATCAATGTTCCGACAGGTGTGCTCTAGCCCACATCAGGAGATAGTCAACAGCCAACAACACATGAATAGTCGAAGCATTGAAAAAACACCAACAGGGCCTAGTTTTATGGCTGTGCTTGATTACGGAAGCAAACAAATCCATGCTTAATGTAAGCATATTTCACAGGTTCGCAAGGTTTTTTACATCAGGGTCCAATTTCATAGAGCTGCTTAAACACAAAAAGTAGCTTATCACAGCAAATTGTGCTAATCGGAATAAGGTTACCAGCCTAACTACCATGTCACATGTACTATTTGTGACTGGTATCCTGCTCATTTCTGCTGAGCAGAAAATTTTTAAGCAATATTTTCTCCTTAAGCAGCTCTATGAAATTGGGTCCAGGCTACTGAGCGTTCTTCTCTTACACAGCTGAAGCAGAAATTCAGCGCTTACACTGAAAGTGGAGAATGGTGACTGTAAGCGCAGATTTCCGCAGTAAGCAGAGCCATGAAATTGGGCCCTGATCTAGAAAAAGTACATGGGCAGAAACCTAAGGAGTACCTCACTGTATTTGCTTCAGGGACAATTTTATAGAGATGTGAACAAAGAGAAAAAGGTTATTGCAGTCAAAAACAAATAATAATAATATTGAACATTTCTAGTGAGCAATGTCTGTCACGGATGATACTCCTGGCGGAAAAACAAGAACTCTGCTAAACACAAAAGACAACCAAAGGTCGAAGCTATGATTTCCGAAATAGATAAGTTTTGAGATAGGTTTTAAATAGAGAACAAGTATCTGCTTGTCTGAGATGAAGTGGGAGGCTGTTCCAAAGAGATGGTGAAGTGGAAAAACAAGTAAAAGACCATTGGCTCAACTATTATTAGCTGTGAAATAAAACAAACAATTTAAATAATCGTTACCTGAGAAGAACTTTGCCGTGTCGACCATGAACTGTGAGTCTATGAGAAATACAGCGCACAGTCTAAAGTCCCAGCTCTGGAGGGTTTCCACAAACTGCTTCATGACTGGGATGTGTGTGTATAATTCAATCTGCCCTGAGAATAGCAAAGCAAAAGAGAAAATTATTTACCCTTAGCACGATGCGAAGCGCATTTACACGCGCCTATTCTGTCCGCCAATTTTGGATGTCAAAATCTACACGAAGGAAGTGACTACCACATTGGTGAAAATGGTTGACTCGCATGCAGAGGTGCATTCCGGGTTGTGGAAGGAGTCAATGAAATATCATTGGTTTTTAGACCAGTTGATTCATTCAAATTCTCTAGTATTCCATAAACACACCATCCAACCACCCTGTGAAAAATTCATCAAATTCTTTGGTCAAAAAAAATAAAAATAAAAATAAATTATTATTTGAGTTTTTACCCATACACTGATGTGCATTAAAGGCATCGTACACGTTTGGTAATGACTCAAAACAAATATTAGCATAAAAACTTACTTGGTAACAAGCAACGGAGAGCTGTTGATAGTATAAAACATTGTAGGAAACGACTCCCTCTGATAACATAGTTTTTGAGAAAGAGGTAATTTCTCACAAAAATAATAAAAACTTCTTGCAAAAAGTTTTTATTCCTATCTGAAAGCCCACAAATTTGAACAACAAGGGTGTTTTTTCTTTCATCATTTTCTTGCAACTTCGATGACCAATTGAGCCCAAATTTTCACAGGCTTGTTATTTTATGCATATGTTGGGATACACCAAGTGAGAACACTGGTCTTTGACAATTTCCAAACGTGTTCAGTGCCTTTAAAGGTAGGGTCATACTTTGGTAAACAAATTTGTAATTTCTGTCTGAAAGCTAGCCTTGATCAAGGCAGTCGCATTTTTCACTCCAAAAAAGATGCCGTAAACACACCCGTATACACTGTGCGTAATGTGTGCATCACGTCGCACGACCCCCGTACACACACTGTGCGCAGGTCATCCCCACTCGTACCACTCTCCGCATGCGGAGGCCGTCAGGCCGACAGCCTTGACGGGTCTGTAACTTCCGGGTTTAATGTGTTTCTTGATATTTTCGTCCACTATTGGATGAAAATGGGGGGGCTCTCGGATATACTAGTATGCAGCTCATGATTGTTTTAATATTTCGTCGGACCTATTGCAGACAACACAGGATGGGAAGCAAATGAATTATTCATTTTGACGTCCAATCACAAGCTTCTCTCACTATGACCTTTGTACCATGCTTGCTGTATGTGATGCGATGTGAGTAGTTACCGACTTAATGCAATGGCGTTTGTGTGAAGCATTGTCTTAGCCATTTTGGACAGGTAGTCTGCGAGGCTGGTCAGTCAGCTCACAAGTGCTGAACCCTAGCGCGGCCCCTGGAGCTTTATGGGCTGCACTCAAGTTCCCTCATTGGACTACCCCGGATCAATCGCCATTCTTTTGGTTATTAATTCTGGAGTTGATGTAGTTTCTGCATCTGTGTTTTCCTGACATGTCCTCTCAAAGTCCGACTCTGTGCAGCCACTCACTTCATACTTTTGAATTGTTCTCAGACAGGGTCTTATAAGAATTTACTGCTAAACAAAAATTGACAGGATACAGCCACACATGATACATGTGAAATAGATTTTTCGCTACCCTGTTCTAGTGAGTGTACTTGGGAAATTTGGTGTTAGGCAGCTCTTTTTTAGTGGGGCGGCCCAAATGATATAAAAAGTGCAATGAGCTATATGCCTTCATGAAACAATCAACAATGGTAGTTTATTGAGGTCTTTAGTTTTGTATATTTTTACCTCCAATGAATGCACCAACAATGATTAAATCACTGTTTAATGATGCAAGATGGAGACAGGAGATGGTCAATCGGGCCTTACGTCATTACAAAAACACATCAGAAAAGCGTCTTCCTGCTGGAAAATGGTGTATGTAATGTATGTAACAAATTTATCCGTGCAAAATCATTTGTTTAATTCCTGCCATGCCCTCATTGTCTCGCTCAGCTGAGGAGAATACGCAACATTTTCAGATATATATTACTATAACAAAGTATTCCCAAATTCAAACCGGCGCGCCAGTGCAGTAGCCACATCTGGATACTGCATGCATATTCATAAGAATGAGTAAACAAGACTTCCGCCACTGACCAATGGGGTCTCGCCTTTCGCGCGCATTATAGTAATGAGTCATTGGCTTCGAGACAGAACCGTCAAGGCGTTGATTCGGTGAGTCATGCATACAGCTCACACATGCACGCGCATACCGTACTGCACACACAGACACCATGCACACAGCTCGGGCGGGTTGGTAGCTCGGGTGGGTAGCACGGTGCAAATAAAATAAAAATGAAAACAATAAAATAAAATTGAGAAAAAAACTCCACCGCCTTGATCAAGGCTATCTGAAAGCCTACTTGTTATAAAGATGGTAATGGTGGTAAAAGCATCCTGTGAAGTCATTTTTTCTTAAATGCCCCTGTTGATTAGAAACCAATAAAAGTATGTCGGAAAATTTGAGTCTCCAAAGGGAGTTTCGGATAGGTTGCAGAACAAGAAGACATTCAAACTTAAAACGTCATACTGCAGGAATGTTGTGTTTAAAGGGATTGTATATGCTTGGTAATTGGTACCCACTGTTTTTTTCAATTCTATATAGTTGTATATATATACACCATAAAACTAACCTGTGAAAATTTTATTTCAAAAGGTGGTAGCTTTTTTGAAATATTGCCGAAAATCTGGAGCGGTTATGTCCACGCAGGAAGAATAATCTGCAATTGGAATACACAATCTGAGTAACGTTACTGTCAGTAACGCTTCTCAGTTTCAAATTTTTGGGGATAAAAAGTGATATCCTTTTCCATAACCGCAGTACTTCGAAGTGAAAAGTTTCCCAAAATGCATTATACTATCAAAAGATGCTGTACTTCTTACCAAGTAAGTTTTTATTGCCATTTATTTTCAGAGTCACTATAATAATAATAATAATAACAAGCGGCTTTTATATAGCGCCCTTAACCCAAAACAGGGTCCGGAGCGCTTTACAGAGGTTAAAAATAATGGAACAATTTAGGAAATAGGCCTACAGAACAATTTAAGAAAACCATGCAGGCTAACAAATACTTATGAAAAAATAAAACACACAATTACAGACCCTTTAAATAAAAATGTTTGTACCTGGACAATCAAAGATAAGATAATCATCTTCAATATCACCAAGTTGCTCCTTCAACCAGTCAAAATTCTGCGCAAAATACCTGCATGTTTGAGAAGAAAGAAAAAAAGTGTTATGAAAATGGAAGGTACCTCTTTTTAAAGAAAAAGTACATCATTGGTTTTTTTAAACACATTGAACTCATCCTCTAGTTTTCATTAAAATTTCCTCATAATGGTGGTCACAGAGGGAAAATAACACAAATCAGTGTTTTGGGGTTCAATAATTTTATGCAAGGTTCATATAAGGCTTATTTTGATCGTGGCAAAATAAGCAACAGTGAATTTTAGGGGTTATAAAGTACTATTTAATAATAATGGCTTCTTATACAGCACTCAAATCCATCACTCAGTGAAGCTCATGGCCTCCAACATTATCACCCCTGGTCACTGTGCCATTTATTTCATTCCTTCAACTATCTCAGCTCCCTTGGGAGTATATAGCTTGTCCTGCCAAGTATGTATGCGCACTAAGCTAAATCACAAGAACCATCTCTGCCCTCACATGTACCTGTTCACTACAAAAACTGGGTGATGAGAAGCAATTATAATAAGTGTCTTGCTCAAGGACACAAGTGTCATGACTGGGACCCGAACCCACACCCTAATGACTCAGCCACCAGAACTTGAGCTGATGCACCAAACCGCTCTTTATACTGGTATAAAGTTTATAATTAGTGACCTTTCAAATTGACAGTAAAAATTATTTGTTTGTTTTAATCCTTTGTTTATTTTTAAGATATATTTTGTTATTACCATTTGTTGTTGTGTACAGGTACACGACCTGGGCATTTATTTTAAATCTTTTGTTTTGCTTGGTTTGCTGTCAAACGGGCTGTGTCATCTTGATCACAGCGAGTCTGTGGCCAGACATTGAATTCTGAACTCTTACCCACTAAGTGCACATATGCGTGCGCAACAATAATGACGGCGCCTTTTACAGGTTTTATTTGTGATGTGATGGTTAATGCGCACGCGTGTAGTAACTGGGTGAGAATTCATGTTTCCATGCCCAGCCACAAGCAGACTATGATCATGAAAACACAGCCCCTTTAAGTTTTGTTTTTCGCTTGCTTGTTAGCAAAGATTGATTGGTACATATTCAGCCAATATCAAAGTACAGAAATAAAATACAAAACAAAAGTTATGTCCTGTATATAGCATAACTCAAGATAGAGAATTCAAAATTAATATGACTAAATAAAAAAGAACAATTGAAAATGTTTGGATGGAAAATTAGGGCAGAGTATAGAGGGGGTGTGAGGGTAGAGTAGAAGTAAAGGGGGCACGGGAAGGTACATGAGAAACAAAACAAAACTAATTTCAAGCTGGTTGGGGGCCTCTACTCGACAAGCCTTGCTTTTTAGGGATCCCCTTCCACATCCATGTATTATGGTTAAATACCTGTTAATGAAATATTTATGATCAAAATTTAACAGGTTTTTCTTTCATCTTCTTTATTATTTGGAAAATAAAGTGAACTGAACTGAAGGATTACAAAATTTCTTGTTGTGACTTTAACTTTTGCAAACTGTTTCCATACAAGCTGAGTCACCTAATCCATTCTGTCAGTTTTAATTGACGATAAAAAAGAACAAATATTATCAAAGGCTGAGTTTAAAAAATAGTTTACATATTCTTAATTAAAAGAGACAGGTGGAACATTTGTACAATGGAACTGACATGGAAACGGTTGATTGGTTCTAGATGGAAATGATCTGATCCAATATCCAAGAAGACTAAAATTGTCATTTTAATTGGTAGCAGTCTCTACATCGATTTCCCCCGAGTCACTTGAGCAAAATGGTTGATGAAATGAGGCTCTGCAATTTTACATCCCTGTCAAGCTATACTTAAAGTGGCATTGGGTTTGAGATAGAAGAATCTGAGATTGCAACTGATATGGAAGAATCGTCTACAAACACCCCTGAAATTATTGTCAAAAAGCGGGTGATGAAACAAGATACGATAAACAATCCTTTAGATCACAAAGCTCTGAAAACGTTTCTTGTTGTGACTTTAACTTTTGCAGACTGTTTTTCCACTTTCTTTATTATAAACATCCTTGAAGCTTTGACAAAAACCTCCAGCCCTGACTGGCTCTAATTCACACTAACATGGTTAACATTTCATAACAATAGTTGGAGTTTTTCTTCTAATGTATACATCTACTGCTTATTCAACAAGTCATTTTCGTCAAATGGCTAAGAAAATTAAAAATATATATTTATTCAAATAATTCACCAAAACCTAGCTCTGGTGTTGTCAGCAGCAGAGTGTGGGTTTGAATCCCGGTCATGACACTTGTGCCCTTGAGCAAGGCACTTAACCATAATTGCTTCGTAAAAAGTTGGGAAGATAGTGTATTCTGCTCTACCAGCCAGGCTCCTAGTGGATGATACCCATGCCTACATTTTTACGGACTGTGAAGGGGGTAACCCTGTTTGGCAACATGCCCCAGGTGACAGTTGATTTGGGTCGGTAGCCCAAATCAGTTCAGTGTAGCCCTCACCTTGAAGTGGCCGTCCGGCCTTGTGATGTTAGGCAATATTTCATAATTAAAAATAAAATAAAATAAAAATAAACCATTACAACGTCATTGGATTTCACATAGAAGGATTGAAATCTAAACAATTTGGGAATATTTTAGTTTGATAAAAGTTATAAAACAATTTGGTTGTTAAAGTGTGCATGTAAAAAGAAATCCTTTTGATCTTAAAGGAAGGACAAGTTTCACCTAATTGGCCAAACATTAGAATCCGAGCCAAAATTTGTTTAAAAGCATGTAGAAGACCACTTTAATAACCAAAATCAATGTAACATCCCTTTAATCGTAATTGTCAGTAAACATTTACCAAATTTATCTTTTGAAATGACACCTTTGTTGCTCCAATTTAATCATAGTAATTTTAGTTCTATTTATGCTGATAAAAAATTACTCTGAACAAAGCAGATCTATGTATTCCTCTTGTTCTGAACACGCTTAAAGGGGAATTAGCTTTAGTAAATTGCTTACCAACTGAAACGACTTGTGCTATAAATGCAAAATGTAGGCTAAATATCTGTCCACTCAAGTAGAGTCAGTAATTCATTCTGTCAGTTTTGAGTGTGACAATTACAAAGTATGTTGTAGAGTTTAAAGAGGAAGGGAAATGTCCAAAAAATTTTGTGATGAACTCATTTTCCAATAGATAGAGTCCTCATGTGAGTTGGGAAACAATTACAAGTCTCTAACCTCACGTTAAAATGGTGTAAATTGCCATTGTATTCGATAACCGACTTTTTCAGAGAGAAATTTGAAACATGACGTCATTGAATTTCAACAACTAATGGATCTTTACAATTTAAGGAGGAATTTTTTCTAAGTCAAAAAGTCAAATTCAAGGCCGTTTTGATTGAATAATATCGAAAGTCAGGAATGAACCAAAACATTCCCATACAAAAATGTAGACCCATTTTTCTCAGAATGTCATCAGATGTTTTGGATGTTGACAAATTTTGCACTGAAAGGGTATCGAATACAAAGGCAATTTACACCATTAGAATGTGAGGTTAGACTAGACTTGTAATTTTTCCCCAAACCAACATGAGGACTCAATCTATTGGAAAATGAGTACATCACAAAATTGAAATGGTCTTTTAAAACTGCCATGGAAGCAGTTGAGTGGATCACAGAGCAAGGCCACGTAAGATCTAGTTGCAATTAATCTGAACCATTATCCACAGAGACCGGCACTGTCATTTTGATCGGGAGCAGCCTAGGCATTGATTTCCAAAGCCATTTGAGCAATTTGCTTGATGAAATGAGATTCTACAATTAACATCACTGTCCAGCTATACATACCCCCACATAATGCGGACTTTGGATTTCAGATACAACAATCGGATTTTGTAACTTACACTGAACAATGATCATTAAACATCCTTAAAATTGTTGTCAAAAAGCCAGCGATGAAACCAGATGTTGATCCAAATTAATAAAAAAGGAGATGAAGACCCACATCTCATCTTAGCTGCTGTGAGAACATCTTAGTGTCCCTATGAGAACATCTTAGTCTCTGTGAGAACATCTTTGTGTCCCTGTGAGAACATCTTAGTGTCCCTGTGAGAACATCTTAAAGTGTCCCTGTGAGAACATCTTAAAGTGTCCCTGTGAGAACATCTTAGTGTCCCTGTGAGAACATCTTAAAGTGTCCCTGAGAGAACATCTTAAAGTGTCCCTGTGAGAACATCTTAAAGTGTCCCTGAGAGAACATCTTAGTGTCCCTGTGAGAACATCTTAAAGTGTCCCTGTGAGAACATCTTAAAGTGTCCCTGAGAGAACATCTTAGTGTCCCTGTGAGAACATCTTAAAGTGTCCCTGTGAGAACATCTTAGTGTCCCTGTGAGAACATCTAAGTGTCCCTGTGAGAATATTCAAATTCTACTAGGAGAAGAAACACGTGAAGAAACATGATCTTTAGCTGTCAATTTAAATTTTTGACAACGACCACTACATGCACTAACTCTTTGGGTTTATCCCCCTTCCTTCATTGCTCTCCGTACCTTCATCGCCAACATTGTACTGCTGATTATAACTGGGAATATTCTTTCAAATGAATGGTAAGGAAGAATTTGTTGGTGTACATCGTTCAGGCCTATGCAACTTCTTAGTTTAACAAGTTAAAAAGGAAACTGCTTAAAAACAAAAACTTTGTGAAGAATTTTTCTGTTTCTGTGCCACTTAAAAAAAAGACGAAATCAGCTGATCGGACGATTGGCTGAAGAGTTGAATGTCTAGAAGTTTGGTGAATGTTGCAAATTCTAATGTTTAATTTGTTAAAGAAGATAATTTGTGAGACACTTGGAGCACTTTTAAATTCAAAAAATGTAAGTTAAATTAAAAAACCCCAAAAGACTTCACAAAGAATCATTTAAACACAGCTTTGCAAAAGTATTTTAGCGACCAAGTCTCACAAGTGTATACATACTAATAATCACATACACAATAAGATGTGCGTTTTATTTTGTCATTCTATTGAGTACAGCCGAAAGTTGTGTTTTCTCTTGAGATTTGACTTAAAAACTATTCATTGGGATTTTTTATTTGTTTACTCTAATACTGATCACAATAGGTTACTTTAATGTTGCTGGTGACTTGCTGTCTGGATGCAAATGAACCAAACTAATAGTACACATTGTCATACATAATGTTAATCACGTAGGAGGAGGAGGAGTGCCTTGTAGAAACCAGGTTAGTCTATTGAAGAGTAAACCGGTATTGCAACAATGTTTTTTTTCAATTTTTAATAGATCACTATATCAAAGTCGGCAACGGCTAATAATCACTGAGTACTCGGATACTTGAATTATCAGCCCTCATAAAAGTGTAATACTATAATGAGCATTATTATTGGAAATAACAGTGTGAGGAGCCAGTCTTCACTACATGGTAATGATCGGGTTGGTGGCTTGCCGCTGTTAATGGACCGAGCCGTAGGCTAATCACCAACCAAGGTCATTACCATGCAGTGAAGACCTACTCTACACTCTGTTAATGTCACAAATAAATGCCTTTAATGAAAAAATTAAAATCATTAGAAATTGTGGGGTTTTTCTTTTGCCGATTCTTGTAGAACTGGTTTATTCATGTTCAAGGGCTTTTCTTTAAGCTGTCAAATTTGTTGCATGGGACCTAATCTCTTACACATATTTAACAATCAAGTTATAAACCACAAGGGAAACTGACTGAAATGAAATATTTTAATGATTTGGGGCTGAACAAAGAAAAATTGACGGAGCGGGATTTGAACCAAAGACCTCCGTATTAATTATTAATGCATATTTGCAAGAGCCAGACTATGAGCTTTGAAAATTAACATCACTATAAATAGAAATACCTTGGTTGGTGTTTTGCTTTATTCTTTGCAATATGTTGTTTTCATGCGCATACCAGCTACCTTAAATTGATACATTGTCTGCGTGTTCACACCTACGCGTGTTATGCGCATGCAGGTGGCATCATTCTGTCCTTGCCAAAAAAAACACAAAAATAATGTGCACAATGAAAACAATTGATTTGATAGTTGACGCAAAACAAGCACAAAGTGCATACAGAACTTTTACACGACAATGTACTAGTTCACACAGCCGGTCTTCAACCAATCAGACTGCTCGTAAACTCTCCAAGGTTTATATTAATACTAGATCACTATATCAAAGTCGCCAAAGGCTGAAAATCAGTACTCCAATACTTTCATTATCAGCAACTCATAAAAGCTTAATATTATAACTAGAAATTCAGTTTTTGTGACATCACAAAACAAGGTGTTCGCGAGTAGAGTGAATGAATTGGTGAAGACATTTTACCTTATCAATCCAATGTCGGTTCAGGATTTAGATTTTTTCCAATATAAAATTTCAACTTCCGATTTGAACTGGAAGTCAATGTCAAATGGGGCCACACTCTGTGTAGTGTTTGTTGCCCTTTTAAAGACCTTTCTAATAACGTAAACATTGTAAAAATCCATTATTTGGTACCTGAGTTATGATTTTCTCAAATATTAAACTTCCAAGTTCCGGTTTGAAACGGAAGATAAGGTCAAAGAGGGTCACACTTACGTAGTATTTGGTGAGTCCTTGGACAACTTTCTGATGATGTGTAGAGTATAAAAAACAATGTGTGGTTCAGGAGTTATCAATTTCAAATAATAAATTTCCTCTTCCAGTTTGAACCGGAAGTCAATGGCAAATAGGTTTACATTCCTTGTATCGTTTTTATAGTTGTTACATACTTTTCCAGTTATGCATAGATTGTAAAAACCCAATGTGTGGTTTAGAAAGTATGATTTTTTGAAACATTGAATTTCATCTTCCGGTTTGAACCGGAAGTCAAGGTCAAACGGGGTCACAGTATGTGTAGCTCGTGTTTAGTTTAATAAGACCTTTCAGATGATGTATTGGGTGTAAATATCCAATGTGTGGTTCAGGAGTTCTGATTTTTTTAAATATCAAATTTCATTTTCCGGTTTGAACCAGAAGTAAAGGTCAATAGGGGTCACATTCTGTATATCGTTTCTTAAGTTTTTACATACTTTCCCAATGATGAATAGATTGCAAAAATCAAATGCGTTGTTCAGAAGTTAAGATTTTTTTAAATATTAAATTTCAACTTCCGATTTGAACTGTAATTCAAGGTCAAACGGGGTCACACTTTGTGTAGCGCGTGTTAAGTTCATTATGACCTTTCAGATGATGTATGGATTGTAATTATCCGATGTGTGGTTCAGGAGTTATGACATTTTCAAATATTGATTTTTAAATATTTTGGATACTGTGCAACAATACAAAGAAACAACGAGCGACGCCAAAATGTATTCCTACATGTAGTTCTAGGGAAGAAAATGGAGAAGAAGAAAAAAAAATGGAACAAAAACAAAGAGGTGTTCGTGATTGAATTGCACGAACACCTAGTGAGCTTTCTTATTAAATTACTGTATCAAGGACAGCAGAGGTTGCTACTAAAGGACGTGTACTCATCACAAGAATTGAAATTACATCGCTTAGTTTCCCATAAGAGGAAGAATAAGCTCAGTTTGCAGGAGAAACTGCGGAGGGAGAAGTGGAGACAAATTGTTGTCTTATGATCAGCAGCTGCCAATTTAAATCTCTGACAACGACCACTACATGCATAAACTCTTTGGGTTTGTCCCCATCCTTCAATGCTCTCTGTACCTTCTTCATCACCATCATTGCATTGCTGATTATAACTGTGACTATTCTTTCAATTGCTGCGACTCGTCATCCAACTTCTACTTGGAGAAGAAACAGCTGAAGGAAAAGTGGAGCAAATACTTCAAATTTGCATCCTGATCAGTAGCTGCCAATTTAAATCTCTGACAACGACCACTACATGCATAAACTCTTTGGGTTTGTCCCCATCCTTTGATGCTCTCTGTATCTCCTTCATCACCATCATTACACTGCTGACTATAACTGAGAAAATTCTTTAAATTGCTGTGACTCATCATCTAACTTCTACTTGGAGAAGAAACAGCTGAAGGAAAAGTGGAGCAAATACTTCAAATTTGCATCGTGATCAGTAGCTGCAAATTTAAATCTCTGATATCGACCACTACATGCAAAAACTCTTTTGGTTTGTACCCATCCTTTGTTTCTCTTTGTATCTCCTTTATCACCATCATTGCACTGTCGGTTACTGTCAAATTTGTTGCATGGGACCTAAGGTCATCTCTTACACATATTTAAGTATCAAGTTATAAACCACAAGGGAAACTGACTGAAATGAAATATTTTAATGATTTGGGGCTGAACAAAGAAAAATTGACAGAGCTTGACTTGAACCAAAGACCTCCGGTTTACAAGACGGCGCCATATTGAACTATTAATGCATATTTGCAAGAGCCAGACTATAAGCTTTGAAAATTAACATCACTATAAATAGAAATACCTTTGTTGGTGTTTTGCTTTACTCTTTGCATTATGTTGGTTTCATGCGCATACCAGCTACCTTAAATTGATAATTGTCTGCGCGTTCACGCCATTCTGTCCTTGCCAAAAAACACAAAAACAATATGCACAAAGAAAACAGTGATTTGGTAGTTCACGCAAAACAAGCACATACATGTAGTGCATACAGAACTTTTACACAACAATGTGCTTGTTTAGGGGTAATTTATTCACTAGTTCCCAAAGCCGGTCTTCGACCAATCAGAGTGCTTGTAACAGGTTAAACTCTCTAAGGTTTTTATTAATATTAGATCACTATATCAAAGTCGCCAAAAGCTGACAATCAGTACCCCGATACTTTAATTATCAGCAACTCATAAAAGCTTAATATTTTAATGAGCTTTCTTATTAAATTACTGTATCAAGGACAGCAGAGGTTGCTACTAAAGGACGTGTACTCATCACAAGAATTGAAATTACATCGCTTAGTTTCCCATAAGAGGAAGAATAAGCTCAGTTTGCAGGAGAAACTGCGGAGGGAGAAGTTGAGACAAATTGTTGTCTCATGATCAGCAGCTGCCAATTTAAATCTCTGACAACGACCACTACATGCATAAACTCTTTGGGTTTGTCCCCATCCTTCGATGCTCTCTGTATCTCCTTCATCACCATCATTACACTGCTGATTATAACTGAGAAAATTCTTTCAATTGCTGCGACTCATCATCCAACTTCTACTTGGAGAAGAAACAGCTGAAGGAAAAGTGGAGCAAATACTTCAAATTTGCATCGTGATCAGTAGCTGCCAGTTTAAATCTCTGACAACGACCACTACATGCATAAACCTTTTTGGTTTGTCCCCATCCTTTGTTGCTCTCTGTATCTCTTTCATCACCTTCATTGCACTGCTGATTATAACTGTGAATATTCTTTCAATTGCTGTGACTCGTCATCCAACATCTACTTGGAGAACAAACAGGTGAAAAGTGGAGCAAATACTTCAAATTTGCATCGTGATCAGTAGCTGCCAATTTAAATCTCTGACAACAATCACTACATGCATAAACTCTTTGGGTTTGTCCTCATTCTTCGATGCTCTCTGTATCTCCTTCATCACCATCATTACACTGATGACTATAACTGAGAAAATTCTTTCAATTGCTGTGACTCATCATCTAACTTCTAGTTGGAGAAGAAACAGCTGAAGGAAAAGTGGAGCAAATACTTCAAATTTGCATCATGATCAGTAGCTGCCAATTTAAATCTCTGATATCGACCACTACATGCAAAAACTCTTTTGGTTTGTACCCATCCTTTGTTTCTCTTTGTATCTCCTTTATCACCATCATTGCACTGTCGGTTACTGTCAAATTTGTTGCATGGGACCTAAGGTCATCTCTTACACATATTTAAGTATCAAGTTATAAACCACAAGGGAAACTGACTGAAATGAAATATTTTAATGATTTGGGGCTGAACAAAGAAAAATTGACAGAGCTTGACTTGAACCAAAGACCTCCGGTTTACAAGACGGCGCCATATTGAACTATTAATGCATATTTGCAAGAGCCAGACTATGAGCTTTGAAAATTAACATCACTATAAATAGAAATACCTTTGTTGGTGTTTTGCTTTACTCTTTGCATTATGTTGGTTTCATGCGCATACCAGCTACCTTAAATTGATAATTGTCTGCGCGTTCACGCCATTCTGTCCTTGCCAAAAAACACAAAAACAATATGCACAAAGAAAACAGTGATTTGGTAGTTCACGCAAAACAAGCACATACATGTAGTGCATACAGAACTTTTACACAACAATGTGCTTGTTTAGGGGTAATTTATTCACTAGTTCCCAAAGCCGGTCTTCGACCAATCAGAGTGCTTGTAACAGGTTAAACTCTCTAAGGTTTTTATTAATATTAGATCACTATATCAAAGTCGCCAAAAGCTGACAATCAGTACCCCGATACTTTAATTATCAGCAACTCATAAAAGCTTAATATTTTAATGAGCTTTCTTATTAAATTACTGTATCAAGGACAGCAGAGGTTGCTACTAAAGGACGTGTACTCATCACAAGAATTGAAATTACATCGCTTAGTTTCCCATAAGAGGAAGAATAAGCTCAGTTTGCAGGAGAAACTGCGGAGGGAGAAGTTGAGACAAATTGTTGTCTCATGATCAGCAGCAGCCAATTTAAATCTCTGACAACGACCACTACATGCATAAACTCTTTGGATTTGTCCCCATCCTTCGATGCTCTCTGTATTTCCTTCATCACCATCATTACACTGCTGATTATAACTGAGAAAATTCTTTCAATTGCTGCGACTCATCATCCAACTTCTACTTGGAGAAGAAACAGCTGAAGGAAAAGTGGAGCAAATACTTCAAATTTGCATCGTGATCAGTAGCTGCCAATTTAAATCTCTGACAACGACCACTGCATGCATAAACCTTTTTGGTTTGTCCCCATCCTTTGTTGCTCTCTGTATCTCTTTCATCACCTTCATTGCACTGCTGATTATAACTGTGAATATTCTTTCAATTGCTGTGACTCGTCATCCAACATCTACTTGGAGAACAAACAGGTGAAAAGTGGAGCAAATACTTCAAATTTACATCTTGATCAGTAGCTGCCAATTGAATCCTTTGACAATGAACACTACTTCGGGTTTGTCCCCACCCTTCATTGCTATCCGTACCTTCTTCATCGCCATCATCACACTGCTGATTATAGCTGGGAATATTCTTTCAATTGCTGTGACTCGTCGTGTAACCAACATAGCCGATAGCACCAAGGTTCTGATGACATTACTGGCTGCGGCTGACCTCCTGATAGGAATCTTAGCACTATTTTGCGTTGTAGCGTTCGCTCTAGACAGATGGCCTTTCCCTGAATTTATATGTGACATTATCATGGTAGGAAACAGTCTAGCTTTTTTAATGTCCGTAGTCGCTATTACATTTCTGAACATTGAACGGTTTATTGCAGTCACTCGGCCATTTAAGTTTCCTGTGTGGTGCACCGAGAAGAACAGCATCATACTTGTACTTGTGTCATCAGCCGTATCTTTGATGAGTTGCATTTGCACTTATTTCATTCTTGGCACAACTGTTCAGTATTTTGCCGCCTCTGCAGTGTGTTACTACAAAGATGACACTGCCATTGTCATTACTATTTTCTTGATCTTTTTAGACATCATCCCAGTATCAACCATGGCAAGCGTTTACTTTCATTTGATTAAAATCAGCCGAGAGCACAGTCGACGAATCCCGCAACATGGTCACGAAAACAATCCTTCAGATCACAAAGCTCTGAAAACGTTTCTTGTTGTGACTGTAACATTTGCCTGCTGTTTTTCCCCTTTCTTTTTAATGACCATCCTTGAAACTTTGACAAAAACCTCCAGCCCTGACTGGCTCCAATTCATATTAACGTGGTTAACATTTTGCAACAGTTTTTTAAATGTTTACATCTACTGCTTATTCAACAAGTCATTTCGTCAAATGGCTAAGAAAGTTATTTTGGAGAGAACTTTCTGTAACAGTACAGTTATGCCAATAAATATTTAAAATAAAAAAGTGGTAATCAATTAGAAGTGGTAGTCAATTAAAAACTAAAAATGAATTTAAACATGTCCATCAGCCAACCAAACAATGTTACAAATGTGAGGTCCTATTTTTTGCATTGCCTAAAAATCTATGAATGACAAGGCACCACCTTTTCTACAGGAACTTCTCTCACCATATATTCCAAGTCGCAATCTTCGATCTACAAACAAATTTCTGCAAACTGTTCCTAAAACAACCACATCCTATGGCGGATCGTGCCTTTTCTGTATCTGCTCCCAAACTCTGAAACCATTTACTGCTAAAGGTAGGGTCATAGATTGGTAAACACTCCAAAAGTTAATGACCACAAAAACTTACTTGGTGAGAAGCACTGCAGCTGTTTGTAGTATAAACTATTTTGAGAAAGGATTTCATTTGAGGTAATACGGTTTGGAAAAGTTTTCACCCCAAAACATTTAGATCTGAGAAACGATTCATGCTAAACATGGATTGATTTGACATTTTTGTGAAAATACTGTGACAGTTTTTTGCTATTTCTCAGCAAGTAGATACTGTATTCAGCTGAAACTTTCACATGTAACTTTAAATACATGTATCTTTCTTTATAATTTTGCCTATAAACAAGCATTACAATGACAAAAACCAATCTAATGACCCTACCTTTAAATATCCGAGCTTAGAATCTCTGGACATTTTCAAAAAAAATCCTAATTTTTCAGCATTGCTTATAACTGACTCTATTGTGTTTATCCACTTGATATTAACACTTGTAAATTTGTCTTCAATGCGCTCTAAATTACAGTATGAACGTAAATTGTATACTTTGTATATGTAGCTCTAAGTATTTTGCAAATGTTTCCACTTTTTCCAGCTCCTCGGAATATATTTGGTGATGATAGATGGCGCTTTACAAACTTGTATTGTTATTATCTTATTTATTAACACAGATACCTTCGCAAAAGTATTTTAACTCCCTAGTCAATTTGAGTATATGATGCACATAATAATAAACACATATAAGATGGGTACACATCATTTTGTCTTAAAGGGATTGTACAAGTTTGGTAATTGGAACCCACTGTTTGTTTCAATCCTATGTAGTTGTAGATATATACCATAAAACTAACCTGTGAAAATTTCATTTCCAAAGGTGGTAGTGCTTTTGAAATACTGAATTATTGCCATTAATTTTATGAGTAATTACCAAACGTATACAGACACTTTATACATTCTTTGGAGTACAGCAAATTTGTTGTGCTTTCCTTTTTAAAAGCTATTCCATGGGATTCATTTTGTCTGACTATTCCTGATCACAATATGTTACTTTAAAGTCGCTGGTGATTCACTGTCTAGAGATTTTGCAAATGAAAATGAAAAAAATATATAATCGTGTTGGTAAGTCATTACGTCATAACGTGTTTGTATCTCCTGCTCATCCTGGGTTTTCATAACTGTCCATGTGGATGGAGATTCTGTGTATAATTTGTCTAATAGTGCCGGACACACACACCGAAGCCCCTATGACAACAGCTCCAAAGCGGGCATACCTTTCTGTGTTATTTTACTGAAAATACACTCATTCCATCGTTCAAGACATTTCTTATGAGAGAAACCGATATTTCTGATAAGACCATGACTTAAGACATATGTGAAAGGCAAAAGGTCCAACAACTATTTTGTTCTTACATAAACCGATTAGAACAAAAAAGTTCATTGCATTTCCTGTGGGCTTATGGCAATCGATGGAGACAGTTTGTGTGATGTGGGCGTGGATTTACCAACAAATTATGTAAATCAGGTAGGAGAAGCTTAACCCTATTAGGCACAAAGGGCCCCTACCATATTTTTTAATGTGTTGTTCTTGTAGATAAGTGATAAATTGTTACGTAGATGTACGAAGGGCCCTAATGGAAACCAGTACTAACTGTTTGCACATACCCTGGGTAAAGAAAGGTCATAAATAAATAAAATTATTAATATATATGTTATCTTAAACAAGTTGCATAAAATGTCACTTCTGAAACATTGATATAAAATGCTCTAGTAAGGCAATGAAAAACAAGAATGTCTCAACAGCAAAGTTAGTCATTGTATGGAAAATATAGATTGTAAGCTCGCTAGCCAGGGCTCCAAATTCAAACTGGACCGCATCCCCAAGGCCAGTGAATTTAGCATCAGGCCAGTAAACTCATGACCAGACAAGTCCAGCTGTCTTATGCTTTTCAATTGAATAATAAAACGTCACTGTGTAATATCTTTGCAAAAAATGTTGTTGAAATGGTGACTTTGATTCTGATAAATGTATTCTATAATTACCCATATAAGACAAATGAGATCAATATTGTATTTAGTAGTGCTTGTTCAAATTAAAACAATATTAAACTGTGCAAACAGTTGGTTCTATTTTGATTCTCGTCTTGTAAAAGAAATTCTAGTCCAGTAAAACTTTTGAGCTACAAGCCCTGCAGTCTTGTAAATTGTTGCCCCTACAAATTCATGCCATGCTCTGAGATAAAAAAGACAGCGTACATGATAGGTAAACTATCAACAACAAAAAGATGGGAAAAAAGAGACACAAGTTTCAGTCTGGTCATTCCTCCAGAGAAACATTACCATCTGAAATACGGTAAAAGCCAAGGAAATAGCATTTGAAGACACTTCTAACCACAAGTGTGCATTTTAATTGCCGCACCTTAGGCTTAAAAGGCACAGCACAAAATCATCATCACTTCGTCAGAGCTGCCAACATTTGCATCATGCAATCCGGGAGATTTTCAAATCTGTCCATTGAAAGATTGGTTTATTTTCAGGGAACTCTCTGCAGAATCAGGGAGAGTTGTCAGCTCTGCACCCATACATTTGTACCTGTTTTAGCTTTTAACCGGTGAATTTTCTTCAAATAAACTGTGTTCCGTGCCCTAGAGCATGCCTGCATGATTACGGCGCTTTATAAATGTTGGCATTATTTAATTATTATTATTATTATTATTATTACAACTTGCGCTTATGTCTGGCACAATGACGGATGTGCCACACATCTTTGGTACATTGTAGATTTAAAAAATATTACCAGGTAGGGTCATAGATTGGTTTTTGTCACCGTAATGCTGATTTATAGGCAAAATTATAAAGAAAGATACAATTAAAGTCACGTGTGAAAGGTTTAGCTGAATACAGTGTCTACTTGCTGAGAAAACAGCAAAAACTGTTAAGGTATTTTTACATAAAGTCCAATCCATCCACGTTTAGCGAGGTGACAGCGGGTACCAACCACATTACTGGCCACAGCATTCACGAACGGACACCAACCCAGAGGCGTGTCGTGGCCGAGCGGTTAAGAGCACCGGACTCAAGCTCTGGTGTTTCTGATCAGCAGAGTGTGGGTCGAGTCCCAGTCATGACACTTGTATCCTTGAGCAAGATACTTTACCATAATTGCTTTGTCCTTCGGATGGGACATTAAGCCGTAGGTCCTGTGTACTAGGATTGGTAGTGCACGTAAAAGAACCCAGAACACTTATCGTGGAAGAGTAGGGGTTTAACCCCGGTGTTTCTGGTTCACATTGCAAGCACCCTTGTTTACAGGTTTCCTCAGGCTTGCAAGCTACAGTGATTAAGTTCACTTGTGAGGCATCCTTGGTTTCATTACCAGAAATATATAATAATAATAATAATAAATAATAATAATAATAGGCATCCAGTGTTCTCCAACTTTGAAAATTAAAGGTTGGTGCTTGGTGTGGTGAAAACTGCGAGGGGGTACGTACAATGCGAGCGCGAAGCGCGAAGCCCCTATGGCGTGGGTTCGGGGCCCGCTCAAGGGCCCCGAAATAAATTTTAATCCTAGATGCTCTGTGGTGCATTCTAAGGTGAATCCTGGCCATTTTCCTCAGACTTTTTTGAGGAAATATTTTTACAGTTTTTAAGAACACAAAGTAAATTACTGGTTTTCTAAACACTTACTTGAAATAAAAACCAATTTAATTTAATTTATTGGTACCAATGTATCTTAGGCACCCACTAGAGGAAACGTATGTGTCCGGTAGCCCGACCGCATTTCTTTTTCTTACCTTGTAGTTCCGTGTTACTAGTGTGCTCAAAAAAAAAAAAAAAAAATTAAAGAAAAAAAAGATTATAAAAGCGTGGCGCGCGCCGCAGAAAGCGTGGCGGTGCGCCACGTCTTTTCTATAGGTTGGAGAACACTGGAATCTGAGTACTGATTCATGCATGAATCGTTTCTCAGATTCAAATGTTTTTGGGTGAAAAGTTATCCAAACCATAATTAATTCGAAGGAAATTTTTGTAGCTGCAGTGCTTCTCACCAAGTAACTTTTTATGGTCATTAATTTTTGGAATATTTACTAATCTATGACTTTACTTTTAATGAAACTTTCCGAAGGTTGGTTGTGTGGTGTATTTATTGAAAACTAGAAGATGGACTACCTTCAGCATCTCATTTAAAGGACAAAGCAATTATAAATGAGAGCATTGCTTAACAACAAATGCACAGAAACTCGTTAGGTAGAACATAGAGCAAGGACTTAGCTTTATGGGTAGAATAAAAACCCAATACAATCAGTTCCACTAGACAACTCCATCATAGAATTCCATTATAATGTAATCTCCAGAAAGTCAGATTATAAAAGTCAACAAAGGCGGAGATAATGTTGATTACTAAATGCAGGGAAGACTTCAGGGAAATAATCCAAATCATTATCAAGATTGTGCAGTTGAGGAACGTTGAATAACCTTTCAATAAGAGCACTATAATTAATCACTGAAAGAACAGAGAAAGGGTTGGGGTTAGGGATTAGGGTTGAAGTAGGGTTTGTGGTTGAATGCTAGACCACTAAGCTCCCCCAGAGACAAGAGGCCAGTTGGAATCGAAGAATTAGCAGATGGCGCCACAAATAATTTAAGGGTTTTTTTCTTTTAACAAAAATCCGATGCTCTCTGAAATAAAAAAGTAATTTGGGAAATATTTTTTGGAACTAACAACTCAAATCAAGTCAGAGTGCTAAAATTTATTACTGAAAGAACAGAGAAAGGGATTAGGGTTGGAGCTGAAGTAGGGTTTGCGATCAGATGGTGCCACAAATAATGTAAGGGTTTTTTGAAACAAAATCCATTAGACTCTGAAATAAAAAAGGAAATATTTTTGGAACGAATAACTCAAATCACGTCAGAGTGGAGATTCAGTGAAGAAATGCAGCAGGAGTTATCTCATCATCACAGTACAGGGCTCAATTTTTACACTGGACCGCAGGCCCGAGGCCAGTGATTTTACCTTTGGGCCAGTAAACTCAGGACCGGACAAGTCCGACTATCTTGTGTTTTTCAATTGAATAGTATTACCTCTCTGTCTATTTGTCCTAAATTAACAAAAAATGATGTTCAAATATTGACTTTGAGTCTGGTAAAAATCTTTTAATTCTGTCGAGTATCAAAGTACACTCACCTGTAAGACTAAGATAATTCTTCCCTTAGTTTTTGTTCAAATAAAACAGTTTATATGTTAAACTTTGTAGGAAGTTCATCCTCATTTAGATTCTGGTCTTGTAAAATCAATTCTGGTCCAGTAAAAATTCCCAGCTACAAGCCCTGTGGTCTTGTGGAATTTAAACCCAGAATTCAAGCCCTGTCAGCGCCTACTGCAGGTTCCCAAAAGAATCTCTACTTTGCATTATGGTGGTCGAGCGTTTTCAATTGCTGCTCCCACCTTATGGAACAGTCTCCCCCTAATTGTTCACCAAGCTAAAACGGTAACTTCATTCAAGAGTCGCATGAAAATTCATCTATTTTCAAAATAATAATATTTGTATTGAACTTTATATTTGTTAGTTGTACATTACCCAGTTTCTGTTTTATGGCCATGTGCTGAGGATCTTGGCTAAGGTTCATGTGCTGGTAACCTCTCTCCTTTTTATCTTTTTATTTTGTGTTTTTCTTTGAAGGACATTCCCCTACTTGTATTTTAGTTTTGGTTTGTTTAGCTTTGTTGTTTTTATCCTACTGTTCTTTGGCTATTTTGCTTTGTTGTTTTTGTAAGGTGCTTTGAGGCTCTGCGAAAGGCTCTTTATAATTAATATGTATTATTATTAAATTCAGGCCTCGGGTTAATTTAATACATGGTGTCACACAATGGAACTTTGGAATTCATTCTCTGACTACAAGCGTAGAACAAGTGTGAATCATACCTGAAAATTGAATCTCAAGAAGCCTAGCCTTGGGCCAAGACACTTTTATCTTATAATTGTACACAGCATTCAAAGATCAAACAAATTAACTAACCAACAGAGGGGACACCATTCGCACTTGACTTTTGTTTGAAAAAATTGTCTCACTCAAAAATCAAAATCAAGATGGATTAAATATTCAAAACAATATTTTAAAGGCACGTAAGAAATGCAAGGGTCTTGGAGACAATACTACAAAGACCTTGGACAGAAACAAACGTTGAGTCTTGCTAGGAAGAAATTACACTGGAAAGCCAAGTAATGTTTTTCTATATTTGAAATATGAAAAGTAGTTATTGTTGTGGATCATCAGGCCCATAACTTGGGGAGCCAACGCCCCCCCAAAAAGCAAAAATATATATAAAAATTTAACAAGTCCCCCATAATCAAAAAAGAAGAAAAAGTCCGCCCAACATTTTTAAAAATAGTGAGGGAAAAAAACAAAACCCCAAAAATTAACCAAATGGCTTGAATAGACCGTGCAAGTCTCGCGCGTATTCAAACATTTTTGGGACCACTATGGTCCCACGCACATTGCTTTAACGCGTGAAGGAAACAAACTCACGCGCTTTAACAGGTCCCAATGTTCGAATACGCACGAGACTTGCACAGTCTATTGGGTCTTTACTTTCAAATTCATAATCCTTCCCCCGGTTATGAGCCTGTGGATCATCAACATTTGTTTGCAATCTACAAGGATAAGTTGAGTACTTTGAAAACTTAAAGGCACTGGACACGTTTGGTAATTATCAAAGACCAGTATTCTCACTTGGTGTATCCCAACATATGCATATATAACAAACCTGTGAAAATTTAGGCTCAATTGGTCATCGAAGTTGCAAAAAAATAATGAAAGAAAAAACACCCTTGTTGCACAGATTTTTGTGCTTTCAGATGCCTGAAAAAGGCTTCAGGCCTGAAGTCTTCTGAAGCCTTTTTCAGATTCAAATATTTTAGTGAGAAATTACCTCTTTCTCAAAAACTATGTTACTTCAGAGGGGGTCATTTCTCACAATGTTTTATACTATCAACAGCTGTCCGTTGCTCGTTACCAAGTAAGTTTTTTGTTATAATATATATTTTGAGTAATTACCGAACGTGCCCAGTGCCTTTAATATTCATTTTAATGACTTACTCCATACAGAAGACCAATCCACCATTTGGTCCAAACCTGAGCGCATCATCATCCATGACATCATCAACTTCAATTAACTCTCTTATATCTGAAACAAAAAAGTCAGAAAAATATCAAACAATCGTATAGATAAAAATAGTAAGTGATAGAAAGTTTCAGCAAAAAAGTATTTACTTCGGAGTAAAAGCATTAAGTAAAAGCAAATTCTTGAAATTATCAGATTAAAAGCTAAAAATTTTACTTTTCAGCATTTGCTCTAATAATAATATCGACTCTTATATAGCGCAATTCCAAAGAATGATCATTGCGCTTCAAACATCATTATCTATGGACCTACAACACTGAGACCTACAACACTAATGGTCACGTCTAAAAGAGTATGTGATTAACATTTAAGAGTTTTATACCAAGGTGAATCAATAGCTTGTTCTCTTAAAGAGGACTGAAAAGGCCCAAGTTCCTTACTAAGTTATTTATTTAATTGTGTATTGGGGTTTCCACCAAATGAGCTTTTAGGAGACTCCCACCACTTTAAACTTTTATCATTTATTTAAAGAACTCCGGTCACCTACTGAAGTACCAGCTGGCTTCAACCTTCCCAGAATGAGCTGGTGTCGCCTAAACAGGCTCCTCACGAACCATGGGCGTACTGGACACAAGTGGCATATGAAGCCAACACCTGGGTGTGGCTGTGGGGCTGCTGATCAGACCGCAAGGCACATCGTCAACGAGTGCCCCATTAGAAAAACTGGAAAACTATTTAAAGTACCATATACAAGTATTATTGGATAAGCAAACTGACAGAGTGGAAATAAACTGAACTGAACTGAACTGAATGAGTAAAAAATAGTGGCAGCGTCACTTCACTTGTATGTGGTCTCTTCAACATACCTGCAACTGGCTGATAATCAAAATACTCCGCAGCGGGGTCAAGGTTCACAACGTGTGCTGCACGATGGATATTTTCACAGTGGCGCAGCATGTTACTGCAGTAAGTGGACTGTAATATAACACAAGGAGTTAATAAATATCCAATACTTTGATAACAGCTGCCTTTATTTGATGCAATCTCGTAAGCGGAATGCAGGCTACAATATCCTAAAGGTTAGCAGACTATGGGCTTCAAATGTCTTGGTCCTAGGCTTAACCCTTTAGAGACCATAGCGACCAGAAATGGCTTGTACGTGTACCAAAATGCCCATAGCGGCCGCAAATGGCAGCAAGATCTGACCTACTTCCACTCACACAAACTGGTCGTATGGTGATGATTATACAGTATGAATGGTCTCTAAAGGGTTAAAGGTATTGTACACGTTTGGTAATGACTCAAAAAAAATATTAGCATAAAAAATTACTTGATAACAAGCAACAGAGAGCTGTTGATAGTATAAAACATTGTAGGAAACGACTCCCTCTGAAGTAACGTAGTTTTTGAGAAAGAGGTAGTTTCTCACTAAAATAATAAAAGACTTCTTGCAAGAAGCCTTTTATTCCTATCTGAAATCACACAACTTTGTACAACGAGTGTGTTTTTTCTTTCATCATTTTCTTGCAACTTCGATGACCAATTGAGCCCAAATTTTCACAGGCTTGTTATTTTATGCATATGTTGGGTTACACCAAGTGAGAACACTGGTCTTTGACAATTACCAAACGTGTACGATGCCTTTAATTCCCATTTTAAAATAATAATAATTATAATAATAATAATAACACAGTTCTTATATAGCACATTACACAAAAGTCTTGTTGCACTTTACAACAATAAAGGCAATTAAACAAACATAACATGCGATTATACAAAAAGGTAACTTTTTAGGAGTTATTTAGATACAGTTTCAGTTCTAACAGCGAGCCTGGAATTTCAACTTTGAGAGGGCAAGGCCATTTTCATTTTGCACAGGGCAAGGAAAATCTTAAAGTCTATGGGAAACTTTTGAAGGAGCACCAAGGCAAAAACCATGGCCTTCATGTAATTCCAGGCCTGTACCAGTTTTGATATGATGTGAAAGAGAGTTCCAAAGAGAAGGTGATGAATGCATGAATGATCGATGTCCGTAAGTCTTTGTGCAAGTGACCGGTGTATTGAGCAGCAATGTTGAGCTAGAACGGAGGGTGCGCGGTCGTTGGTACACATGAATAAGTTCCCGAAGGTATGCTGGTGCTGAGCCGTGGATGCATTTGTATGTGAGGAGTAGAATCTTCAAAATGATGCGCCTATTGACAGGTAACCAGTGGAGGGTGCAAAGAATTGGAGTTATATTCTGCCAGGACGAGTTCTTATTGACTTCAAAGAGGGGCTCTAATGTCACATTCAGTTTTGTGATGCAATCATTTTCCGATAGATAGAGTCCTTATGAAAGTGGAAACAAATTACAAGTTTCTAACCTCACGTTCAAACAGTGTGAAATGCCATTGTAATTCATTATCTATGACACGTTCTTTGTTTGATCCTATACCATTCTGGGAAAAGTGGTTGATGAAATAAGATAAAATTTACTAATTTAATTGTCTGCATTATCAAAATTAAATTTAAAAACAAACAATATAATACATATAAATTAACAAAAAGCAGAAGTGATAATGCAATTAACCTTTCCACTGCCGGCTGGGCCGATGACAAGCTGTGCATAACGTGGCATCTTGGTGGTGACAGCAGTTAAATTATTATGGAACTTCAAGTTGTCTATTTGTCAGTTGATCTGATGAGAAAATAAAAATGAAAACAATTAATAAACTTGGGCTGTGAAAATCAATAGGGGGAGGGAATCCAAAAGACTGTAGGGCTTGTAACTCAAAATATTTACTGAACCAGAAAGTTTGTTAAAATATCAAAATCAACATAAGAAAAAAACTATCTACACAGTTTATCATATGAACTATTTTTATCTCAACAAACACCAAGAGAAGATTTCTCTCATTTGTGTTATTGGTATTACTTTAATACTCACAGAATTTAAACATATTTATCAGACTCAAAGTCAACATTTGAAAAATATGGTCAATTGAGCCCAAATTTTCACAGGTTTGTTATTTTATGCATATGTTCTAGTCTTTGACAATTACCAAAAGTATACCCTAGTTGGCTGAATTATTTTTGTGAGATAACTGTTTTTGACAGTGGATGTTGGACTTTATTTCCCTTTTTAAAATATTCCTCTTGAGGAATATTTTGACCTTTAAAAAGGAAAATTCATAGTTATCAAGTCACACCAAATATTACAGCCATTCAGATTGTTAATGCCTAAGGAATGCCATAGGCTACAGTTGTCTGGTTGTGATGATCAAAGCACTCTCCCCGAAGGAAATAGATGAAATTGCAACAGACACAAACGGTACACACAAAAAAAATGTTTTGTGGTTGTGTTCCGTTTCATAAATAACCCACGGTCGGCGACTGGGTGGGAATGTCCGCTGGGTGGGAGGATGGTTTTGATTACTAAAACTACATGAAATAGCCCAATTTCATTTAATCCATTTCTTTGATTCAATTGACCTTATTTTTTGACCGCATGATGGCCCTTTCAACAGGGGATTTCCTTGCATCCCACTTACAGTTTCATCTTATTTCAACTGGGCTCTGCATGTTGTTTGGAAAAATGGAGTGAAGCGTGCAGCGTTGTCAAGACCACCATAGACCCGAAAATAGCTTATTTTTCATGATTTTGACACTTTGAAATAGTTCAAAGTGCCTGTGCCTCTCTGTATGTGTCAACCCTTCTGAACAGGTAAGGATTATAATTTAACCAAAATTAAGGTCGATAAAGTGGTGGCCGGATGCGGAATTTTAGCCTGTTGTTTTCTTGCATCAATGACGAATACATACAAATTATGAAATATAATAACAATTAGGAAAAACAATTCGTTTACTAATTGTTTTGAATCACGACAATTTGGTTCATAGGATTTGAGGCATTGCATGGTGAGGTATCAATATATTTGGTTTGCGGTAACACCATGTGTGTATCTACTTGCCAGGTAGAGTTTGTTCTTAGAGAACTGTCTTGCTTAATTCTACTACCGCGGAGTAGATTGTTCGGGTGTTAGGGAGACTTCTCAGTTCTGAAAAGAACTGTCCTGTTTATTAACTATTACCTGGGCTCCTGACGATGACTAGAGCAAGCTAGTCGAAACGTTGAGACCAATCCAAGAACTGACTCCGCGGTAGTACAGTTAATTACAATCCTATAAGCTAAAGTAGTAGTCCCATCCTATTTCTTAGCCCAGGTTGGACTCCTCCGTTGCATACAACGCGACGGGGTCCAGGGTATAAAGGTCCTCAGGCATTGCAACAAAATTTATAACCATTTTTTATCATATTTTTACCTTTTTGAGGAAGCTGAAACGTGACTCACATGTTCCTTGTGTCCTGAACCTTACGCCTGCTCTATTCAGAATTGCCAATTTTATCCTTGGATGACATTATTGTGAAAATAAAATGGAAATTGACGCATTCGTTGCGACAACCTCAACTGACATGGAACCAAGTCCACAAAAGCGGGCGCTGTCTAACCCGTAACACTGAACGCTTTTTCTTCCGGGCGGCAACACGACGGAGTCGCAGCGCCAGTGCACAACTTGGACTTATTTTCGGAAATAATGTCATTTATGGATGTATTTGATAGGTTTTGAACTCAGCAAAAGTGTAAGTAAAGGCACCAAGAATAAGTGAATGGAGTTTCAGCTTCTCAAATTAGGTAAAAATATTTTAAAATGTTACTCAAAATTTTGTTCGCATTGTAAAGGATCTTTATACCCAGGACGTCGGTGCAGTGGCACTGACTGACGTCCTACCAGGGCTACCTATTTCTATACCTTCCGCCCAGGTAATAGTTAATAAACAGGACAGTTCTTTTCAGAACTGAGAAGTCTCCCGAACACCCGAACAATCTACTTCGCGGTAGTAGAATTAAGCAAGACAGTTCTCTAAGAACAAACTCTACCTGGCAAGTAGATACACACATGGTGTTACCGCAAACCAAATATAATTTGGTTCATATTACTCACAATGATCAAAAATAAAAGCAAATTAATACTGCCAAGATTTGTTTTTAAGTACACAGGATTAATTTTTAGCAAAAAGATTATCATGAGATGCCAAATCCGACAACCAATTTTTCACTCATCTTGTCTATTATTTATTGTCAAATTGACAACAATAATTTATAAAAATAAATAAATTAATTAAATAAAAATAAATATTTTGGTAAATAATTTTAACTCAATGTTTTACAGTTTTTATTAATGAAACATTTGTCTGAACGGGCAACAGCAGAGACTCTGACTCTAGTCTGAGAGTGAGAGGGGTGGTTATTGTGTATCTTGTCACAATGTCATGGAGGAATAAGAACACATGGTGGTCTTGTCGACCGTGTGTGTCAACCATCCCAAAAAAGTGAACAAATGGTGAAAATTCCAAAATCTCAATTCTGAGAATAAGCTGTACTGTCTGGAAACTAGGAAACTAGCCCCATAAATTGGGCCAATCCACTTCGAAGTGGATATTGGCCCATCTACCCATGATGTCAGATCATCATAAACCACGGACCAGAGCCGTATATTGAGAGAGTTGCGACATGGAGGGACCAGCTTTCTCCGGTCACGTGGTTGCTGGACGCCATTTTGTTCCAAAATGCAGTACAACCCAATGGGCAGACTAGTCTGGCACCCTGTATTCGCCAATGCATTTTTTGGAGACAACATGGCTTCTAATCGCAAGTTGTCGCAACTCTCTCAATAGACCTTTCTTTTGTTGATAAACAAACCGCGCTGGTTGGCATGGACGGCCGAATGTTAGCAAAACATTCAATCGTGTTAACAAATGTTGTGTCAAAATTCAACATTTCTGTAACCTTTCAATCAACCGAAAGTACATACCATGATCGGTTGCTTTGTTTCAAACAAATTCAACACTATTTTTGAATATTTGTGTAACATTAGTACAAACTGTGGCTATCTGCTTATGCTTTGCATTTATGGCTTTCCATAGTTTTCCAACCTCGGTTGGCAAAAACTCGGGCTGTGACGTTGCAAAAGAAAGGTCTATACACAGCTCTGCCACGGACCCTCACGGGACGCCCTCACCGACTGTGTGAGTGTGTCTAGTCTACGTCTGTGTGCTGCGTGTGAGTCGAGTGCAGTCAGGGGTGCGTTTTGGCGGCTGTAACCAATAGTTGTTTCTGACGTCATAACCAAAACGGTAACCGAGCTCACAACTCGGTTGTCGTTCAGTCTGAACAGCAGAACCAACGACCAACAACCAAAACAGTTTTTGGTTACCGCCGCCAAAACGCACCCCAGTAATCAGTAATGACACTGATCACATGTATCCTCCCGTGTCCGGTTTTCGATGTACTATGCCTTTTTCTTTGAATTGAAAAAAAAATAATGATGCCATATATCAACTGATGCCCTAATTACCTTCCTTTGTTTATAAGAAGTATGTAAAAATATATTAAAACTTGATAGACATTGAAACTTTCTGTTTTGAGTTTGACCTGTTTTCGAGGCAAACAAGAAAGTATGGTGTCCTGGTGAAGCCATACGCAGAAGAAACATCTGCAGTGACTTCAAGTGTTCTGTGAGACGTTGTGTATGACTCTATAGCCAGCAGTTGTCTTCATTTTATTCAAAATATTTTTTATTTAATTTTAAAAATTACGATGGTAATTTGCAAAAACTTTAAAAAAAAAAATTTTTTTTAAAAAGTGTCAATAAGTCTTGGCTTTCAAATTTGATTTTTAAAAAAGTTTTGAATCTTTTTATGTTTCTTAACATTTATAATAAAGCATATCAATAAACAGTGATATTTGAATCACCAAGCCAATGTTTAAATTTTAATGTTATTAATAATAAATGATATGAGGGTTTAAAAAAAAATTCTCCAGACTGTTAGAAAATGATATAAGGCACATGGCTTCTTTAAGCCTCTGTATTTTTTTCCCCAGAATGCTCAGCAGAATTTTAAGTCACATGATTTTATCATCGTGAATTGTGAATTGAAAAATTGTTCGATGAAACTTTTTCGGCGGGCAAATTTTTGTTATGGCCCCGACAGTATGACATATTTTTGTACCTTGTAGAAATGCCTAAAATACGACAAATTTTTGTAATACAAGTGCAACTTGCCAGTGGAGCCTCACATAATTCTAAGTTTTGGTCAAAGGAGAGGAGACTCTTTGCTTGGCAAGTCAAACCACAAAAATTGTATCTAGGGACTGTTTACATCGCGTGCAGACATGGCAGAGAGGTAAAAGATTTGCATCGATTTCAGGGACGCCCTGAAAACAGGACCTCCTACGATACTGACTGCACTAGGCCATTGACTGAACCACGAACCACGCTTTGGGGCTTTAGCATCTTATAAAATAAACTGATGTTTTTGTCGAATAATTTACAAAAATTAATTCCATGAATTCCATTAAAAACACTGAAAACAACAACATGCCTTTTACCTACCCGTGTCTCGTGGGCGCAGCCATCTTGAAAACACAGATGCATTGTGGTTAAAAATAGTCACGTGACATTAGGAAGAGGCAGTGGCCGGTGTACTTCCGCGTTGAGGACTGCGGGTGAAACTGAGTTTTGTTTTCTTGTGTAGTTGAAGAATTGTATAAAATCATACCAAAATGCCGGTAAGAAGATGAAGTTTGTCTCAAATAGTTTGTTATATTTATTTTGTGTGACTTTTACAAGTTCTTAAGATCAAATTAACTCAAAGTTTAAAAATTGTAGGCCTATTTAATTAATAAATTAATTACAATTTAAGTTTAAGAATGCAATACGTTAGTTGCCAATTTAGATCAATTTGTAGTACCTACTAGTTGATTTGATTTGGCATGTTTTTTAAAACAATAATTTATATTAAAAAGTAGTCAAAATTCAGACAATAAATCCTCACAGAACTCTACAACAATAATAATTCTTTCTAGCAGTAAAATACACGGTAATGGATAGGGCTCATTTACAAATTTTTGAAATTACACTATTCATTTATTGTTGTGTTGTGGTCCAGCAAATTGCTGTTTAAAGGGAGGGTATACCTTTGGTAATTACTCCAAAAATTTACTTGGTTCAAAGCATTGCAGCTAATGATAATAATGTGTAACATTTTAAGAAACAATTCCCTTCTTCGCGGGATTGTGGTTTTAGAGAATGAGATAAACAAATTATCAGTGTGAGGAGAAACGTTTCTCAGAGATTGTGTATTCCAATTTCCGGATTATTCTTCATGCGTGGACATAACCACTCCAGATTTTTGGCAATATCTAAAAAACGCTACCACCTTTTGCAATGAAATTTTCACGGGTTTGTTTTATTGTATATACATTTATAAAGCATTAAAACAATCGAACGGTTCCAAAAACCAAATGAATACTTTGCCTTTAATATATACCTTTTCTAGCCCCACCCACTGGCACTAAGTAGCAAAGAAGGTGAACCCTTACAATAGCCACACTTTGTCACTTACTGCCAGTGCCAGCCCATCCAATTGTGCAGCTTACATCAGAGCGCATCCCCGGTTTTAAAACAAACTTAAAGTTAATGTGTCAATTTTCCCTCTTAGTCTAAGCTTCCCTGAGTGCTTTGGCTGTTGAAATTATTAACCTTTTAAAAAAGTTATTATGAAATTTTCTCAGAATTCCTTCCTTTTATGGATCGCGGCCATTTTGAAATGACACACAATGCCATCTCAAAATTTGTCACTTGATGTCACTTCAATTGATGTTAATTTTTGCATCAGACTATAATTTAATTTTTAACCTTTCACCGATGTGTATGAAGCACTGTATTCTCAGTACTTTTCCGAGTTCTGTGAAAAAAATCAACAGGCAAATCACTCGGTGGGATTCGAACCCATGACCATTGCATTGCTAGAGCAGATGTCTTACCACTAGACCACCGAGCTAGCCCGGTGGCTAGAGGCAGTTTGAATCCTATGTTTTAGCAGCGGGTACCACAATGATTCAATAGATGTTAATTTGATCAATTTGATCAGATCAAAATCATAATCTAATCTGGTTTAATAGGGTAATTTTTAAAACAATGGGTAAATAAAGGACAAGTTTTTGTCGATTCTATATTTATGTCTCATAAAATTTTGAATTTGTTGGACATTTCCTAAAACTAATAATAATTTAACCTAGAAACCTGTGAAAGATTTACTTTCATTTTCTTATTGTGTTTCCTTTCAGGCGTACCACTCTTCTCTCCAAGCTCCAACGAGTATATGCAAACTAGCGTTGCTTCCACTTAATACCAAGTTTAAAGGTCCTGCTCCTCCAGGTAATGCAACAGAAAAGTTTGAGGGATAATACCAAAAAAAATTACAATATGGTTGCAGGGTTTTGTCTGTAACTTCTTCCATGACCAGCCAGCGGGACCAGTTTGCTTGTCATTTCACTAGTCCATCAGATTTTTTGATAGTTCATATTTCATATTAACAGGACTGTGAAATCTCTGCTTTTAGTGCAGAAGTGCCAAAAGAAAAGAAAAAGACAACAAATTTTCTATGTACCTTTATGGATCTACATACTGTCTTCTATTTTCCTTGCTCCATGGTATACTGTACACACAGGGGCAGCATGCAATGGGCGGTTATTGGCTGTTGGTTGTTGATAATTATATCAATATATGATAATTGTATCTTTTAAAATTACCTGTCAGTCAGTTTCCCTTGTGGTTTTTAACTTGATATTTGAATTTAAAACTGTTGCATCCCCTTAAGGTGATCCACTGGCTGCTGCTTCCCAGGCTGTATCGTAAACTTGGGGTTTGATCCCTGTTTATACGGCAGGTACAGGTTGAATGGCTTCTGACTGGCACCCCCGAACAAAGATAATTGACAAATTAGTTAGGGAGACCGCCAACATAGGGGTAGATAGCTCAGCTCAGACTTCTTGTTATTATTTTTTTAAAGGTATTGTACAGGATTGGTGAGGATACGATCATTGTTTAATTTTAGTCTGAAAGCATACAGATTATGAAGTTCATACTAGAACCATTTTTTTCTATGAAATATTTCTCCTCTAAAATGAAGTCATATTCGAGAAAACCGTATCTGAAAACCTTAACAAAAACTGCATTAACTGATTTCGGTTGTTATAAGCAAAATTAAGGACAATGTGTTTACATGCTGAAAATTGTGCCATGGTTTTTCATTGACTTTTTCCTGACTTTAAGTCCAAATTTTCACAGGTTTGCTATTTCTTGTATATTAAGGTTGATTAAACAAAACATGAACACTGTCTGCGACTATCTTGTCAGCTCTACCAATCCTGTGATTGAAATCTTGATGATACTTAATGATAATTTGTTTTCCAAAATTGTAACGGTTACACTGTTTTTTTCCTCCTGTGTTCAAGGTGATGGAAACAATGACATCATCGATGAGTCAATGTCTTACTTCAAGGCCAATGTCTTCTTCAGAACCTATGAAATCAAAGTAAGGAGCCACAAGCTTTTACTTTTCATGGAAGGTTAAAAGATGTTAAATTTGCATCGGGATAAAGAATATTATTTGGTTTAACCCATACACCGATGTACATTCAGTACTTTCCTGTGAAAAGAAATTCCACAGGCATATTACTTGGGTGGGATTTGAACTCACGATCTTTGTTTTCTAGAGCAGATGTCTTACCACTAGACCACCAAGATTGCCCTTCAGCTAGAGGCAGTTCGAATCCTATTTTAGCAGCGGGCACCGCAACAATTTACATGTTCAAAATGGAAGTTGTTTTAAGTTGCTTGGAGAAATGCATTATAATAGTAACCAAGGATGCCTCATAAGTGAACTTAATCACTGTAGCTCGCAAGCCTGAGGAAACCTGTAGACAAGGGTGCTTGCTATGTGAACCAGAAACCCCTACTCTTCCATGATATGCGTTCTGGGTTTTTGTTACATGCACTACCAATCCTAGTACATGGGACCTACAGCTTAATGTCCCATCTGAAGGACAAAGCAATTATGGTAAAGCATCTTGCTCAACGATGCAAGTGCCACGACTGGGACTCAAAACCAGGCTAGTGATTAAATCAAGCCCTATTTTACTCTGAAAATACCCAAAGGTGCACAACTTTAAGTATCCAGAAGATTGTTGTTTTTTTACCCGCATCAAGCCAGAATAGTCGGACACTCATTTCAAACTTCTATGTTTTGTGTTATTTTGCAGAGTGAGGCAGACAGAGTTCTTATCTACATCACACTTTACATCACTGAGTGCCTTAAGAAGCTGCAGAAGGTAGGTTCTGTCGTCGTTTAATTGATACTAGTAAGCACCCATCTGAATTATTACAGAAAAACTTAGTTTTAAAAGTGTTTTCTGTGAAGCACCAGAAATTTTACAATGGACTGTTTTGTGTAATTTGTTAATTTTGTACAACACAATACTGATAATTTGCATGTTATTCTTTTACCTATTTTGTTGACAGAAATGACAATTGTTATCATAATGTTTGCTATTGTCACTATCAATGTCATTTGTAATTTGTTTATATATATATGAATGACAGTAAATGGATGGCAGTTGATGTATTGTTTTATCTTGAGCATTGTTCACAATGTGCTTGTTTGCATTAATGTTTACACATGAGTTTTCTATCTTCCCCCACCCCCCCACCCCCCTCTCTCTCTCACCCGAAAACCTTCTCCTCTGCTCTTTTGAGAAATTGTTGAGAATGTGACAATGAGTTGTGATTTTGCTGTACACATAGCATTTTGAAGACAATTTTTTCACTTGCATCCCATATTTTTTATGCAGAGTGTCCCTATTTTGCCTTTTATGTATTGTGTCTTGTGAAACATTCTTAAGATGAGTGTTTTACCTCTAAATATATGCCTTGTACTTAATGTTTCACTGGCTCAGTGTTGCTTTTTGGTGATTGTGCTATTATACATGTAGTTTATTTATTTATTTATTTATTTATTTATTTATTTATTTATTTCCCATGGGTCCCATGTTGCATTTGTTTCTCCCTTGGGTGCAATTTGCAGTATTGTGTTACCGTGTGAGAGCGTGTTTGAACCCAGTTTTCATGATGCTAAACAAGTAAAACAAACTGGGTTTTTTTATTGTTGTTACTATCATTATTATTTATTTGGCCATTGATACAAGAAAACAACATACAGACAGTCAAAATAAGTTAAAACCATAATTGTGATGCAAGGAAATTCCCCGATGAAAGCGCCCCCACGCAGTCAAAAATACGGCCAATTGATTTAATGTTCTGTAATTTCACGGCAAGCACCAAAACAAAATTATTGAGGTACTGTTCAACTATTGTTTACTGTTTGTATACTGTATGATTTCTTTAAAATGATGGAATTGAAAGATCTGAAACCCTATCTCACTGAAGCTCTGAGCCTTACATTTATAGGAACCTCCACCACTCATTATTGGCTCTGATAAGGGTACCATACTAGACTCCATGCCAACATTTGTTGATTGGCTGTTATGTTCTAAATTCAGCAGATTTGAACAAGACTAAGAAAGGGAACTTTGAAAGTAGCTTAGAGTTAAATATTAAAAGAAAAATGCAGGTATATTTTTTCACTATTTTGAATAATGTAATATTTTATATTTTCTTTCAAAAACCGATAACAAACTAAAGTGACCTCTTGCCTTTGTTTCTCACCAGTTAGATTGAAATCTAATCCTTAATATTTTGGTTTTCATTTCAGTCTGCATCCAAGGTCAATGCTAAGAAGGACCTCCACAGTCTTGCTATAACTAACTTTGACATTCCTGGTGATCCAAGGTTCCCTTTGAACGCCATGTACCAGAAGCCATCTAACAAGAATGAAGCAGGTTAGAAACAGAATTTATGATGAGGCTCTTAGTTAACTCTTTCAGTGCCAAGTTCGTACATGTACGATCTATTTTGTGTATTCCGAAAATGCCAATATTGTACATGTACGATCTATTTTATGTATTCCGAAAATGACAATATCGTACATGTACGATCTATTTTATGTATTCCGAAAATGCCAATATCGTACATGTACGATCTGTTTTATGTAATCAAAAAGTGCCATCAATCGTACATGTATGACCCATAATATAAATGTTATCACGAGAGGGCATTATCACTCTAACGTAGTATACAATTTCGTACAAGTACGACCTTTTTCTCTAGGTTTTATTCGGGTTCTTGCAAGAGGGCGCATCGTTTTCTGAGCTTTTCTAATGTATTCTATTTTGAGCTCTGATCGATACCGCCATAGGGCGATCGATCGTCTGCTTGTTTTTAATTACACTTTGAAACAATGGCAGCCCCCAGGAAACGTACACGCTTTACTTCCCAATCTATCACTCTTTAATGAAAAACTTCGGGATTTCAGGATGTACCAAGGCAACACAAATCAGCAAGATACATTTTGTTTGGTGAATAAGACTTTTTAAATATTTTTTTTACCGAATTTTGAAAACCTTAAAAAAATGAGCACTTTCGGGTCAAAACACAAACCATTATTGCTTCGTCCTTCGGATGGGACGTGAAGCTGTAGGTCCAGTGTGTTGTGTGATGCATGTAAAAGAACCCAGTCATTTATCTTTAAGAGACTGGGTTTGCCCCGGTGTTTTTGGCACCTTGTATACCCTCACGGAAAGGATATTAAATGCAACAGCAGCTAAAAAGAAACCCTAGTTTGAATGAATTAGGGAATTTGAATGCGTGTTAAGGAAAACCTGTATTACATGTATTCGATTTGAAAGAGTTCATTCATAAAAACCACTTAGTTTTTGAGATAACTGTACCCTGTGTGACCCTGTTCCATTCAGGCGAGGGGGAAGAAGTGCCACAAAGCCCTTTGCAGAGAGGTGCTGGGAAAAAAATTTATAATGAGGGAAAAAGGAATGCGCAGAACTTTGTAGTAAAACAGATGTGATTTGGAAATGGAAGTTGTAGAATTGAAAGAAAAATTGCACCAACATTTGCTAATTCACAGACATATGTTTCCTAACTTTTTGAAACAAAATGGCATTCCAAAAAGATTAAGATTTTTTGTATTCATTTGTTGCATTTATTGAATTATTTTAATTTTTCCAATTCTCTGTAATTCAACAGATCAAGTTCGACTTTACCTGACCCAGATTCGGCAAGAGACTGGACAGCGTCTTGTAGAAAAAGTCTTCGATCCGGCAACAGATAAACCAAGCAAGTGGTGGATGTGCTTTACTAAGAGAAAGTTCATGGAGAAGAGTCTTTCGGCACCTGGCCAATAAAGAGGGTCATGTAAAGGTCGAAGGTCATGGAATGAATGTCGGTCTGTCTTAATATTTTAATATACTCCAGCCTATTACCAGGCATGCAACTTTTCTTCAGCTGATCAGCTTATTTCCTGAATGTTGGTACTCGGCTGTATCACAGGGTTTGGGTTTGCGCTTGACTTGTTGAAGGGTCTGTATACGTTTGGTAATGACTCTGAAAATTAATGGCATTAAAAACTTACTTGGTAAGAAGTACAGCAGCTTTGGATAGTATAATGCATTTTAAGAAACTTTTCACTTTGAAGTAATGTGGTTATGGAAAAATATATTGGGTTTTTATCCAAACAAATTTGAATCTGAGATTCTGAGAAGCGTACCTGACAGATACGTTTCTCAGATTGCTTGTTCAAATTGCAGATAATTCTTCCAGCGTGGACATAACCGCTCCAGATTTTCGGCAATATCTAAAAAACGCTACCACCTTTTGAAATGAAATTTTCACAGGTTAGTTTGATGGTATATATCTACAACTATATAGGATGGAAACAAACAGTGGGTTCCAATAACCAAACGTACACAATTCCCTTTAAGTGTCTGGCCAGCAGGACAAGTTAACTTGTCATTTCACTAGTCCATCTGCGTTTTCACTCCCGGTAGTCCATATTTCAAATGAAATGGATGCTTTTAAACACTGAACTAGCCAGTCGGACCACCTGGAGTGAATGTTGACTGGATGTTTTAACTGGAAAATTGGAAAACACAGTTGTATGCCTGTATTACTCAGAAGGTATTTTTGTCATTGTCACCCAAGAGTTCCCTGATACCATTGATAAGTTTGAATTGATGTTTTCAGCTGTGGCTATGGCTAGATTGCAGTCATAGCCGCAGCCAAAGTCATTTGATTCGGATGCAGCGATACTCTCAACTTTAGAACTAGGTTTTTATTGGAGTTTTTGCTACGTTAGGCGTCAGTAGACATACCAGGTTATTTTCTATTACTGGCGTAATTTTGAGCATTTTCCTCAAAGGTATTATACAGGATTGGTAGAGCTGACAAAATAGTCGCAGACTGTGTTAATTTTTGTGTGTGGGAACCATATACTTGAAATAACAAACCTGTGAAAATTTGAACTTAATCTGCTTTGTGAGTCAGGAGAAAATCGTGAAAAACCATGCATAATTTTCAGCATGTAAACACATTTTCCTTAATTTTGCTTATAACAACCGAAATCAGTTAATGCAGTTTTTGTTAAGGTTTTCAGATACAGTTTTCTTGAATATGACTTCATTTCAGAGTGAAATATTGAACGTCATAAACAGTAAGCTTTCAGACAAAAATGAAAAAATTATGTGTTTTCTATCCTTACCAATTCTGTATAATGCCTTTAAACTCTTATTTTTATCTAAGTAGTTTATCAGAAAAAGAAATCATTCTGTCCAAGCATCTGTACGCTGCATAACTAAAGATGAGACCCCAATTGCATGGCCCAGCTTACGTCGAAATTGTGTGCTTACAAGGCCCAATAAAAAGCGTAGTTCTGTGGGTTGTAGGTGTAGATTTCAGCAATAACGCAGTGCTATGAAATAGGGCCTGTTAAATATCAAAGTAGATGAGACCTTTTTTTTCAGGGCTTTTATCTTCTTCTTTTGTGTACAACCATGTTTCTACAGGCCAGGAAGGGGGGGCTGGTATTAAAACTTTTCAGACACATAAAAAACAATGAGTTATTTCACCATTCAAAACCACAATAGTGAAAGGTTTCAAATGGTGCATCAACTTATTCGAAAAAAGGTACCAAAAGTAGGGGGGTTAAGAATTTAAATTATGTAATTCTTGATTTTGGGAGATGAACTATTATTATTGACTTGGTTATACGACATAGCTTGGAAATTTTCTAGTGTAAAAGAACAGTCTGTAACATTTCACAAACTTGAATACAAAATTAATAAATCTTTATTTGAAATCACTCCTGAATTGTCGATTTGTTTACATTCCTTGCCCCACTTTGGCTCTATGTTATAAACCTGCTGAGCAGGAAAACAATCGCTTCATACAAAGTAGTCGGGAACCAGTTACAAGCAATGTTCATTGCATGGCATTGTGATTGGTATCAGCTTATGCTGAGAATGATACTGGATCTCTTCTACATCTGTTCAATTCGCCGTATTTTTGACTGCCGCGCGAGGGCGTTTGTGGACCAATTTTTACGTGATGAAAACAAGTAAACAAACAGGTTTTTTCATTTTTGTTATTCCTATGTTTATGTATTTCGTCGATGATGCAAGAAAACTACATACAGGCAATTAAAATAAGATGAAACTGTAATTGTGATGCAAGACACTCCCTGAAGAAAGCGCCCTCATGCGGTCAAAAATATGGTCAATTTACTAAAACATTTCAATATCTCATAAATGCTTATTATATTATTCAACCCAAAGTCTTTATAAACTACTTATACGCAAATGTTGAATTGTATTACTTTTAATTATATTCTCTTTTAGTATAACAATATTTGTATTACTAACTAGACGGTAACAAATAATTTGCAAATAACTCTGAGTAAATTTAGATCTCGGTTTTCGTAAACTATTACACCTGCTCTTCTTAAGATAAACCACACCATAAAGTATCTACACTTTTCCAGAATCAAACGATATGCAATGATACAAAAGCTGTGAATTATATATATATTTTTTTTAGTGCAACTACTTTTTTTCCATACAAATTTGCACTCACAAACCAACAAACAAACAAACAAAATGGGACAAAACCTGGAAAACAGGACAATATCAAACTACAATTAAACCGTAAAACTCCACTTTGTGATAAACTTATGCATTGTATTTGAATTAATCGCTATCATTTTTTCCAATTCATAATTATGTTTTACTAAGGGTAGTGAAATTCGGCCTTTGTTTATTGAATCTACCTAAGTTTTAAAATGTCATCTTCTTAGTCAGCAGAATACAAAGATTTAACAGTAAGCTCGGTTGGTCGGTGTTTGGACCAAAGAGAATGGATTTAAAACTTAAAAGTAATTTCCTCCTTTGACAAGCCTTTCCACCAAGCTTTGAACTCTTTCCAAATAGGTTTTGTAAATTCACAATCAAAAAACAGATGTTTCATTGTCTCCAGAAACTTGGAACAGAAGGAGCATCTTGAACCAAACGATATGCACTTTGTATCCCCAAATATTTGAGAAGCGTTACTGACAGTAACGTTTCTCCGATTGTGTATTCCAATTGCAGATTATTCTTCCTGCGTGGGCATAACCGCTCCAGACAATACCTCAAAAACAACACCTTTTGAAATGAAATTTCACAGGTTAGTTTTATGGTACAACTATAACAACAACAACAACAACAACAACAACAACAACAACAACAACAACAACAACAACAGCAGCAGCAACAACAACAACAACAACAAGGATTGAAACAAACAGTGGCTTCCAACTACCAAACGTATACAATCCCTTAAAAAAAAACCATTAGAGTGAGAATTATATAATCTGCCGCAATAAGCCATTTGCGAGCTATTATTTGAATGATATCTGGTACAATGACTTGCTTAGTCACAGGATACCGCTTAAATTCGAATTCCTCAGACTATAGAGACAGTTGTTGGCACGATTTGACGGCCATTGTCAAGTGTCACAGGCAATCTTCGCATCCAACTTTGAAGTAAAACCTCTGAATCCCTATAAAGAGACCAGCGCCTTCAACACGTACTCTTCAGTCTCCTGACGATGACTTGAGTAGGCTTAATAGTCAAAACGTTGAGACTAATTAAGAACTCACTACGTGGTAGTGAAGTTAATAACGAACAGTCCCCTCGATCCACTATGCGAAAGTATTATAGTCCCGGCCGATTTACTCTGCACAGGTAGTAGTAAGCATGACAGTTCATTTCAGAACTAAGTAGTCTCCCGAATTCCGAAATCTACTCCGCGGCAGTAGAATAAATATCAAGACAAGTTCCCAAAAAACAAAATCTACACAGTAAAGTATAGGTATACACATGGTGTTACCGCAAACCGAATATACATTGATACCTCACCATGCAATGCCTCAAATCCCATAAACTTTGAAGTAATTCAACATAAACTTGGGTAGAACGCGTGACCTTTTATTTGTTCACTTGTAATAACAGTTTCTGATCATCCCTGCCGAGTAAGGTTTGGGTGTGAATGCTTTTTTATACTTTTCGTGTTCAAAATCGCCTTTGCCTGTAAGGAGGTAGTTGACCTACCTGTGTGCATTGCATCACGTGGTATGACTCCCATAACTATAGTAATTAGTTACACGTTAAAGGTGTTGTACACTTTTGATAACAGCTCAAGATCAGTGTCCACATTTTGTGTGATTCAACATATGCATGAACAAACAAACCTGTGAAAGTTTGAGTTCAATTGGTCATCGAGGTAACGAGAAAGTAGTGCAAAGAGACCTTATGGGTAAAAACTATTGTTTTACTTATTTCTCAGAAACGATAGCAATTTAGTCAGAAATGTTTTAAGGAACCCTTTCTACCATTACTTACTTTAAATCATGTAAGTTATGTGTGAATATGTGAACGTTTGTGTTTTTCGATCTTACCAATAGACTGTGCAAGTCTCGCGCGTATCGGAACGAGAAACACGTAACAACGAAGAACATTGTTTTCTCTGAAATCAAATCTTTGTTTTAAATTCTATCTAATAATCAAAATCTGAACAACAAAAATACTCATTACATGTTTATAAAATCAGTTTTAGTTTTTACAATAAATACACAAATAATGTGCTAATTATTAGTGAAGCAAAATTAAAACTCTGGGACAAGGATGCTTATTCGATCTTAACTTTTCAGAAACCACTTACGTGGATTCGCGAAGGTCACACGGGCGGTAAATTAACGCTTGACGCAGTTTTTGAGGACGCTGACGCCTCAACAACCATAGACTGCAATGAAAAGGCTTTGCGTTGCAATTACAGCATCTGGCGATTATCATCGCTCATCAAAAACAAGCGTTTACATAAGTTTTGTGATCGGAGGTGAGCAAAAAATTCTTAATTTTTTGCAGCAACCGAAAGCCGAGGTCAAGTTTAATTCTCGGGTTTTCTTCAATATATTGTTGAATTGATTTTACTTTCATATTTTGTATCACTAAGTTTTACATATGTATTTTTCACGGGCATAAACCACGTTGAACTTAAATAATTGACAAAACAAAATCTCACCCACGTAAATCTCCATATGGTTGGGACCACAATGGTCCCGGAAGTTCAAATATGCGCGAGACTTGCATAGTCTATAGTGTACAGGGCCTTTCAACACACTATAACTCTCAGTCACGAACTGTACTGTTGAACTATAATCTGGGTTTCAGGGACCAGTCCAAGGTCAAACTGACTCAAAAGTGTATTGGGTCACCTCGGGAATACTCGAATTACTAAAAAATTAACTTTATATATAGATACATTATGTGAGACTTATAGGGTCTGTAAACGTTTGGTAATCACTCTGAAAATTAATGGCAATAAAAACTTACTTGGGATTAGTACATCAGCTTTGGATAATGCATTTTAGCTTTTCACAATAGAAGTACTGCGGTTATTGAAAACGATATAACTTTTTATCCCAACAAATTTGAATCTGAGAAGTGCAATACTGACAGTAACGTTTCTCAGATTGTGTATTCCAGTTGCAGATTATTCTTCTGCGTGGACATTAAACCGCTCCAGATTTTCGGCAATAAAAAAACCCGCTATTGAAATGAAATTTTCACAGGTTAGTTTTACGGTGGATGTATACAACTATGTAGGATTTGAATTTTTTTTGTAGTGGGTTCCAATTACAAAACGTATACAAGCCCTTTAAGTTATTGTTCTGCAAAGAAAGATAAATCTATAATTTGTCCCTTTATAAAAAAATTATAAAGTGAATATTTCTGAGAAATTTGTACACTCCCGGGTCGGAATTAACCCGTATCCCAGGTCCCATGGGGCCTGACCCATAATGACCCGGAAACTGTAAACAAACAAAAAAACCACCCAAAACCCCTGTAGCTTTAGATTCTGCGTAAGTTTGACTCATTTTGACACAATTCTGGGTCGACACTGACCCGAAATGAGTCAGGCCCCCGGAACCGGGTCGATAACCCAGGAGTCTTTAGGGCTGACTTTGATTAGGTTCCATTCATATAATCTATAGACTTAAACAAGTTAATGAATAGGCTGGGGATACGGCCATGTTTGTCTAGTGGCCAACCTCACCCCATTCGGTATTTGAACTATCGGCGATCTAACTCTCTCGTTGGTAGGAAAAGCATTGAAAGTGGGATTCAATACAGGGACTATTTCTGTAGGTCTTCTAATAACGGCACGAGGTAAGAGGTTGTTCCCATCAGCGAACTGGCCAGTATTCTGCTTCTGTACGGGGATCAGGAGCATAAGGAAGACGGGAATAAAGAGGAGGCCGTGGAGTGTTCCCAACGAAATCACGAGAAACATCGTCTTGAAGAATGTTCGAAAGATATAAATGTCTGAGAAGGCGAGTATTAAGATGCTGAGAATGGTAGACAGTGATCCCTGCACGATGGGCATACCGATGGTATAGAGAGCGTGGATGGCGTTCCCACGACGTGAACCTGTGCTTCCTGAAATGTAGGCGTAGCTGATATGTGCAGAAAAATCTACACTGAAACCTACGCAGATGATGATGTTGGTCATGGATATGTTATCGAGGTTGACGTCCCATAGGGGCATGAACCCGACCAACCCTGTGACGATGGATGTTAGGGAGAGAGTGACGAGGATAGAACAGATGGGGTTGGGGATCATCAACAGAGATACGATTAACATGGCACCGACGGCGATACCAAGATTTTGCATCGTGTTCGGTAAGATGGCGATAAACTGGTCAAAGAAGATAAAAGTTGGATGGTAGACAATGGCTGGGATCTCAGAATCCTCAGCTATTTTCCTCAGTGCTGTCATCATAGAGCTCTCTTTATTTGTGGAATCCAAGTCTTTTGTGATAACAACGAATCTTGACGATTCTATACTTGAGTTGTCTTTGTTGAAGACAATATCCATGGAGTAATGTTGGAAGGCTGGGAGTTTGAGGAAAACTTCTCGGAGATTGTACATGAATATTTTATCGTTTGGTTCCTTTAACCCTCTCAATTCCAGAAACGAAAGGTAGTCACGAAGCCAGGATGAAGAGAGGTTTCTATTCTTATCGTAGACATACTCAGTCTCCTCCATCTTCACGAGAGTCTGCTCCATGTGATCTTGAATTAGTGGATGCCAGATATCTCTTCGCTCTGTAAATACTAAGGCGACTTGAGGGCCGTACGATGAGAAATAGGCACGTGAATCATCTAAGTATTTAGCCCCATACGAGTCATCACTCGCTAAGTTCCTGAGGCTGAGTCCCAGTTCCACCTGTGTACATCCATAGATAGCGATGGCCAAGTAGCCAGCATACAAGACTACAATGATTAGTACCATCCACCAGCTTGTGATGAAAGGCCCGTAATACTTCCTGAAGAATACCATCACGGCATGCTCATTGGTAGTTTTAATATGAGAAAATTGCTGGATAGATGCTTGAGAGGATTGCTGGATAGATGCGTGGGCATGACCATTGCTGACGTTGAGGCCACGTTGTGCCGGAGTACCACCCGAAGGAGAAATGGCGAAGACGGAATTTGATATCTTCTTAGGGACCTTACAGCAAAATATTATTCTGTTAGCTGACTCCCGTCGACCGGTCAGCACCATACAGGCTCCGAAGAATGTTATCTGAAACAGGTAGTCGAAGATAATAGCAGTGCCCAAATACAAACAAAATATTCTCACCGACTTAAAAACCGTTATGGCTCCAATACCAAAAGCCAAGGCATCAGTCACAGACGTGATGGTAATAGACATGGCGGCCTCGGAGAAGGCTTTGCGCATGCGTTCTTCCACAGTCAGCTCGGTATTCGTCTTGCGCCAAGCAGCTAGCATAATGAACATATCATCAACTCCAATGCCTGAAGAAAGAAGAAAACAAAACAAAACTAGATATTCAGTTTTTATGAAAACACAAAAACAGGGTGTTCATGTTGCTGATCCATGAATTTGAGTTCCATTAAGCACGACCTCGTGATTCAAGCGTGATTCAAGGTTCAAGATTTGAGATTCATAATCGATGGTTGATGTCAACAGATGGCGCTGAAGCCTGTTAAGTATGGTGACGTCATCAATTTAAAAATGTTCAATACTTTTCCTCCACGTGTAAGTATTTAAATAGTGAATTTGTGTTGTTTTATTCAGGACTTTTGATTTTATGAAACAATAACTTTTGGAATAATATCACCAGAGGGCGCTGTGTATATTGATGACGTCATCGTTTAAATTGTTTGAAAAGGCCAAGGGTCTTTAGTCATTTCATACACATAAACCATGTTCCAATTCCCTTTCATATTGGCTAAAGAGCTGTAATTAAGGTTGTTGATTATTTATTCACTTAAATTTCCGGTTTTGACCAAAAGACAAGGTCAAACTGGGGTCATGTCAGTTTCACTTCTTTTTAGATTTCGTTGACCTTTGTGAATATGTATAGACAGTCAAAATCGGTTGTATGTTTGAGGAGTTGCCGTCTTTAAGTTTAGGTTCAAGTATGTTGAGTTTCAAGGTTCAAATCATTGTTTAAGTGTTATTTCGTGGAGAAGAGTTGGAGGGAAGAAGAAGAAGAAAGTCAAGAAAAACTCGAACAAAACAATAGGTTTTGGGCCACTGGCCGAACACCAAAAAAGAATTATAATAAAATAAACTTAAAAAGAAAACAAGAATTGTAATAATTATTTTTTCCAAAAGGATTGACTCTTAAAGGAACGTTACAGAACTGGTAATTAAAATTTTCTTTAAGATCACAGATTTACATAAAACTTACACGGTCTAATGATGATGATAGTAGAAAACATCCCTAGAAATATTTCTGTCTGAAATGCCATATTTGATGAGAAATAAATAAAACTAATTTCCGATTGGAGTTTATCGCTCATGAGCGTTTTATTCATGCATTGTATAACACATGCAAATGTGTAATCGGTTTTTCACTATTTTGTGGTGACCCAGATGGCCGATCGATCTCAAACTTCTACAGGTTTGTCAGTGTATGTATATGGTGGATTATTTAAAGTGCTTACTGCCAGCAACTGGTTTGTTAGCAAAAACCAATTCTGTAATGTTCCTTTAAATAACTCAAACTGCTTCAAACGTAAGATACACGGCTGTATTTTCAGGTCTATGGGCTAGCGCTCATCACTTTTGATAATCCATTGGTTTCATCATCATAAATAACTAGAATAAATATACCAACTGACAATAAGTAAAACTCATAGATAATTCCCTTTGGATTTAAAATTGTGGACATAAGCAAAATGTCTATAAACAATAACGGTAACTTACACGAAAGAACACAAAGGTAAATGAAGTCAAGCAGGAAAAAGAGGGCGGGTTTTTGGTGTTTAACAAGCAGTGGAGACGGAGCTAAAGCACAGTTTTCCTCCTATTTTCGTCATACTTTTTAAGGTAAAAAAACCCCACACACACACCAGGGAACAATGTTATACAAACTACACGGGATTTTGAATTGACCAAATGAACCAGATCGCTTCGATGATCATGGCAACTGACCTCTCTTGTTTAGTTAACAAACAAAACAAAAACAACTACAGGGACCATTGACGTCACGGTTAACACTTGTACACTTGACCTGAACAACACCTTTGGTTTTTGTGTTTGCCGAGAGCAGGCCTACTATACACAAGAGATTTGTGAGCAAACATATCAAGAAATCGTTTGCTTAGAAAATGACTGAAAATGGGTATTACGATCTCGGTATACGTGCACCAGAAAGCTAATTTGTGTTCAATAATTGTTTTTTATTGTGAGTTAAAACTGAATAGATTGAACTTCGTAAGCTATACTGTTTGCCATAGGCCTACTACTCGCCATGCATGAAGTTGAGCCCACTGATTAGGAATTGTATACGTTTGGTAGATGGAACCCACTGTTTGTTTCAATCCTATATAGTTGTATATATAGCATAAAACTAACCTGTGAAAATTTCATTTCAAAAGGTGGTAGCGTTTTTGAGATATTGCCAAAAATCTGGAGCGGTTATGTCAACGCAGGAAGAATAATCTGCAGTTGAATTACACACAATCTGAGAAACGATACTGTCAGTAACGATACTAGATTCAAGTTTTTTTTGGGAAAAGTAATATATTTTTTTCATAACCGCAGTACTTCAAAGTGAAAAGTTTCTTAAAATTGATTATACTATCCACACCTGCTGTACTTCTTACCAAGTAAGTTTTTATTGCCATTAATTTTCAGAGTCATTACCAAACGTATACAGACCCTTTACTGCAGTAGAACGCCGCCATAAATGAACAATTTATTATTTTGCCGTTGAATGAAAGGAAATGAGCAACGGATCAAGTTAAAGTTGAGTTGTTCATTCCTCGTTGCCGAGTGAAGCGTTTTCTCATCTACACTAGAAAGGCCATAAATCAATTTTTACAATGGTTTGTTACCAGACGCGCCGTAGGACCATTATGAGCCATGATTGTGTCTCCCTTTGTCAAATGGCATTTCTGGCCACAAAAATACAAAGAAGAAGAAGTTGAAAGTACCGGGAAAGCACCGGAATAAACCCCAATGATTACAAATTCAAAAACCAAATTCAGTTTGTTATTATTCCTTGTGTTTTGTTATTATTTCCTTGTGCCCCCCCCATAAAAAGCACCAACAAGCAAAAAGAGCACTGACATTGTGCGGACTTGGGCGGCTGAGCGGACTTGTAAACGCAAAGTTTTAGTTCCTGTGGGGGTGGGGGAAAGTGCCCTATAATAATAACAATCTCTTAATATGGCGTCTTTCAAGAACCTTGGCCATCCAAGTCATTAGTTTCTGAAAGACGGGTGGCTTTCAAGTGGAATATTATTTTCATCCTGATTCGTCCTTTAAAGGGGTTGTATACGTTTGGTAATTGGAACCTACTTTTTGTTTCAACCCTACATAGTTGTAGATATATACCATCAAACTAATCTGTGAAAATTTCATTTCAAAAGGTGGTAACCCTTTTTAGATATTGCCGAAAATCTGGAGCGGTTATGTCCACGCAGGCAGAATAATCTGCAATTGGAACACACAATCTGAGAAACCTTACTGGAGTAACGCTTCTCAGATTCAAATTTCGGGGGATAAAAAGTGATATATTTTTCCATAACCGTTTTATTTGGAATTGAAAAGTTTCTCAAAATGCATTATACTATCCAAAGCTGCTGTACTTCTTACCAATTATGTTTGTATTGTTATTAATTTTCAGAGTCATTACCAAATGTATACAGACCCTTTAAACTCCATAAAAAGGTTAAATTTAAATGTTTTGCATAATTCAACATTGAGTTACCTAACGGTGTAATTGTAATTAAAAGTACGTGTACATAACATAAAATAAAACAAATACCTTAAAGGTTTTCAAAAATTGTTAACGCATTTTGAGTAAGGGACTGTAAATATCAAAGATTTTTTGAAAATGTTGGCCACGGCCACAAAAATGGATTTCCTTCATACTTTTATAATGGACCTTGGCCCCAAACTAACAAAAATGGAAAAACAATTTTAAAAATAACTTCGTTGCCATGGCAACAGCCGATTTACCGTTTCGGAGTGGTTTTGCCTTTTTTTTCGATTTTAGAATAGTGAAATTTGCCCTCTTTCAAGGCCGCGTTACCATTAGACAGCATATAGAAAATTTGTTTCTTTACATATTATGGATAGGTGGGACCGTTAGAGGTTGCATTGAATGCATAAAAATAATCACCAGGTATATATATGGGCGGGTTATACCATTAGTTCGAAATAGGGGTGTTTTTGGACTTTGTTAAAAGATGAAAATATACCATCTTTTGACGGCTCATAACCCATATGGTATAGTGCTCCGATTTCAACATCGACCACATATGGTTGAGATGGGACATTAGTCTTGTAGAAAATTAAAAAATTGCTTGGGGAAAATACTTGATTCTTTGCAGTGTTGCCAGGCATTTGCAACTTTTTTTCGAAATTCACATGGGCACATAGTGCCCCCCATCCGTATTATCTAAAGTTCTTGAGCGATATTTATAAAACTTGCCGCAAATGTTCATTTTACCAAGTTGTGCTTGGTCAAATAAAAATAAAATTAAAACTAGACTTTCAGTTTTTGTCATGTGACAAAAACAAGGTGTTCGTGGGGAGTGATTGAATGAATAAACATTCTACCTTATCAATCCAATGCCTGGTCCAGGAGTTATGAATTTTTCTAAAAATTTAACATCAACTTCCGGTTTGGACCGGAAGTCAACGTCAAATAGGGGTCACATTATGTGTAGCGCATTTAGTTTATGAAGACGTTTTAGATGATGTATGGATTGTAAACCTCAAACGATTTGTTGAAACATTAACTTTTACTTTCCGGTTCGAACCGGAAGTCAAGGTCAAATGAGGTCACAGTGTGTAGCGTTTCTTAAATCTTTGGAGCCCTTTCTGATGATGTATAGATGATAAAAATCCAATGTGTGGTTCAGGAGTTCTGATTTTTTCAAATATTAAATTTCATCTTCCGGTTTGAACAGGAAGTAAAGGTCACTTGGGGTCACATTCTGTATATCGTTTGTTAAGTTGTTACATACTTGTCCAATGGTGTATAGATTGTAAAAATCCATTGTGTGGTTTAGGAATTATGAATTTTGAAACATTAAATTTCAACTTCCGCTTTGAACCGGAAGTCAGGGCAAACGGGGTCACAATAAGTGTAGCGTATTTTAGGTTTTACAAAGACCTTTCAGATGATGTATAGATTGTAAAAATCCAATGTGTGGTTCAGGAGTTACGAATTTTTCAAGTATTACATGGATTATCTTCATGCCGGGGTGCGCAATATACAAGGTAACAGCGATGCTATTTAATGTATTCCTACATGTAGTTGATGTAAACTGAACTACACGCACAATGTACGTGTATCTGTAACACGTGTTATTACACCATCTTGCGTTATCAAATTGGGTCAACACAAACGTGCGCTTTAATGCCGGTGGTCATAAGACAAGATGTAAATGTCAAAATGTTGTTATTTCTGTGCAAACGTTTGAGCTGGCTCAACATTCTACAACCTGATGCAGAAATTATGCTGAAATGATAAGTAGTTTTTGAGATACAAAATTTCCGGGTTGAACCGGAAGTCAAGGTCAAATGGGGGCACTTTCTGTGTAGCGTTTGTTGGACCTTTAACGAACTTTCCGATGATGTATAGATTGTAAAATTCAACATGTCGTTCATGAGTTATGATTTTTTTTCAAATATTAAACTTTAATTGAATGTAATTCAATACCTGATGACGTCATCATAACATCATCAAGTTTGTGTCGTCTTGATATTTAGGTTCAAATGTCTGATGAGTTTCAATGTAAAATTCAATTTCAATCTTGAGTTATGTCGTAGATAAGCCCGAAAATGATGTTTTTCAAGAAAAAAACCAAAGGCAAACTTTGACCTAGGGCATGACCTTGAAGAAAAGGTCATACGATTTTGACGTTAACTTTTGAAATGTAGCCCCAGTCTTGATCTATCACATGCCCAATTATGAACATCATAGCTTTCATATTCAATGAGATACAGCAAATACCAAATGGTCATTTTTCAACTTTAAAAACGTTGTAATTCGACACCTGATGACGTCATCATGACGTCATGACAATTGTGCCGTCCTCATATTGAGGTTCAATTGTCTGATGAGTTTCAAGGTTCAATTCAGTTTCAATGTTGAGTTAGAGAAGAGTTCTAGGGAAGAAGAAGATGGAGAAGAAAAAAAAAGAAAAAAAACGGAACAATAACAAGAGGTGTCCGTGCTCATATTGCACGAACACCTAAAAATGCAATGAAAGGAAAATTTTGGGGTTGTTTTGCCCAATTTTGGTAAAAAACATGTTTTTACCCCATCATTTAAGTGTTTTCCCCAATAACTGTACAATTTTGTAAACTTTTTTATTTTGACATAATCAATAACATGACATTGTATTTTATTACTGGGGTCATTGTTGGGGTGCTGTAATTTTTGGTTTATCCCATTTTGAGAACAAATTTGCATTTTTTGTTTTTCCACTCAAACAAATGATATAACCGCCAACTTTTGCGCCTAAGGTTACAAACATAAGGCATGATTAACGATTATACAGTATTTATCGGCCTGGACATTGGAAAGTAGTATGTTCAAAAAATACATTGATAATAGCAAACTTGATATAGTTTGCAGCCCCTTAATACGGGTTGGAAATACAACCGAAGACGGCCAGTCAATGCCGCTGGTGGCAGCTGCCCACCAGGGCCCAATTTCATAGAGCTGCTAAGCACAACAATTTGCTTAGCATGAAATTTCTTCCTTGATAAAAACAGGATTACCAACCAAATTTTCATGTGTTGCATATTGCTTGTTACTGGTATTCAGCTGTTGTTTGCTTATCCTGAAAATCACATGGAAATTCTGTTTTTATCAAGGAAGAAATTTCATGCTAAGCAAATTTTTGTGCTTAGCAGCTCTATGAAATTGGGCCCTAGTTACCGTGCTTGCTAACTTTACCCTCGCTTTAGGGTCAAACTTTTATATATTGGCATCTTATTTATTGTCATGGTAACAGTGGCTCTACAGTTATTTTATTTTTATTAGGTGTTCGTGCAATATGAGCACGAACACCTCTTGTTATTGTTCCGTTTTTAGGTGTTCGTGCAATACAAGCACGAACACCTCTTGATTTTTAGGTGTTCGTGCAATATGAGCACGAACACCTCTTGATTTTGTTCTGTTTTTTTTTCGTCTCCATCTTCTTCTTCTTCTTCCCTAGAACTCTTCTCTAGAGCATAACTCAAGATTGAAATTGAATTGAACATTGAAACTCATAAGACATTTGAACCTAAATATCAAGACAACACAAACTTGCTGATGTCATGATGACGTCATCAGGTATTGAATTACATCAAATCAAAGTTTAATATTTGAAATAAAATCATAACCCATGAACGACATGTTGGATTTTTACAATCTATACATCATCAGAAAGTTCGTTAAAGGTTCAACAAACGCTACACAGAAAGTGACCCCATTTGACCTTGACTTCCGGTTCAACCCGGATATTTAAAATTTCAGAAAATTCGTATCTCAAAAACTACTTATCATTTCAGCATAAATTTTGCATCAGGTTGTAGAACATTGAGCCTGCTCAAACGTTTGCACAGAAATAACAACATTTTGACATTCACATCTTGCCTTATAACCACCGGCATTAAAGCGCACGTTTGTGTTGACCCACTTTAATGTTCAACAAACGCTACACAAAAAGTGACCTCATTTGACCTTGACTTCCGGTTCAAACCGGAAGATGAAATTGTATATTTGAAAAATACAGAACTCCTGAACCACACATTGGATTTTTATCATCTATACATCATCAGAAAGGGCTCCAAAGATTTATGAAACGCTACACACTGTGACCTTATTTGACCTTGACTTCCGGTTCAAACCGGACGTTGAAAGTTAATGTTTCAACAAATCGTTGGAAGTTTACAATCCATACAATCATCTAAATCATCTTCATAAACTAAACGCGCTACACAAAATGTGACCCCTATTTGACCTTGACTTCCGGTCCAAACCGGAAGTTGATGTTAATTTTTTTGAAAAATTCATAACTCCTGGACCAGGCATTGGATTGATAAGGTAGAATGTTTATTCATTCAATCACTCCCCACGAACACCTTGTTTTTGTCACATGACAAAAACTCAATGTCTAGTGTTTGTTTTTTTTTCGTCTCCATCTTCTTCTTCTTCTTCCCTAGAACTCTTCTCTAGAGCATAACTCAAGATTGAAATTGAATTGAACATTGAAACTCATCAGACAATTGAATCTGAATATGAAGACGGCACAGCTTTCATGACATCATGATGACGTCATCGGGTGTCGAATTACAAGGTTTTTAAAGTTGAAAAATGACCATTTGGTATTTGCTGTATCTCATTGAATATGAAAGCTATGATATTCATAATTGGGCATGTGATAGATCAAGACTGGGGCTACATTTCAAAAGTTAACGTCAAAATCGTATGACCTTTCCTTCGAGGTCATGCCCCTAGGTCGAAGTTTGCCTTTGGTTTTTTTCTTGATAAACATCATTTTCGGGCTTATTTACGGCATAACTCAAGATTGAAATTGAATTTTACATTGAAACTCATAAGACATTTGAACCTAAATATCAAAACGACACAAACTTGATGATGTCATGATGACGTCATCAGGTATTGAATTACATCAAATCAAAGTTTAATATTTGAAATAAAATCATAACTCATGAACGACATGTTGGATTTTTACAATCTATACATCATCGGAAAGTTCGTTAAAGGTTCAACAAACGCTACACAGAAAGTGACCCCATTTGACATTGACTTCCGGTTCAACCCGGAAATTTAAAGTTTGATAAAATTCGTATCTCAAAAACTATTTATCATTTCAGCATAAATTTTGCATCAGGTTGTAGAACATTGCGCCTGCTCAAACTTTTGCACAGAAATAACAACATTTTGACATTTACATCTTATCTTATAACCACCGGCATTAAAGTGCACGTTTGTGTTGGCCCACTTTGATAACGCGGGATAGTGTAAAAGCACGTGTACAGATGTACACATGTATATTGAACGTGTAGTTCAGTTTACATCAACTACATGTAGGAGTACATTTAGCATCACTGCGTGTTACCTTGTTTATTGCGCACCACGGCATAAAGATAATCAGTCTAATACTTGAAAAAATCGAAACTCCTGAACCACATATTGGATTTTTACAATCTATACATCATCTGAAAGGTCTTTATAAAACCTAACATACGCTACACTAATTGTGACCCCGTTTGACCTTGACTTCCGGTTCAAAGCGGAAGTTGAAATTTAATGTTTCAAAATTCATAATTCCTGAACCACACAATGGATTTTTACAATCTATACATCATTGGACAAGTATGTAACAAATTAACAAACGATATACAGAATGTGACCCCAATTGACCTTTACTTCCTGTTCAAACCGGAAGATGAAATTTAATATTTGAAAAAATCATAACTCCTGAATCACACATTGGATTTTTATCATCTATACATCATCAGAAAGGGCTCCAAACATTTAAGAAACGCTACACACTGTGACCTCATTTGACCTTGACTTCCGGTTGAAACCAGAAAGTGAAAGTTAATGTTTCAACAAATTGTTGGAGGTTTACAATCCATACATCATTTAAAACGTCTTCATAAACTAAATGCGCTACACATAATGTGACCCCTATTTGACGTTGACTTCCGGTCCAAACCGGAAGTTGATGTTAAACTTTTAGAAAAATTCATAACTCCTGGACCAGGCATTGGATTGATAAGGTAGAATGTTTATTCATTCAAGCACTCCCCACGAACACCTTGTTTTTGTCACATGACAAAAACTGAAAGTCTAGTTATTATTATTATTATTTTTTTTTTGGGGGGGGGAGTAATCATCTGTTCAATAATTATTTTTTAATCAACAAAATTTGATTGATGTGTATCATCATCAACTCATTGTGGAAAATGTCAACTTCAGCAGAGGGAATAAGCCCTACTTCTTTCTCTGGAGTGTTGCCAGACTCCTTTTTTCAAATTGATTATTAAATTTTTGAAACTCAATGCTAACCCCATAGTTCAATGTGTTAAAATGAGATTTAACCGAAAATTGTTGGTAGGCCTATATATATATAATTGGAGTTTTATAGTGAAATATGGATATAATTAAACACATTATCCCTGCCAGGGGGCACAATGTGACAATGTGCCCAGAACTATAATTTGCCTGTTATTGGGTTCAGCTGTTACCATGGCAACTGTCGGTAAAACATTTCAATGTTTTTGAGTTATTTTGTTTTTGTCTTTTTAAACAAAAGTTTAAATTATTGTCCTTGTTTTTTCTCCCAAAATAGATGGTTGTGATGGGTGACTTAATAGTATTTAATGCATTGTGGGAACTCCCAATGGCCGCCATATCCGGGGACCATCTTGGTTGTGGTGTTTTCAGCCCGTAATTAGGGGGTTCAAACTCAGTTTTTTATCAATGGAATATTTTTAACATGCAAATTTCCAACTTTTCTTGCGAAGAAATACTATGAATCATCAAACAGGCCCATCATTGTAACCTTAGTGGGGGAAAAAATACAGATTTAATTGTTTTTTAAAATAAACCAATGATTATAGCATCCCCAACAGTGAACCCAGTAGACCTACTTAATTAAAATGTAATGTCATGTTGTTGATTATGTCAAAATAAACAAATTTGCAAAGTTGTATGGCATTTGGAAAACAAATACTGAAATTATGGGGAAAAATAAGGTTTTTGACAAAAAATGGGAAAAAAAGTACAAGAAATTCCCTTTAGTGACACAAATTTTAAAAATTTGTTTTCTGCATCATGTAGAATTTGGTAAAATAAACATTTGTGACAAGTTTAATCAATATCGCTTAAGAACTTTGGATAATACGGAGAGGGAGGCACTATGTGGCCATGTTTACAAATCAAAACAAAAGGGAAAATGCCTGGCAATACTGCAAAGAATAACTTATTTTTTCCGAATCAAATTTTTTAATTTTCCACAAGACCAATGTCTCATCTGAACTATATTTGGTCGATATTGAAATCTGAGCACTACCATGTGGGATATGAGCTGTCAAAATAGGGTATATTTTCATACAAGTCCAAAAACACCCCTATCTGAAACTAATGGTAGGCCTATAACCCACCCATATACCTGGTAATTATTTGTATGCATTCAATGCAGCCTCTAAGGTCCCACTTATATCCATAACAAAATTATGGTCTATATTCTATTTAATGGTAACGCAGCCTTGAAAATAGGGAAATTTCGATATTCCAAAACCGAAAAAATGGCGAAACCACTCTGAAATAGTAAAGTTTGGGGCCACGGTCCATCAAATATGAAAGTAAGAAGAAAATCTATTTTTGACCGTGGCCACCCTATGTTTGATATTTACAGTCCCTTAATGGGGCAAATTGCCTCAAAATCTCAAAAAATGTTGCTGTTTGGAATTACTCCTCATCCTTTTTAAGAGTTGTCCATGCACTAAAACACATAGCATACAGTGTGTTGTAGTTAGTGAGAATGCACTAAAACACATACAGTGTGTTGTAATTAGTGAGAATGCACTAAAACACACACAGTATGTTGTGTGAGCATGCGCTAAATCACCCACAGTGTGTTGTAATTAGTGAGAAGTGATTACAAAAACATGAGTTTGTCTCTGGAAATACAACCAGCGTAACATACGGTCCGCCATTTTGTGGAGTAAAAAAATGAGTTCCACAAAATAGCGGACCGTCTTTTGTCATAAAATTAACACAAATTTACATGCATTTGTGATTTTTGTTAGCTGCTCTTAACTTACCAATTACAAGGAATGGTGCAGCACCCACAACAGTTGCGTAAGGCACACCGATGTAGCTCATGAGACCGAACGAGGAGACCAGCGCTAAACACGCTGATATGACTCCGCAAATAGCCAGCCAGGGCTTGCTCCTAACCAAGTCAAACATCATACACGAAACAACAGTAAATGTAACAAAAACACCCAATGTGATGGAAAAGTCTCTGATGATGTTAGAGCTTGCGTTATCCAGCTCGTCTTCAAGTGTTGTAGACACAAGGTGCGTAACACTGATCTTAGATGAGTTAAACGTGGAGAAGACTTTGATGAACAGTTTTTCCCACCTTGCAGCCCTTTGGTCTCCCAGCTTGTCTTCGTGCAATAAGATGTAAGTCAGTAACAAAGCTTCTGCTGATTGTACCTCATCAGATGACCTTGACTTGAATTTCACTCCTCCAAGTTCTCCTCCAAGAAAGACGACAGAGTTTTCATCTTTCTTGTGAAGAGGGTACGTCAGAGCAATCTCCGACACCGTGGATGAGTTATATCTGTACACGGACAATAAAGCATTTTCGTTGCAAACTCCGTTAACCTTGGAGCAGAGATCGAAGAAGCCGTATTCTTGATTGTCTTTTAGAATGCTAATATTCATAATCGTCTCATGCAGATTCAAAACTTCTTGAATGACACTCTTCTCGAGTATGTTGCCGCTGTCTTTCACCCGTATGAGAGCATTTCCATACCTGTTAAGCTTTGACACAAACGGATCGCTTTCCCCGTTTTGCTCAAACAGTTCCTCCAGCGTAGATCGATCCGTTTTCGCCTGCCCGTTTGACGGCGTGTAAAGTTCCTCTACGTTATGTACTTCCTTTAGAAAGACTAGACCAGTGCCGAGAACTGCAGTTAGTAACACAGGAACTATCAGGAATGGTAACGGATGTCTAGCGATGAAACCTCCGTAGTTGAAGAATCCCAACCGCATTGGTCTTTCGATGCAGTTAAATGCCATGTTGCTCGTCGGTTAGGTATCCAGGATTTTGCTTCGGATCTGTGTCCTTTCTCAAAGTCGTGTTACGTCGATACAGCATGTAGCTTTAGTAGAAGCGTATAATACGCTGTCAAAAGTTCAACACGATTTTAGACGAGGCAACGCTCTCTGTGATTATGTGGCTACACAAAGCATATGCAACTTGCGATGCTAAGGGTGACCAGTTGGATAAGTTTATCCAACCCAATCAACCGCGTCAATGATGTCATCGAACAAAAATAATTCTGCAGTCTTTCCGTCAAGTCATTCGGCCGACGCATGCACATCGGCTATTTCACAACTTCTCAAGTTTTCTCAGATCTAAAATTGACAAACTATGTTTGTATTTAATTTTTACCAAAAACTCACTGGTTAAGTTAATCGTTTGAGGGCATTTATTATAACAAAATGTGGGGGTTTTGAATGAATGAAACTGAAACTGTTTGAAAAAATATACGTAAAATACAAGTCATCATAATCATAAAAAACCACACAAACAAAAGAAGCTCAGTGCATTGTCAATAGCTGTTTCTAACAGAGCAGAGGTAGCTAGGTGTGAAATTGGTAGACGTGTATGGCAAGCCATATGCCCAATAATTCGATAAACACTGTTTATCACCGATAAACACTGTTTTTCGCCGATAAACACTGTTTTTCGACCGATAAACACTGTTTTTCGAGAAAGACTATGTTTATCACTTGATAAACACAGTTTATCTTGATAAACACTGTTTTTCGCCGATAAACATAGTTTTTCGCCGATAAACAGAGTTTATCGAGATAAACATTGTTTATCAACTGATAAACACTGTTTATCGAAAAACTCTGTTTATCGCTTGATAAACAGAGTTTTTCGGGGTGATAAACAGAGTTTTTCGATAAACACTGTTTATCAACTGATAAACATAGTTTTTCGAAAAACTGTGTTTATCGGTCGATAAACAGAGTTTTTCGATAAACTCTGTTTATCACTTGATAAACACAGTTTTTTGATAAACATAGTTTTTCGATAAACACAGTTTTTCGCCGACGCCAAGTGCTCAATAATTCGATAAACTCTGTTTATCACTTGATAAAGAGTTTTTCGATAAACTCTGTTTATCACTCGATAAACACAGTTTTGGCGATAAACACAGTTTTTCGCCGACGCCAAATGCTCAATAATTCGATAAACAGTGTTTATCATTCGATAAACAGTGTTTATCATTCGATAAACAGTGTTTATCATTCGATAAACATGGTTATAAAGTCTGCCTCGGGAGGGCGCTGTCCTGCAGATTTGCGCTCAAATTATTGGAGAGTTTGTTGTCGACACGGTGACAGTGTGTCCTATTTCATGAAATTAAAGGAACATTACAGAATTGGTTTTTGCTAACAAACCAGTTGCTGGCAGTGTAAGCACTTTATATAATCCACCATATACATAAACTGACAAACCTGTAGAAGTTTGAGATCGATCGGCCATCTGGGTCACGAGAAAATAGTGAAAAACCGATTACACATTTGCATGTGTTATACAATGCATGAATAAAACGCTCATGAGCGATAAACTCCAATCGGAAATTAGTTTTATTTATTTCTCATCAAATATGGCAAATATGGGTTTCCAGTTCCCCGTTTCGGGTTTTCCGTCCTCCCACATCTAAAACAACATTTCTTACCTAACGTTATTCATCCTGTTATTAGCGCTTGTACGCCGTTGTGTTGGATGTGTAAGGAAATAAATTTCATATCCATATGATTATATTAGTCTACGTTTTAGGGATGCTGGTAAAATCTGTTAACGATTTTTACCTCTCGAAAGCTCGAAGCAAACATGAAACAGGATGAAAAAAGGGGTAACAGGGTAGGATTTGCAGCCCGTTGGGCTCTATTTGGTATTATTATTATTATTATTATTTATTTGGCAATTCACATAAAAATACAAAATTACAAATTTTATACGAAAAGGATAAACTCTTAAAAACATTAAATATAAATATATACATCTGGATATAAAAAAAGGAGGGCAGGCAGTAAAAGAAAAAACAAAGAACTGCACGGCTGAGGACAACAGAAAGACATCAACTACTACAATCCAGGTTTGCCAGGACTGACAAAAGTGCTTGCACTGTCACCAAGAGGTGTGTCAGTCCAACCTGGAAGGACGAGAGACAAAAGGACAAACAATTACACATAACAAACGGGTTAACCAACAAACAAACAAACGAAAGAACGAACAAGACAAACAGGCAATCAAACACCCCGAAGCACAAAATTACAAACAAACATACAAACTTAACAAGACACAAATTAACAAACTACAAAGACAAAACAAAACATGGACGCAAGACAACAAAAAAAAACAGACAAGATAAAAACATTACTGTTTACAAAACTGCCAGAAAAAGGATCTAGTGGGAATAAACTGCAACTTTTAGTTTCCCTTTAAAAATGTTGAAATTATCAGTAAGAAGAGAGTTTTTAACATCATTAGGTAGAGCAGACCACTTAGTTGGAAAAGAGTAAATGCAGCTGTTTTTGGTTGAATTTTTCTTGAATGATCAATGGTTAAAACAAAGCTTGTCAGTATGCCTGCTGTTGATGGTAATTAAACTTAAGATGGGAACAGTGTCTCTTTGATCATTAATAAGCAATTTGGAAATCAAGCATAAACTTTGATACTCTCGTCGTTTACTACGAGGGAATAGATTTAAGCGAGCAAGTCTAGACTCATAAGGTTCATCTTGGCGTCTCTGTTTAAGGATCATTCTGGTGGCTGTCCGTTGAATTTTTTCTACAGCCGCAATATTTTTTTGTAAAAATGGATTCCAAATTGGAGAGCAATAATCTAACACAGGCAAAACCAGAGACTTATACAATTGCAAGAGAGCTTCAAGTGATGAATGACCAGCTACACTGCGGATAAAACCAAGTAATCTATTGCACTTAGAGACAGTGTTTTGAACATGTATATCCCAAGACATATTATAAGACAATGTGACTCCAAGCAATTTTAGATTGTCAACTGTTTCAAGAGACTGCACATAGTAAGTAGGTTTAGTTCGAGATCTACTACGATTCAAAGATAAAACCTTACATTTGGAAATATTCAAGGTTAGAGCATTCTTTTGAGACCAACTTACAAGCTGATCAAGATCATTTTGTAAAACTGTTTCATGTTCCTGCGAATTCACAGAGTGGTATATGAAGGTGTCATCTGCAAACTGACCAATGGAGGAATTTACATGAAGATGTAGGTCATTAACGTAGACGCTGAAAAGAAGTGGGCCCAAAACTGAACCTTGAGGAATTCCAGACTCCACTGGTATCCAGTCCGCAGAATGTCCCCCAAATACCACTCTTTGAAAACGATCACATAGAAAGGATTTGGTCCATGCTAAGAGATGTCCGGAAATACCATAAGTGAGTTCAAGCTTTGTTAACAAAGTCTGATGACAGAGACTGTCAAAGGCTCTGCTGTAGTCCAAAGAAATAATATCAACTCTAGAGTTTGTTTTGTCCAAGGTTTTGAGCCATTCTGTTGTGCAGTTTAGAAGGAGGGTCCACATGAAAGATTAGGCCGAAAACCATGTTGCGAGTTGGCCCATAAACCGTAATTATTCATGTGATCCCGGAGACTTTCACAGACGATGCTCTCAAGTAATTTGGAGATAATCGACGTCAGTGCGATTGGACGATAGTTGTTTAGTTCCATTTTATTACCCTTTTTGAAGATCGGTACAATGTTTGCTTGCTTCCATCCAAGAGGTAATCGTCCAGTGCTCAAAGAAAGGTTGAATAGACTAGCCAGAACTGGTGCGATTTCCTCTGGGCAGAGTTTCAACATATCCACAGTTACCAGGTCTGGACCGACAGCTTTACCACGGGTCATTTTGTTGATCCTGCTGAGAACCTGATGACTGTTGACACTTACAGAATTCAAACCAGGAATTTGTAAGACAGGAGAAGTGATGGTGGAGTTTTCATGGTCTAAAGATCGTGTGAAAAAACTTCTAAAGTGGACGTTGAAGGCATCAGCAATGCAAGAAGTATCCCTACATTCATTTCCGTCGACATTAAAGGACCTTACTTCAGGCTCAACTCGGCGTGCCCTGATGAATGACCAGAAGTGTTTCTTTCCATCTTTAGACTGTAGTAACTTATTTATGTGATTTGCATGAGCAAGTTTAATTGAGTTGCTGAGTTTATTGCGGAAAAATTTATATCTTGTCCAAAGGTTGTCACATCCAGTTTTTTTTTGCACGACGAAAAAGTCCGTTTTTCAGTGTGATGAGTTTTCGAATCTCTGGTGTGATCCACGACTTGGTTTTTTTCTTTTGTCTCCGAGATGGAACACTATCTTTGATGCATGCTGTAAACACATCAAGAAATGATGACCAAGATGCATCAATATCCTGGCTAATGAAGGAGTTCCAGGGAACAGCGGATAATAAATGTTTTAAATGATCGACGTTGGCCTTTTTGTACATGAAGCATGTACGCAGAAGCTTTTTAAGTCGTCTAGGTTGACCAGCAATTTTAAAGGAGACGGCAGCATGATCAGAGTTTCCTAGGCCATTCACCACATCAACATCTCGGACGCAATCAGGTCTTGATGTAAAAAGCAAGTCTAGCATTGAACCTTGGCGAGTTTGTTCCTTCACCAGTTGATGTAGACCATTTGAATCACTGATATGTTGTAAATCAGCAGACAGCTTAGAGTTGTTCTTTTCAAAATTCCAATCTATATTAAAGTCACCGATGATTATAATGCCAGAAAAGCTATCCAACGGCAAACTCCAGAGTAGTTCATCAAATTTCTCAATGAAGTTGATATCAGTTGGTGGTCGATAAACCGTACCGACAAGCCAGCTTTCTGCATTAATGTTACATGTCATCCATACACTTTCAAGTTGAGTACTCACAGCAACATCATTGTTAAGCGAAAACAGTTAAGGATCAAGTTCAGGTTTCATGGCAAGGAGCACACCCCCTCCCCTGGAGCCGCGATCTTTGCGAGCAATGACAAAGTCCTGAAGGATTGCAGAGTTCGGAACATCAGGTGTCAGCCATGTTTCAGTTATCCCAATAACACCGATGTTCTGGGAGGTGACTACTCCTTGACGTTCTATCAGTTTATTTTTAACAGTGGGGCGATTAAAGGCTTCGATAAAGCCACCAAGAGTAGTGCATGTAACAGTAACTTCATGGTTTGCAAACCATTGAAGTTGTAGACAATTAAGACAATACGGGGGAAAATTAATGTTATAAACTGATCAATTTCAACTATTTCGCATGTGACATAGAAATAGTTACACCCGGCGCGGTATATACCTCGCAGGTACACGTGTATACCAGCTGCATTGACAAGAGCGCACAGCTCTGCAAGAGCGGGCACTATGGTGCCCTCTTTAGACGGTGTACGAATAACCATGTTTATCGAAAAACTATGTTTATCGAAAAACAGTGTTTATCAGTCGAAACAGAGTTTTTTCGCGATAAACTCTGTTTATCGGCGAAAAACAATGTTTATCGAGTGATAAACACAGTTATTCTCAAAAAAACAGTGTTTATCGACTGATAAACATTGTTTATCGAATTATTGGGCATCTGGCGTCGGCGAAAAACTGTGTTTATCGAAAAACTATGTTTATCAGTTGATAAACAGTGTTTATCGAAAAACTCTGTTTATCACCCCGAAAAACCCTGTTTATCAAGCGATAAACAGAGTTTTTCGATAAACAGTGTTTATCAGTTGATAAATGTTTATCTCGATAAACTCTGTTTATCGGCGAAAAACTATGTTTATCGGCGAAAAACAGTGTTTATCAAGATAAACTGTGTTTATCAAGTGATAAACATAGTTTTTCTCGAAAAACAGTGTTTATCGGTCGAAAAACAGTGTTTATCGGCGAAAAACAGTGTTTATCGGTGATAAACAGTGTTTATCGAATTATTGGGCATATGGCTTGCCATAGACGTGACTCTCAGCGAAACAACCTCACACGTAGGCCCCCTACGAGGATATGTAGAGTATATTATTGTTAAAAGAAGATTGTAGGGTCAACTTCATTGTTTTTTATCATTAACTCAGTTATGATGGGTATTTCTGTTGCAGAAGGGATGCGCAGAAGGTTGTTTTGAATCTGACATGCGAGGATACGCTGTACAACAACTTTCTGTATGTACATGTACATTTACAGACCAAACACAGCACCCGAACTCTCGGGGTGCACCCCGTTGGGTGCACTACACTAGGTAGGCCACCATTCATGCGCCAAACTGATTACCATAATTTGTATGCCCTCAACACTTTTTGAAGAATGATTTTGTTGGGGGTCATGCAATATATTATTGGATTGTGTATGTCGGGAGACGCCAGGGGGCGATCCCGGGTTGAAGGGGGCTGTCCTCTCTTCGGGGTTGAGGGCGTTTGTCCTCTATGTCAGGGAGATGCTGTTTCACTCAATGAACGTGGACCACAAAAATAACAGTCTTGGAAGATCATGGTTTATGACTTTAACTTTCTCCAATCCTTCCTTTTTAATATCCTTCAAAACACTACTTGAATTGTTGTTGCAAAACACTAGCTATATAACTCACAGAAATATTCCCCAATACTGGTACAGTCTTCTCTACATGGTAGGCTTTAAATAGTATATTTGGTGATTTTAAACCCCTTTTCTTTACACCAAGAATTAAGACATCAGACATTAGCTACCAGTCACTCGACGAAAGATTAGAAACGTGCAGCGCAGTCCGCACGTACTATACACATTAGCATTTAATGCATGCAAATTTTGTTAACCAATCAGATCTTGCAAACACACTGACGTAGACTTATTAAAGGGGCACGCAACGGAAAACTATAACTAACAGCGAACTCACACTATCTATTAAAGGTGAAATGAAATGGTGAAATGAACATGTTAAAATACCGTTCCCCTACATCTATAATTATGACAAGTTAACACAATCTGGGGGGTTCTGTGCTTCAACTTTTAAGGAGATCTGATAAATTTAGGGTTTAGCGTGTGATGCTTCATGAAAACTGGCAGCAAGTCGGTTTGGCAAAATAACACATTACTTTCAGGGTGTTACTTTCTGGGGTACGGTAATTAGCAAAAATTTCAAATGACCTGCCAAAAATTGAAAAGAAATCTGAAGTTTAGTTGTCTGAAAATATATTTGATTGGCTTTCAAGAGGCTGAGAGACTTTAAAATATTTTGTTTAGGATTTTTGAATATTTAGCATTTAGCGTTGGTTGCTATGGGAAGTTTATTTAGTGTGGTGCATCCCGGTAAGTAGTGTGGCGGGCACAGACCGTTATCCAGTCTATGATTATTAACTCGGACCCTTTCCCTTGCTAGCTCAAGTTAAAGTCACTAAGCGGACTTAAGGCTGAGTGACGAGATTCGTTTGGGAGGAAGTATACCGCCCGATTATAAAAGATTGTACACCTCTCTGTCAGAGTACACACAGTTCCCTAAAATAATCACACAAATAGGACACAGTTTAACAATGACCTTGACCTCAAAAGTAATTTATTGACATTCACCTTCAACTCCAGAAGTTGGGCAAAATAACCTAGCCTGTAAGCACTTAGAATGTGAGACCCCAAATTATCTACAAGTCATGTAAACAACTACCTAGCAATACTCAATACCAGTGAAAGGCAACACATACACAGAGCACCACGCCGCGGTTGCACGCCTAGCCCAGCGCAACACCAGCTGCCTTGGGCCTTGAGCACACAGCTCGGTCCCGGCAACAACACACGACCCGCTCCGCTACACAGCCCTCCCAGAATCCAGTAGTTGTCTGCCTCGCACACAGCGACGGCAACCATTGGGTCGTTGCACTTAACCCAGTTCAACTACACCGCAGTACAGCTAGCTCCGGCTGATCGTCTTGTGTATTTATCACGACGATCGCCTGCACGCGCACAGCCTTAAATAACGCTGCCTAAAATGCACAAATACCGCCAAAATTCACACAGAAAATAACACACTCACGTCTCTGTTCTAATCTTCTTCCCCACAGGCTCCTTTTACCCTCAATATTACTCCCAATTTACACAAAGTAATGAATAACTCTCATATACTTACTATACTTGCTGCACTCAAATTTCTGGAACAAGTCCCTCCCTGCAACCCAAAACAGCAGCTTTTTATCACGCTTTCCTGAAAGCCATGTGCACGCCCAACAGCGCACAATATCTTACATAAACTCAACTAACTTCTTAAAAGTTACGGGCAACTAGCCCAACTGAACTACAACTACCGCACCAATCAGAGTTCACCTGACTTCTCGTGGCGGGAACTTGCACCTTGCACCAACCCTATTGGTGCAAGCTGAACACATGACTGATGACGTCGTTCACATATCACGTGCGACGTCACATGACAACCAACTCATGCAATTCCATCACAAAGGCGAGCTTGGCCGAGTATGACCCCATACTCTTAGCCATACCTAACACAAAAATGGAATGCATGAAACTTCACAAACTTTTAAAATACAATATAACACATAAGAAAACACCTTTAAGCCAATTACGTATGCACAGAAAGTCCCCCTGAAACTTCACCTAAATTTGCTCATTAAATATGCACAAGTTTAACTCAAAGGAAATTTTCACCAATATTTGCTCGTTACGTATGCGCAAAGTTTCTAACATGACCAGGACTTTACACTTTATACAATAAAAATGGACTTACTTGATTTTACACAGAATACAACATGTGATCTTTGGCTGATTACACTTGCATAGCTTCGTTCTTTACACAAAATCAAACATTTCGTCTTAAATTACACATTTACACACTGATTCAAAAATTTACCTGGGATTCCTTACACAATGATCAAAATGGACTTTTCGCTTATACATGGCAAAGATCAAGGCACTACGTTACATAAATAAACACTTATGGATATGAAAATAGACATAGAAAAATATATGATGTACTAAAACCTGTAAATGCTGGCAAAAAGGGATAAGATACCTTATGAACCATGGCAAGAAACTAATAGTAAGAAACTAATGACAAGGGAACCCGACTGGCTTGCCCTCCTCGTCAACCTGTACTTGATGGAAGTGTTGGGTGCGCGACTCCTCTCTCTTGATTACCCGGCCATCTAGGATGTACTCTGCGGTGATGTGTCGCTTCACTATAGCGAATCTCATCCTCTTTGGCAGTGGGGCAGCCAGGCCTCCTCTGGGAACAACTGGGTAGGGGGTCGGTCAAGGGTTGGTGCCGTTGAGGAGGCAGACGATGAAGTGGAGGATGAGGCTGCGGCTGCAGCTTCCTCATCTGCTCTAACATAGCCCGTGGTTTCCCACCTGTTCCCAGGCAGGGCCGACGACTTTTGGGATCGGGGCGGTTGGACTCATTTGCTCTTCTGTCTGAGCAGGTGGGGCAACTGTGGGGGGCCAGGCTGTGTCCTGTAGCTCTGCCATCGGGGTTGGCGACAGAGATAACACAGCTACCTCCCCCTGCAGAGGCATCTCAACATTCTCTGAACGGGGGTCCCCAGCTGACTCCACCTCCACTCTGGCCACTGACGGTTCCCTGTCTGCAGTGCATCGCTGGCTCTTCTGTTAGACTCTGGGTGAGCCTCTCTGAGGTGGCGCATGATGGTCCCAAGTTGACCAGCTTTGTATGAGCAAAACTCACAGGACAGGGTTCTCTCTCCATGCTGTGCCTCGATGTGCTGCCACAGGCCCGGCCTGTTGGGGTAGGAGTTCATGCACTGCCTGCATCTGTAACGCCGAGGTTTGGCGACCACCTTGCCAGCTCCTTTCTGCATCCTGACTGGTTTGATAAACTAGAAAGAAACGAGAGCAAGAGAGGGTCATTACTCTACTGCAACCAATCTCACAACAACTCTCCCAAATAAACCACTACGTACAACAACTTCAGGGGGGAACTTTCCCCTTCCCCTTCAAAACTTAATTTTTGTTACAATGCACTGTGACTTTAGCGCAACTACATATGGGAATTTTCATCCTTCCCGCTCAAAACACTAAATATTTACAACGATTGGCCCTAACGATACCTAAGAGGCAACCTGTGTGTTCGCCTCGGGTTATGCCTGGCCAGCGTGTTCACTTTTTCTACTGGCAGATTACTCTGCATGTCTTCACCCAGTCCTTCTGCATCAGAGGCAGGGACCAACTCATTGTTGCTGGGGACAACCTCCTCTAGGGAGCTCTCCACCTCCAGAACCTCCTCCTGTGAGGGTGTAACCTTCTCGATGAGGGGGCTCTCTGTCACCTCCTCACGAGGGGCAGCCACCTCTCCAGCAAGGGGGCTTTCCGTCACCACCTCACTAGATGGACTGTCCCAAGGTTCAATTGCCTCCCCAACATACGGCTTCAACCTGTCAACATGGACAACTTTGAGTTTGCCTCCCTTCCTCAACTGGATGCGAACAACCACATCAGACAGTTTCTTAACCACGAGCCAAGGTCCTTCCCATCGCAATTGCAGTTTGGGTGACAAGTGCTTTTTCTTGGCCGGGTTGAACAACCACACAAACTGTCCCTCTCTCAGACCATGCTCTGATGCACGCCTGTCATAGTTCTTCTTCTGTCTCTTGGCACTCTTGCCGAGACACTCCTCTGCCCTACCATGTGCTATTTGCATGTTACCCCTCAACCTTTCGGCAAAGTCAGTTTTGGTGTCTTCCTGATTTTCGGGACACCCTGCCACCAAATCTACTGGAAGATAAACCTCCCGGCCAAGCATCATCATGTTTGGCGACTCTCCAGTCGATTCCTGAGGAGTACATCGATACGCAAAGGTGGCATAGGAAGGAACTCATCCCAGTCCTTCTGCCTCTTCTTTGGATCGATCATGACTGACACCATGTTGATTAGCGTCTTATTAAACCTTTCAACCATGCCATCTGATTTTGGATTATAGGCGGTCGTTCGGGTTTTTGTGATTCCAAGGAGCCGGCACATCTCACTAAACACCTCAGATTCAAAATTCCGGCCCTGATCAGAATGAAGTTCTTGGGGCACCCCAAACTTACAAACAAATTCGTTCACCAGTTTCAGGGCAACCGTACCCGCAGTGGAGTCAGGAAGCGGATATGCCTCCATCCACTTGGTGCAATAGTCACCCACCACCATGATCCACAGGTTACCACTGTCTGTCTTAGGCAGTGGCCCGAGCAAGTCTATTGCTACCCGTTCCATAGGAACGCCAACACGATACTGCTGTAAAGGGGCAACCCTTCTCTTTGCAGCAGACTTCCTCCTGGCACAGAGGTCACAAACCCTCAAACATGACCGAACATCCGCAGACATTCCTGGCCAAAAATACCTGTATTTGACCTTGGCGAGTGTCTTATTAACACCTAAGTGTCCACTGAGTTGCCCACCATGCAACTCCCTGAGGATACCCTTCCTGAACTTCTGTGGCAAGACCAGGAGCCATCTTATCAACTTCCCATCATCCGACTCCCATCGTTTGTAGAGAAGCCCCTCCTTGACTTCTAGTTGATCCCATTGGGACCAATAGGTCTTGGAGGCTACTGAGGAGTGGGACTGCGTCTTCCACTCTGGACGACTACTACCATCCTCTTTGGACTTGAGGACCCAACTCATCGTCCCATCGCCCAGCTGTGCCTCTCGCAAAGCATCCTCGAAATGATAGGTCTGGCCTCCAGACCCCTTACAATCAACTCCTCACCCTTAGGTTTCACCCTGGTTTCTCACCACTTGGCTGCTCATCAATGGTCATCTCTTGTCGGCCGCACTGTTTGCACTGTCTCCGCGACAACCCATCAGCGTTGCCATGCTTTCTACCAGGTCTATGCTCCACCGTCAAGTCATACTGTGAGATGACTTCCATCCATCGAGCCAGCTGACCCTCCGGGTTCTTAAAATTAAGGACCCACTGCAATGCAGCATGGTCAGTTCTTACTTTGACCTTCTGACCATACAAATACTGTTTGAAATACTTCAAATACATGACCACAGCCAACAACTCACGTCGAGTCACGCAATAGTTGCGCTCAGGTCTACTGAGCTTGCGACTTGCGTAAGCCAGACTTTTCCTCACCATCTTGGACCTGTGAGAGTACCGCCCCGATGCCCTCTCCACTGGCATCGGTGTCCAAGACAAAATCACCTTCTGGATTGGGGTATGACAAGATTGGGGCAGACTGCATTCTGTCCTTCAACTCATCAAATGCCCCTTGGCAAGACTCCGTCAATGCAAACTCCCTTGATTTCTCAGTCAAGGCATGCAACGGACTGGCAATTTCCGCAAACCTACAAATGAACTTCCGGTAATAAGAGGCGAGGCCCAAAAAGCTTCTCACATCTCTTACACACTTCGGAGTAGGCCATTCGGCTACAGCTTTCACCTTTTCCGGGTCTGTTGCTACCCTCTGAGGACACAATGTGCCCCAGATAAGCCACTGACGTTTGAAGCAAGTGACACTTGCTGGGCTTCAATTTGAGTCCTGCATGTCGCAATCTGTCCAACACAACTCTCAGACGATGTAGAGTTTCCATTACTGTTCGACCAAAAACAATGACATCGTCTAAGTAAACCAACAAGATCTCCCACTGCAACCCAGCCATGACCTTTTCCATGAGCCGTTCAAACGTTGCCGGGGCGTTGCATAACCCAAAGGGCATGCATTTCCACTTGTACAAACCATTTCTCACAACAAATGTTGACTTTTGGCTGGCGTCCTCATCAAGAGCAACTTGCCAATACCCTGATGCCAAGTCAAGTGTCGTAAACCACTTAGCCCCATTCAGAGCGTCAAAAGTTTCATCGATACGTGGCACAGGATATGCATCTTTGATGGTGACTGCGTTCAACTTTCTGTAATCCACACAGAAACGCTGAGTCCCATCCTTTTATCGAACCAAAACAACATTTGCAGCCCACGGACTGTCTGAGGGCTCAATAACACCTCTCTTCTCGAGATCTGCCACCTGTCGCTGGATTTCTTGCTGATTGCAGTAGGGGTGCTTTCTTGGCCTTTCTTTGACTGGCCTGGCACTTCCCGTCTTAATTTGGTGTTCAACAATATTGGTTTTTCCAATGTCATGTTCTCCCCTTGAGAACACATCCTGATAGTCATGCAAGCACTTCTGAACCTCACTGTGGTACTTAGCCTCAAGGTTGGCCGTACCCCGCTCATATAAGTCGTGCAAGTGCACAGGGAGAGTATTCACTGCACTCGGTGGAGATGCTAATTCTCCATACCCAGAGTCGGCCTCAACTTCGGAGAGGGTTCCCACTGTGGTCCCCTCACGGGCCACCTTCTCTCCCCTACCAGGGTTGAACACCCTCAATGGAATAACTTCCGACTCGCCATCTACCAGGGACCTGGCCAGCACCAAGCCCTTCTTCGCCAACTCACCGCCACCCTCAATAGGTTCAACCATGGCCGGACCTATCAAAGCAGCCTTCCTTCGAGCAATAACGCCCGGGACAACAGCCTCATGGCCCGATGGAATCACTGTAGTTCTTAAAACTACCACACGCCCAATGAAGGATTCACCAGCCTTGCCAGTGCACTTTATTCGCTCACCATTGAGCCTCCATTCCTTCGACTGGAAATCTAGTGTTCCACCAGTGGGCAGTAGAAAGTCCATCCCCAGAATGCCTGGGTATTTCATTTCTGTGAAAATGGCCTTCACCATGTGTGTTGTCCTTCCAACTTGCACTTCCACAGGTGCCTTCCCAGGGTGGGAATACGACTACCATCAACCTGTCTAACAACCACACCATCTGTCTCCAAGACGGGTCTTTGCTCCTTGGGTATTTCGTAATAGATTGAACTACTTATCAATGTGTCGGTGGACCCCGTATCGATTAAAAATCGACACTTGGTAGCCCTTACCGACCCTTCTACAAACATACCCATGCGGGGAGTAACACCAGGTCCGGGCAGAGTAACTTCTCTTTGCCCATCCCCATGCTTAGACCTCTCCTCTATGTCGTCATTGTCATGTTGGCGTTTGGACCCTCTTGAACATCCAGCCTGACTGGGGATCCTGCAGGAGGCTGATTGGCGTTTCCCGACACCCGAGTCTTCGTTTTCGGGGCTTCTTGCACTCTCGTGCGAAATGCCCCTCCAACCCACAATTATAGCACTTCCGGCCACCAGCTGGACCCGATGGGGACTTGTGCACTTGGTCTGTGGACACGTCCCTTTGTTGAACTGACTCACAGGCCTTCTGACCTGACAAGTTTTTACAAAACTCCGCCAAAGATTTCAAGCTCTGAGCCTGCTCACTAAGATGGGCCTCTAATGAACCAAGCCTCATCTCCACACTAGAGTCCAAAGCCCTTGCTAATTTAGCGGGCCTTCGGTCCACCAACCTTTGCAGTTCAACACTCTCAAAATTAGCAGTCTCCAAGGCTGCTTGGATGGCTTCGTCCAAGTTCTTCGGACGGGCTCTATTGATGCCCTCCCGCACCGAATGACTATCCACTGCATCTACAAAGTGATTTCTAGCCAACCGGTCACGTGCATCTTCCTGAATTTCAGGGTACGCCCGTGCCGTCAACTCATAGATCGCCTGACCCAGTTCCTGCAGTGACTCCTTCGGACCTTGCCGCCTATGTCTCAATTCAACTAGGTAGTTCTCACTCTGCCTACCTGACCCGAAACGTCTCTCCAATAGTTTGACAAGTGCACTATAAGTGTACTTTTGTCCTGATTCGCCCAACATTCGGAGGGCGTTCCCCTGCAAGCCTGCAGTCAGATACTTTGCAGCTTGTTCATCAGTCCAACCATTCACCTCACGACACGATTCAAAATGGCGGTAATACTCCTTCCAGAGAACCTTGCCATTATACCGATCAGGGACTATGTTCGGGCGACGACTTTTAGTCGCTCCAAGGTCCTTCTGATCCGTGTCACTTCCAGCCGGGACTTCACTCTTCAGTGGCTGGGGCCTTACTGAAGGGTGGTCCTTCACAGCCGAACTGCTGCTTTGTGTTACTTCCACTGGGTGGGTAGCACAGCTTAGCAGTTCGCTGCTTGATTTCTTCGGGGCCATTTCCCCGTCGTCCAAAAATGGGTTTCGGCTTTTTGAACTATGTTCAGCGACACTTTGTCCTGACAAGAACAGTGCCCATTCGTCAACTGGAGGGTGTGTTGGGGGCTCCTTGGCGATGGGGGTTAACTCAGTTGGGGAAAATTGTGCCGCACTTCCGCCCCGCAGAGGTGTACTACCCACCATGCCAACCCTTCCCGACATGGGATCCATTTCTGGTTCCTTCATGTCCGCACTCCACCAGTCAACCGGTGGACGAGAGGCATACCCTGCTGTCTCTTTCGTCACCAGTAATTCCACCTCAGAATCCACACTCTGCCTCACACGCCTTCCATCATGAGGCATGTCTTCCTTGGGCATTCCGTTCATGGACGCCTCTAATTTCTTTGCAACAAGTTCTTTTTCAAGTTGCAGGATTTGGTAATCCATGCGGAGCTTCTGTAACTCAGACTCTGTACCCGACGGGTCCATGGTAACCTTTGACCCCACACTCATACTGCTATCTCTCTCTCCGCAATACCCTGTGTGGATGCCACCCAACGAGTACCACGTCTCTGTTGTTGGATTTCACTCTATACACAACAAATTTCCACTGCCAAAATACACAACAATATGTACCAGAGTCAACCCAACAAAAACTGAAATCACCAGACACACGACGAGTGACCATAAGTTTGCTAGAAACTACACCGTTGCCACACTCGGCCACTGGCCACTAGGTGACTGCGTCACTTCTAGCGCAGCAGTCTGTGCTGCAATTCTTCGTTGTTCCAAACTACACAAAACTCTGGCACTGTTCGTCTGACTAGTCAAAGTGTGAATTCGGATCAGTGTCAAATTCTGGTCCCTCGCAATTCGTCGTAACCGCCTCAACTCCAAGCGAGTCTTGGCAAACTGACAAACCGCAACTAGAGCAACAATTGCAATAATCACCGACAGCACAACAACAATCCACAATCGCATTGCCAATTATTGAACCTGTGTACTATCTCCTTTCCCCGGGATAGAGGAGGATTAATTTCAACAGAGAGTTTAACTTAATCAATTATAATCATCCCACTTCTGACACCATTTGTGGCGGGCACAGACCGTTATCCAGTCTATGATTATTAACTCGGACCCTTTCCCTTGCTAGCTCAAGTTAAAGTCACTAAGCGGACTTAAGGCTGAGTGACGAGATTCGTTTGGGAGGAAGTATACCGCCCGATTATAAAAGATTGTACACCTCTCTGTCAGAGTACACACAGTTCCCTAAAATAATCACACAAATAGGACACAGTTTAACAATGACCTTGACCTCAAAAGTAATTTATTGACATTCACCTTCAACTCCAGAAGTTGGGCAAAATAACCTAGCCTGTAAGCACTTAGAATGTGAGACCCCAAATTATCTACAAGTCATGTAAACAACTACCTAGCAATACTCAATACCAGTGAAAGGCAACACATACACAGAGCACCACGCCGCGGTTGCACGCCTAGCCCAGCGCAACACCAGCTGCCTTGGGCCTTGAGCACACAGCTCGGTCCCGGCAACAACACACGACCCGCTCCGCTACACAGCCCTCCCAGAATCCAGTAGTTGTCTGCCTCGCACACAGCGACGGCAACCATTGGGTCGTTGCACTTAACCCAGTTCAACTACACCGCAGTACAGCTAGCTCCGGCTGATCGTCTTGTGTATTTATCACGACGATCGCCTGCACGCGCACAGCCTTAAATAACGCTGCCTAAAATGCACAAATACCGCCAAAATTCACACAGAAAATAACACACTCACGTCTCTGTTCTAATCTTCTTCCCCACAGGCTCCTTTTACCCTCAATATTACTCCCAATTTACACAAAGTAATGAATAACTCTCATATACTTACTATACTTGCTGCACTCAAATTTCTGGAACAAGTCCCTCCCTGCAACCCAAAACAGCAGCTTTTTATCACGCTTTCCTGAAAGCCATGTGCACGCCCAACAGCGCACAATATCTTACATAAACTCAACTAACTTCTTAAAAGTTACGGGCAACTAGCCCAACTGAACTACAACTACCGCACCAATCAGAGTTCACCTGACTTCTCGTGGCGGGAACTTGCACCTTGCACCAACCCTATTGGTGCAAGCTGAACACATGACTGATGACGTCGTTCACATATCACGTGCGACGTCACATGACAAAACCAACTCATGCAATTCCATCACAGTAGCAAATGAATCAATGCACCGAGCTCATTAATATTTTTGGGGCCCTAAAAAAAAGTCAAATGACGGATCTGAAGGTCAATCTTTTTTGTTTGGATGGTTGAAATAAGCTTTAATATTGTATAAAGAGTTATTGGCTCTCAATTCTGGGCTTTTCGGGTAATCGAGGCGCTGAAAATTGGTCCTATATGCGTAGGACCTCTTTTCCAAGATGGCCGTTGTTTTCAACTCTCCTGGGGCCTTTTATACCAAACCTCGGCTTAGCCTCCGTCTCCGGGCTCCGGGATCCGTTTGATGTTGGAAACACCGTACCAAATGTAACACTGCTCTAAAATTGATGACGGAGCCGAAGCCGGTGTTGTCAGGAGATTCTGTCCCCCGGAGATTCTGTCCCCCCATCCGGCAAACTGTGCACAAACTTCTTTTGATAGCGCCCTCTTTTGAATCATCCTCCTCCAGCCCATGTTAATTTCCCGTATGGAGACAGAATCTCCAGGGGACAGATTTCCATGGGACACCGGTGTCATAGGGAAATCTGTCCCCCGGAGAGTCTGTCCCCCATAATGGGAAATTAACATGGGTTGAAGGAGGTTGATTCAAAAGAGGGCGCTATCAGAAGAATAATGTGTACACAGTTCGCCATGTGGGGGACAGAATCTCCGGGGGGACAGAATCTCCTGCCACACCGGCACAGGAGCCCCAGCCGAGGATGAAGAAAAAAAACGTATAAGTTTATTGAATAATAATGCTAAACAAATGAAAGTGAAATTGATTGACGGTTTCCCCTGAAGGGGAAAAGTAACTTTAATACGAAGCATGGAAGTAGCCTTGATCAAGGCGTTGGAGTTTTTTCTCAATTTTATTATATTGTTTTCATTTTTATTTTATTTGCGCTGCGCTACACACCCGAGCTACCAACCCGAGCTACCAACCCGCCCGAGCTGTGTGCATGGTGTCTGTGTGTGCAGTATACGGTGCGCGCGTGGTCGTGTGAGCTGTATGCGCCACTCACCGATCAACGCCTTGACGTTTCTGTCTCCCCGCCGATGACTCATTACTAAAATGCGCGCGAAAGGCGAGACCCCATTGGTCAGTGGCGGAAGTCTTGTTTACTCATTTTATGAATATGCATGCAGAATCCAGATGTGGCTACACTGGCGCGCCGGTTTGAATTTGGGAATACTTTGTTATAATAATATCTATCTGAAAATGTTGCGTATTCTCCTCAGCTGAGCGAGACAATGAGGGCATGGAATTAAACAAATGAGGTTGCGTGGATCGATTTGTTACATACATTACATACACCATTTTCCAGCAGGAAGACGCTTTCTGATGTATTTTTCGTAGTGACGTAAGGCCCGATTGACCATCTACTGTCTCCATCTTGCATCATTAAACAGTGATTTAATCATTGTTGGTGCATTCATTGGAGGTAGAATATACAAAACAAAGACCTCAATAAACTACCATTATTGATTGTTTCATCATGAAGGCATATATAGCTCATTGCACTTTTTATATCATTTGGGCCGCCCCACTAAAAAAGAGCTGCCTAACCAAATTTCCCAAGTACATTCACTAGAATAGGGTAGCTAAAATTTATTTCACATGTATCATGTGTGGCTGTATCCTGTCAATTTTTGTTTGGCAGTAAATTCTTATAAGACCCTGTCTGAGAACAATTCAAAAGTATGAAGACGGTGTGGCTGCACAGAGTCGGACTTCGAGAGGACATGTCAGGAAAAGACAGATGCAGAAACTACATCAACTCCAGAATTAATAACCAAAAGAATGGCGAGTGATCAGGGTAGTCCAATGAGGGAACTTGAGTGCAGCGCAAAAAGCTCCAGGGGCCGCGCCCGGATACAGCACTTGTGAGCTGACTGACCAGCCTCGCAGATTACCGGTCAAAAATGGCTGAGACAATGCTACACACAAACGCCATTAAGTCGGTAACTACTCACATCGCACCACATACAGCAAGCATGATATTGATATGGTACAAAGGTCATAGTGAGAGAAGCTCGTGATTGGACGTCAAAATGAATAATTCATTTGCTTCCCATCCTGTGTTATCTGCAATAGGTCTGACGAAAGATTTAAATATTCATGAGCTGCTTACTAGCATATCCGAGAGCCCCCCCATTTTCGTCCAATATTGGACGAAAATATCAAGAAACACATTAAACCCGGAAGTTACAGACCCGTCAAGGCTGTCGGCCTGACGGCCTCCGCATGCGGAGAGTGGTACGAGTGCGGATGACCTGCGCACAGTGTGTGTACGGGCGTCGTACGACGTGATACACACATTACGCACACACATACGGGTGTGTTTACGGCTTTTTTTTTTGAGTGAAAAATGCGACTGCCTTGATCAAGGCTAGCATGGAAGTGAAATAGGCTGCCTTTTTGACGAGAATGACCTGAAATATCAATATTTGTTTTTACGATTGATTTTACTATTCCGAAGTAGCTCAGTAGCATCGGTGCCATAACTATATCAGTAGCAACATTTAAAGGCAGGGTACTTTTGGGAATTACTCCACAAGTTAATGACCATAAAAACTTACTTGGTATAAAGAGCACTGGAGAGCTGTTGATATTATAAAACATTGGTAGAAACGACCCTCTTTGAAGTAATGTAGTTTTAGAGAAAGAGGTAATTTTCACCAATAAATTTGAATGTGAGAAAGGCTTCAGGCATGAAGCCTTTCTCAGGCATCTAAAAGTAGACTTTCTTTTATTATTGGCTCGCAACTTCTATGACCAAGTGAGCCCAAATTTTCACAGGTTTGTTATTTTGTGCATTTTTATGTTGGGACACACCAAATGAGGAGACTGGTCTTTGACAATTACCAAAAGTAAACCCTGCCTTTAAAATGTTTTTCTAAGATTACAAATCATCCTAAATTGTTATGTTTTGCTCTTTCCAATTAAGTACAATGAACAAGATTTGTAATCAAGAGATAAATCTTTTCATAAATGTCAATCAAATTTTGAAATGCAAGACCTTTAAAATACATTCAAGTGTTGGGGGGGGGTCCTGTTTATGGAGCGAATTCTCGCGTATGACGCCATTATGGAGAATCTGATTGGTGGAAATTCACTCTAAAAAAATACATAAACATACAATTATTACAGTATTTCTCTTTAATGTATTTCAGCTTTTATTTCTATAAATGTAAATAAAAAAAATTCTAAATTTTAAGCTCAATTCAAATTGGTTGTATACGAAGTATCAAATAACGTTTTTAAATGCTCAAACTTTTAATGATGTATCACTGTTTTTAATATACGTTCTCTCAAGTGCAAGTAATCTTTTATTAACAAAAACCGAATACCAAAATCTACTCAGCTGCAGAAGAATAAACAGCAAGTTCACAGAATCTATTTTTTACGTCCCTGTGGTGACATATTGTGTTCTTTCCTTTGTCCCTGTACTTAAAATCCCCCCCATATACTGTGTACACAAAATTCCGTGTGGAGCACCCAAGTCTTAAAAATTCCCTTATGGAGACCTTTGGTTTTCCCTTTCTTGTTTTGTCCTCGGTCCCCATAAGCAGCCCATAAGATGACGAATATTACAACTCTATTCATGTATTTTCGCTTGAATGCTTTTGTTACACTTATATACGTGTTCATGTGTGTTGTCTTCTCATTTAGCTATCGAGAAAGACTCTGCCAGGGTCGAAACGTCAGGCCATTAACTATTTTTTGCAACTCAAGAACAAATCTACACAGGACATATAGACACGGTGTTTGCAGCAAATGTACATACACACAAAAGCCATTATTAAAAAGACCATGCAATAGCAAACCATTACCCGATGCCCAATGATGCACCAGGAACACGTACAAACAGATACAGTTTACTTTACGTTGCGTGCAGTTTATACATTATGTAAATCACCATCATTCAAATAAACCATTGGACCATACACTTTTATGTTGAAATATGGTGGCCTTGAGAATGAGGTGCCCTTTCCAAATCCCTTTCCATTGGACCATATACTTGAACTCCCAAGCTGTGACAAACGAGACTATTATGTTGAAATGGTGGCCATGAGATGACATTTCCAAATCCTAATATTTTGGAGTTTTTTAAGAAGAGGAGCAACAGTACACTGCAAAAACTAGGGTTTTAAAATTGACACATGGGTGTTGTCACATATAGATAAACAAGAGAGAATCAAAATTAACACCATAGGGTGTTGAAATAACACCAACGTAATTGTGTTGGCAGAAATGAGTGTTATTTGAACACCCTATAATGTATATTTTTATTCTTTTTTCGGATATCTATAAAAAATTATGTGACAACACCCACAGTGTAAATTTTAACACCCCAGTTTTTGCAGTGTAGCTAGCGATTGATTTTACTTTTCCAGAAATAGCTCACTACCATTGGTGCCATAACTATATCAGTAGCAACATGAAAATGTTTTTCTTATGACCTGATGCTCAGTGATGAACCAGGAACATGTACAAACAGCTACAGTTTACTTTACGCTGTGTGCAGTCTAATAATGTAAATCACCATATCATTCAAATAAATCATTGGACCATACTATGGTGTTCTACAGGGCGAATCAAAAAATGATACACTTTTTAAATTGTCAATATATTTCAGCATTTTAGCAATTATCAAACAATGGTCACATGTACTTGTAGAGAAACATCTTATGCTTCATTTGATACCAGTGTTACATAACAATTGTTCATGGTTGACTGCACATGAAACAATTTATTTACCCATGTCAACTCTGACTTGCGCCAACTTCTCAGTGGTTGAAAAGGACAAAAGAAAGGACAGTGAACATATCTTGCATGCATGCCTGGTGTAGGCCTATCAGTATGGTGGCCCTGAAGGGACATCAAACATATATATTTACGTGAATATTTACGTAAATATTCACGGTTTTTGCCCCAGTTCGCAAATATTCACGTAAATATTTACGTGAATATTCACGATTTGTGCCCCAATCGCAAATATTGACGTGAATATTTCCGTAAATATTTGCGATTTGTGCACCAAATCGCAAATATTGACGTAAATATTTACGTGAATATTTGCGAATTGGGGCAAAAATCGTGAATATTTGCGATTTGGTGCACAAATCGCAAATATTTACGTGAATATTGACGTGAATATTTGCGATTTGTGCACCAAATCGCAAATATTTACGTAAATATTCACGGTTTGTGCCCAAGTCACAAACCCAGTCATCCGTGAACCGTGAATATTCAATTGGGCTTTTTAGCAACCTACGGCCAGACTGAAGCTAGCCGCGTATTGGGCCAGAATTTCCATCCGCGGGTTCCGGTGGTAACATTTCTGTCTCCCCATAAATTATTTTTAATTTGAGCGAATTAATCTTCTTCTACCTTCAAGTATGCTCAGTGATATATGTTTTTTCAGAATTCTGAAAACAATTATACTAATAAAGAAAGATTATAAAACAAATTCGCTCAAATCAAATTTCTATCCGCGGATTCCGGGGCCGGCCAGCCGCTTATTCAGGAAAATTACAATCCATGCGGTAACAATTCTGTCTCCCCCTGCCTTAATTCTTTTTAATTTGAGCGAATTTTTCCTAATCCTTCTTTATTAGTATAATTGTTTTCAGAATTCTGAAAAAATAATATTTAAAAGAATTAATGGGGACAGAAATGTTACCACCTTGAACTGTAGGCTATGGATTACAATTTTCCTGAATAAACGGCTGGTCGGCCCCGGAGTCCGCGGATAGAAATTTGATTTGAGCGAATTTGTTTTATAATCTTTCTTTATTAGTATAATTGTTTTCAGGAATCTGAAAAAAACATATATCACTGAGCAAATATTCACGTAAATATTTACGTCAATATTTGCGATTTGGTGCACAAATCGCAAATATTTACGTTAATATTCACGTCAATATTTGCGATTGGGGCACAAATCGCAAATATTTACGTAAATATTCACGTCAATATTTGCGATTGGGGCACAAATCGTGAATATTCACGTAAATATTTACGTGAATATTTGCGAATTGGGGCAAAAACCGTGAATATTTACGTAAATATTCACGTAAATATATATGTTTGATGTCCCTTTAGGGCCACCATATATCAGAACTGCATGGACTTTGGCGCAAGTCAGATTTGACAGGAGTCAATAATTTGTTTCCTGTGCAGTCAACCATGACGAATTGTTATGTAACACTGGTATCAAATGAAGCATAAGATGTTTCTCTACAAGTACATGTGACCATTGTTTGATAATTGCTAAAATGCTGAAATATATTGACAATTTAAAAAGTGTATCATTTTTTTTGATTCGCCCTGTATAAAGGACACTTACACGGCGACTTTTTTTTTTGGGGGGGGCGGCGATTTTTTTTGGGGGGCGGCGACTTTTTTATTTTACGCGTCGCCTTCCGGGTTTCTGATTGTTTGTGTTTTGGGGGATTCCCCTACAGGTTAGTCGCAAGCTTGTAGTCGATTGGCAGCGCAGCGATGGACTACACCCTTTTAAATCCATTTATTTCCGACCAGAGAGACAATATCCCTTTTCATTCATGACATCTATGCGTTCTGTATCCAACTTTCATGTTTACAAGTTTGATAAAGAAGACAAAAAAAAAGATTGAGTTCAAAACTCTCGTTTTTGTAATTTTAGACACAATGTTGTCCCCCGCAGCGGCGTAGCCACGGGGGCCTGGGGGGGGGGGGCAAGTGCCATCACGAATTTCCAGTGCCCACCCCCGCCCCCCACGAAAAAGTCGCGGTACTGCTCTCAGAAAAGAGAAAACAGAGGAAAATGCCTGTTTGTGTAATCTATGTAGCGAACGATCGCGATCGCGAACGCTACCGCGGCCACAAAATGCAAAGAACACGTGCCCGTAACCAGAAAGTATTCTTATTATAATATGTATATATATATATATTATGACCAAACTCAGTCTTCGCTTTGCGAATCATGTCTCTTCCATAAAGACCAAGAAACCGTACCCAGTCTCTATCCACTTCAACAGCCCCAATCATAGTGTCAAGGATGTTGAACTTCTGGTGATCCACTCCCGCTCCGTCCTTTTATCTAACTTCGCTTTAGGCTGGCACCCTCTAACAACTGTAACGTAGGTCATTACATGACGGCTAGGAACTAGCCAGGGTTACGTTGCCAAGCGACCTAAAACTTCCACCTATCACACTGCTCGATACTGCATTGCGTTACAATATATTACATATATATATATATTATTATTTTTTTGGGGGGGGAGGAGGGGCGAATATCATTTTAGTTTGGGGGGAGGGGGCGAATATGTAGGCCCAATTCCAGCCATTTGGTCAATTTTTCAAATTTTGTCGCACTTTTTCTTCTTCTTTTACTTCTTTTTTGTTAAATTATTATTATTAGCCTATTTTATAATTTTGTGTTATTATTTTTTTTTTCTTTTTCCGGAAGGCGACGCGTGAAAAAAAAGTCGCCGCCCCCAAAAAAGTCGCCGCCCCCCAAAAAAAAGTCGCCGCATAAAAAATAAAAAGTCGCCGCGTGAAGAAAAAAAGGCGCCGCGTGAAAAAAAAAGTCGCCGCGTGAAAAAAAAGGCGCCGTTAAGACATTAAGACATAACTATCATTTTTGTTTTCTTTGAAACTCGACCCTTTTTGGGCAATTTTGCATTATGTGCTCAGGTTTTTTATTAAAACGACTGATTTACCTCTCATAGACCGGTTAACATTATACACCATAGCTTACATATAGGGCTACATTTATATCCAATTTGTTTACGTCCCACAAGGTTTTGGAAAAAAGTTGCGGCCATTTTTCGATTTGATTTGATTCTATTTTTTCGGTCACGGCTGACCGATTTTGCATAGGCTCGAGTTGAAAGGGAGACCAGCTTGAACGAAAAAAACGGCAACAAGTTAACTTTGCTGAAATTAACTTAAAATGTGTTCAATCAATAAGGAAATTGAGTTCGCATGAGAGTGAACAGATTTTAGTTTTGAATCCCGGTGCTTTTTTTATTTGTGGGAGCTCCGTTTTGTAAAGCCGCTTTGTTGCAATAACAAAGCAACATTCCATAGATGACGTCAAAGAATTGTTATTTTGACGCACGCCGTCAACGGCAGAAGTGTAGCTAGTTTTTCAAAACCTTGAGGTTTGGTCCTAATGTTTTGATCGATAACTACGAAAAATTCAGAAGTGTAAAAATATCAAAATTACAATTAAATGATAAACAAACAATTTTAAATAGCATACCTGTTAAAGGGTGTGTACAACATTGGTAAGAATGAAAATATAAATGCTCACAGATTTGCACATAACTCACATGGTATAAAGATGGTCATGGTAGAAAACTTCCCTTGAAATAGTTTTGCTTGAAATGCCATAGTTTTTACGAAATGAGTGAAATAATAGTATTTATCCTGCAGGATAAATTCCGATGTTGGAATAAAAGTTAAAACACATTTTCACTGTTTTCTCATGACTCCGAAGACCGATTTAGCTTAAACTTTCACATGTTTGTTATTTCATGTATATGTTGGGTCACATCGAGTTTGGATACAGGTCTATGGCAATTACCAATGTTGTACACACCCTTTAACCATTTGTTCGCTCAAGTAGCTGTTTAAGAAAATATAGTATTCAGAGGTAGGTGCTGTCTGCATTACGTATATTGCTTCTTCTGACAAATGGATGAAACTTTTTATCAAAATCATGTCCTACACAGATTTGGTGGATGTATGCTGATGCAAATCGGTGACGTCACTTCTAGATCCATGCAACGTGTCGAAGGGAAGACCGCTGTGTGTTTCTATCTTGATCTTTGCAGGAATCAGGAGCATTAGGAAGATTGGGATGAAGAGAATCCCATGCAAGGCACCCAGTGAAATCACCAGAAACATGGTTTTGAAGAAAGTCCGGAAGATATAGGTGTCTGAGAAGGCGAGTATTAAGATGCCGAGAATGGTAGAGAGTGATCCCTGCACGATGGGCATACCGATGGAGTAGAGGGCGTGGATGGCGTTTTTACGACGGGAGCCTTTATTACCTGATACGTAGGCATAGCTGATGTGTGCGGAGAAGTCCACACTGAAACCTATGCAGATAATCAGGTTGGTCATGGATATGTTATCGAGGTTGACGTCCCATAAGCTCATGAACCCGATCACCCCAGTGACGATGGATGTTAGGGAGAGAGTGACGAGGATAGAACAGATGGGGTTGGGGATCATCAACAGAGATACGATCAACATGGCACCGACGGCGATACCAAGATTTTGCATCGTGTTCGGGAAGATGGCGATAAATTGATCGAAGAAGATGAAGGCTGGATGGTAGACAATGGCTGGGAGCTCAGAATCCTTTGCTATTTCCCTCAAATTTGTCATCATAGAGCTCTCTTTAGTTGTGGAATCCAAGTCTTTTGTGGTAACAAAGAATCTGGAGATGTCGATACTTAGCCCATCTTCACTGAAAACGATGTCAGGAGAGTAGTGTTCAAAGGCTGGGAGTTTGAGAAAATTATCTCGGAGAGTGTCTACAAACTGGGCCTGAGTTGGTTCCTTTAGATTGATCAATTCAAGGTAAGCGAGGTAGTCACGAAGCCAAGACACAGAAAGACTGTCATTTTTGTGGTAGACATATTCACTCTCCTCAATACTAACTAAAGTTTTCTCCACGATATCTTGGATCTTTGGATGCCACATGTCTCTGGGCTCGGTGAACACTAAGGCAACCTGTGGACCGTATGACGTGAAGTAGGCACGGGCGTCGTCTTTATAGTTAGCCGCGTAAGAGTTATCCCGTGCAAGATTCCGCAGGCTCAGACCCATTTGAAGTTGCGTGCATCCGTAGACGGAGGTGGCCAAGTACCCAGCGTACAGCACGACAGCAAACACCGCCATCAACGGTCTTGTGATGAAAGGCCCGTAATACTTTTTGAAGAATATCATCAAGGCATGATCGTTGGTCTCCTTGACACTCATGTCAGAAGGTTGCTGGGATGCACCTCCTGCGCAGAATAAGGTGTAGGTCTTGGACCCCGACTCCTCTCTAGACTTCACCTTATTGCATGACAAGCAGTGTCTGTTAGCCGCCTCCCGTCGGCCAGTCAGCACCATACACGCACCGAAGAAAGTTAGCTGGTACACGTAATCCACCAGCACAGCTGATCCCAAATACAAGCAGAAAATGCGTACGGACTGAAAGTATGTAATGGTCCCCACTCCAAATGCCAATGCGTCAGTGATTGACGTGATCGTGATAGACATGGCGGCCTCTGAAAAGGCTTCGCGCATGCGTCTTTCCACTGAGAGTCTCGAGTCAGTTTTTCTCCAAGCAGCGACCATGATGAACATGTCATCCACACCGATACCTGCAACATTAAAACAAGAGTCAATTGAACAGTGCATTAATTTCATGTCAATTTATACTAAACACAAAATTAAAAACGAAACACAAAACAAACACAAGGAAAACAGCTTGTTAAACAAAAATTAAGTAGGGAATTAGGGAAGAGTTTTTACGCACATCTAAGACCGTCAGCGATTCTGTATTGGCTCATGACCGACACTGACTAAGAGACATTCATTGAGTGGCTTAGGCTGATTTTGACGGCTGTGGTTGTGGATATCTAAAATCCATGGTTGGTTTTTTAGCATAAAACAACATTGAAACCAGTAGCCCTTAGCCAAAGTCGATGTAGTCTTAGCCTTTTGTCAAGGCCTTCGTGGCTTGGACAGCTTCGTAAACAGCGGAGCGACTGGTACACGGAGAGACCACGCGCGCGAGTCGAGTGCGTGGTCTCCCCTTCGTGTCGCTTGGGATCGCGGCTCTACGTAGCTGTCCAAGGCACGAAGGCCTTGACAAAAGGCTAATGTAGTCTGGATCCAAGGCTCGTAACCCGTGTCAGAGCGTACCAGTATAAAGCAACCAATATGACAGGCTACTTTATATTGTACATTCATAAATACCTTGGACAGCTTATCCAGTCTGATTGGTCGAGAGGCCAATGTTTTAACGTGCGATATAAGCACTGTGAGTAGTGATTAAACATGGCCTGAAAAAATTAATTCAAAGGAGGGCTATCTCAGACGACTAGACTGTGCGGAGCGCGCAAGTTTCAGGGCCCGAATTGAATTAGTAGGGTTGCACCCCACTAAATAAACTCCCATAGCATACAGTGCAAAATGCTAAATATTCAAAAATAAAAATAAAAAACTACTTAGAAGTCTCACAGCTTTTTACTCCCTCCAAATAAAAACACCCCCACAGCAGTGAAACTTTCCTAACGTCCGAGCATCAATCTTGAAACATATTTCTACACTTCTCGGCAAATAGAACCATTTTGTCTGGGCCTATGTCATCCAAAATACCTCAAATTGGAAGTCAACAACCCCAGGACACAATTGGGCAACATTTGTACACTTTCCCCACTTTTTGGGGCTCTCAAATCTGTCTAATATAGAATATTATTATTGAGCTCGACGCTCTGTTTTCTACCTATTTATGGGGGTGCACACTTATAGGAAGTAATTTTTACAATTTGACTGGAGACCACAATCAGGACATAGGAACATTGACAGGATTATTTTTCTTCAGGAAATTTTTTTTTAATCCGTTGAGAAATGGCAGGCTTTAACCAACAAAACGCTGCTATTGTGTTTTGTGTGCATTTTCAAATAAATGAGCAGTGCCTGCATCATACACACAAGTTATTACTTCTCATGTAATAGTTTCCTTCCAGTTGAACAATCCACGGACTTTTAATGTGTCTGGACAGTATCCTACGGTTCTTCTGATGACCATTTCAGAGATTTTTTATTTATTTATTTCAACTTACCCTCTATATAGGGAGGGTCCCTGGTGATAGCAAAGGATAGTGGGGGGGGGGGGCAAATAAACAGTTACTGTAGATGGGTCTGTTCATTACAGTGGTAAAAATGTTGGTCTGTAAAGGACCCGACAGCACCTAAATGTTCTTCTAAGAGCAATGTAAATTTTTTGCCCTGCATTTTTGGGTTGTAACCATTGAGTTTGGGGGAGGGGCGGGGCTTCTAAGGCTTGCATGATGACTTGATGAAAGGGAGAAAGTCGTATAAGATTTCAAGGTTCAATGAGGGTCTAGTTTGGCCACATAATTTACTAGATTGAACAACCATTACCCCCAGCTACATGCCAACACAGTCCCCCCCCTAAACTGAGGATCAAACAAACTCCAGAGGACAAAATAATGTTGACATGATTACGTACTTTTTCGAACCAGTTGGAGGCTTTCAGCGGAGATGGGAGGAGTAGTCCCCCCCCCCCCAATTTTTGTATATTTTTATCAGCCCGCCTAACATGCCTAGAAACATTTGACTCATTTCGGTGACCTATGTACGGGTTATAGGGCTAGAGAGTCAGAATTAGGGTACGGGGCTAAAGTAGGGTTAGGGTTTAGGCTAAAATTAGGCCATTAAGGTTAAGAAGAGAAGGATCATGTACTCTCTTTCTAGCACAGCCATTCAATCTATGGTTTCAAGTTAGTGCCTGCCCTCTTTAGATTTGTTGATGCTTAAAAATAACAACATAAAACTTAAGAATATGGAAACGAATTTGACTTGCACAAAATCCAAATTGAACACAGTTATTACAAACCCAACCCGCCATGATTGATAATTCCAAAAAATAGTATATTGTACTCGAAAAACTTGCAGTTACACTGTCACTCAGCAGCTGGTTTCAATTTTTATCATGCAACTAGTAATACTAGTCGAGTCAGCATGTACATGAATGTATGTCTATTGCTTGAAGTTTGACACCCCAGTTATTTAAGTACTCTCATAACTTCTTTTAATTTATTGTAATTTTCAGGATAAAAACGCTTGTGAAAATTGTGTAAAAATTGCAATTAAAACACTACCAAATTAGTGAATGATAGAAGATTTTTTTTCAAATGGTACAAGGTGTTTTTTACACAACAAATTATTCCCCAAAACTACCAAAAACAACACATGCTGACTGGGGTGCAATCCACCATTTTGTTAGATTTAACATTCCATTTTCCCTGTAAATGAACTGTGTTACCCAGGAAAAATTGAAATAAAATTATCGCTGGATTCGAAAAAAAATATTTAGAAGTCTCACAGATTTTTAAAGTAAAGGGAAAATTATCCATTGACTCTTGAACTTTTATCCTCTGCTCAATTTAATGCGGGGAGTCCCAATGCCCGGAGAGTTATTAGTGCACCCAACTAAATAAACTCCCATATAGCATACACTGCAAAATGCTAAATATTAAAAACAAAAAAACAAAAAACTACTTAGAAGTCTCACAGCTTTTTACTCCCTCCAAATAAAAACAATTAAAACAACCCTACAGCAGTGAAATTTTCCTAAACGTCCGAGCATCAATTTGAAAAATGTCCCTACACCTCTCGGCAAATAGGACCATTTTTTTTCTGGGCCTATGTCATCCAAAATACCTCAAGTTGGAATTCTAAAAATCCACAGGTCACAATTGAGAAACATTTTTACACTTTCCCCCCATTTTGGGTCTCTTAATTTTGCGAGCTGCACCCCCCTTCAAATTACACGGAAGGCAGTTTCTATTACGCGTATAATTGTTTGGTTGACACAATCCCTTTTCTGTTTATTTACAACCTGTCACTAGACTAGGATGACTCATAGCATTGAGCTTTGCTAGCTTGGCAGCGGTGAAACTCAAGGGGAATAGATCTGCACACAACACAATGGGCTTTTACATTGTACACAAATGAATAAGCTTCGGCTGGAGCCCAAGCTATCACACAATATGCCTGACCTGTATAGCGCTCAATGTTAAAGGTGACTTTAGAATGTCAAACTAGAGGGTTTCATTGAGGATTACGTGTAGTTTCAGCGGAATTGGCCCAAACATTTTTCAGTAATTAAAAAAAGGAAAAAAAAGTGCCTTCCGGAGTCTCCCTTTGTCTTCCCGCAAGGTTGTGTCTAATAGAATATTTTAAGAGCCTAAAAATATTAATGAGCCGACGCTCTGTTTTCTCCCTATTTAGTGGGGTGCACCCGTAGGCTGCAAATTTGGCTCGCGCAAGCTTGCAACTTGCGTGCGATAGTTTGAAACTTGCGCGAGGAGTTTCTGAGCGCTCAACATGGATAGAAATGTTATCGAAATGAGCTGAGAATAAACTGTCAGATATTTGTTCTCAACTTTGAAAGATTTTGGGGTGTTTTTAACGAAAAGGTATTCACTTTTAACCCAGAGCACTGTATTGAGAGAGTTGCGACATAGAGGGCCAGTTTTCTTTGGTCACGTGGTTGCTGGAGGCCATTTTAGGTCCAGATACAGCACAACCCAATGCGCAGTCTAGTCTGGCACCCTGTGTTCGTCCATGCAATTTTTGGGTCACAAAAATGGCTTCTAATCGAAAATTGTCGCGACTCTCCATAGGGTGCACCACACTAGTTAAATAGGCACAAATTCATGCGCCAAACTAATTATCATAATTTGTAAACCCACATTTACTTTTGAACAATAACGTTTTGGGGGTCATGCTATTAATAAACTGTGTATTTATAGCACAATGTCAGAACCTCGGGGTTCTGTGCTTCAACGTTTTAGGAGATTTGATAAATGTAGGCTTTAAAGTTGGTCTATTTCACATTTTCGGGCTATTTTGTTCTGGGGTAATTAGCAAAAAATCCACTGCCAAAAATTGAAAAGAAATCTGAAGTTTAGCTGTCTGATTGGTTTTCAAGAGGCTGAGAGACTTTAAAATATTTTTTGAATATTTAGCATTTAGCATTGGTTGCTGTAGTATACACAGCAACTTTGTAAGGAGACACTGTAATACTTAAAGTGAGCCCTCTGTTGGTGAGATTATGCTAATGAGTAGTTGACGAATAAAAGCGTTCTTATAAATGGTAGCCATCTTTGTATCTCGTGTAATTGACTTGAACCCCCAATATATTACATATTTGGCGACGAGGATGGGATACAAATTTTTAAACAGTGTTTAATAGTTCCAGCTAAGTATAAGGAACATCTAGGGAACACGATGGCAGCGCTGATAGGCAAGATAGGTGAATATCAGGAGGGAGAAGAACAGTTTGAATACTACCTGGAACGACTAGAGCAGTTCTTCGTCGCTAACGCAATTGCAGACGACCGTGCGGTAAGCGTATTCTTGACGGTTATTGGACCGAAGTCATATGGTCTGCTCAAGAATTTAGTATCACCAGGAAAACCAAGTGATAAGTCATTTGAAGATTTAAAACTGCTACTAAAGAACCACTACACTCCCGAACCGCTGGTTATAGCCGAAAGATTTAAGTTCCACAAACGAGATCAGAAAGTAGGTGAAACAGTAGCCACGTATCTGATAGAATTAAAACGTCTTGCAAGTACATGCAAGTTTCAGGCTTTTCTCAATGAAGCTATAAGAGATCGCCTAGTTTGTGGCCTGGAAAATTCAACATGTCAAAGGAAGTTGTTGGCTGAGAAAAACCTTACACTGGAGAAGGCAGTAGGAATTGCGACTGCAATGGAAATGGCCAGCAAACAAGCAAGAGATATACATTCTTCGCATGTGGCAGACACATCGGGAAGTAAGCCAGTGACTGTTAACAAGATAAGGTCCAAACCTTACAAAAGTTATCTGGGTAAGGCGAAGAGTGGTCAAGATGGATCAGCTCCCAAGCAAAATCCGTCCAAATCTTTCAACAAACCAAAGGGTAGTTACACTTGCTACCGCTGTTCCGCAGAGGATCATGATGCAAGCCAATGTCCTCACAAGTCATCCACTTGCTATAACTGCAAGAAGGTGGGTCACATAGCCAGAGCATGTAGAAAGAAACGACAACAGAAACCAAAAACGGTAAAACTTGTCTCTACCACTGCTAGTGAGGATGATGAATTTGAATTATACACGATTAAGGAGTTTCCATCAAAATCGGGTATAATTCTGGATGTACAGGTTGGAGGTACACCCATCCAGATGGAGTTGGACACTGGTGCGGCTGTGTCTATTTTATCGGACACTGTATACCAGAAGTATCTAAAGTCGTGGCCTTTACATGAGTCTTCTGTGAAACTACGTACATACGCAGGGGAGGCCATTAAAGTGTTAGGTTGTGCCACAGTACCAGTGCAGTACAAGGATCAACCAAAGTGCCAACTGCCATTGTTTGTTGTGTCTGGGGACAAACCAGCTCTCTTTGGACGTCAGTGGCTAGAAACAATCAAGGTAGATTGGAACAGTATCTTCAAAGTTGAGACGACAGCAGCTCCCACCGCCAAGTCAGTTGAAGATATTTTGTCAAAGCACAAAGAAGTGTTTGCAGAGTGTGGAGACCCCATCAAGGATTTCACTGCTTCAGTGAGAATTCCAGAAGGAACCAAACCAATGTACTACAAGGCACGGCCTGTTCCATATGCATTGAGAGACAAGGTTGAACTCGAACTTAAACGATTACAAGATAATGGAGTAATATCTAAGGTAGATCGTAGTGTATGGGCTTCTCCCATTGTAGTTGTACCTAAGCCAGATGGAAAAATAAGGCTATGTGGGGATTATAAGGTGACAGTAAATAGGGTGTTGGAAGAAACACATCATACCTTACCCACTGCGGATGATTTGTTTGCAACCCTAGAAGGAGGGAAGATTTTTACCACATTAGACCTTACTAATGCATACTTACAGTTAGGACTAGACGATGAGTCAAAGAAGTATCTAACTATCAATACTCACCTGGGATTGTATCAGTTCAATCGTCTGCCGTTTGGGGTATCCTCGGCACCGGGTATATTCCAAAATGTGATGGATCAAATACTATTGGGGATTCCAGGGTAGTGTGCTACCTTGATGATATTTTAATATCTGCTCCAAATGAGTCGGTACACTTGGTGAGACTACATCAAGTAATGAGGCAGTTAGAGAAGTATGGAGTAAAAGTTAAATCACAGAAATGTGAATTTTGTCGAACATCAGTGGTTTACTTAGGGCATAAGGTGGATGGAGATGGCCTCCACCCAACCTTGGACAAAGTAGAAGCTATCATGCAAGCGCCCAGCCCCACGAACATCAGTGAGCTGCGCTCATATTTGGGTTTGCTAAATTACTATGGGAAGTTTCTCCCAAACATAGCAACTGTGATAAATGCACTGAATGCATTGTTACGCAAAGAGACAACGTGGCGCTGGACCAAGGCATGTGAAACGGCTTTCCAAAACAGCAAGAAATTGTTGTTAGATAGTTCATTACTAGTACATTATGATGTAAATAGGGAACTCAGGCTAGCTTGTGATGCCTCTCCGTATGGAGTAGGGGCAGTCATCTCACACATCATGCCAAATGGTGATGAGAGACCAATTGCGTTTGCATCACGTACACTTTCTAAAAGTGAACAAAACTATGCACAGATTGAACGCGAGGCGTTAGCAATCATTTTTGGAGTGAAGAAATTCCACAAATACTTGTATGGTAGGAACTTTACTTTACTCACAGATCACAAGCCGCTTACTGCGATTCTAAATCCTGAGTCCCCTATACCTACCTTGGCTGCGGCACGTATGCAGCGATGGGCCTTGATATTGCCAGCATATAAGTATAAGATTGAGTACAGGAAATCTGCAGAACACTGTAATGCAGATATGCTATCAAGGTTGCCAGTTAAGCAAGGTGATACAGATGACAGAGAAGTGAATTACTTCTCATATGTTGATGAGTTACCCATAACAGCAGAAGACATTGGGAAGGAAACACTCAAAAACCCAGTCTTAGCAAGAGTCTATGACAATGTGATGAATGGATGGCCTAACTATGTTTCAGACAAAGACATGCAACCCTATTTTTCTCGTAAAAATGAACTGTCTGTGGACAAGGGATGTATTTTGTGGGGGTTGCGGGTTGTAATTCCTGACAAATTTAGGCGTACATTATTGAATGATCTACATGAGCAGCACCTTGGCATTTGTAGAATGAAAGGGCTGGCTCGTAGCTACTTGTGGTGGCCGGGGTTAGACCAAGGCATAGAAAATGTAGTTAACCAGTGTGAAACATGTCAATCAGTAAGAAATACACCACCCTTGGCACCGCTTCAAACATGGACGTGGCCAAGTAGGGTGTGGGAGAGACTGCACATAGATTATGCAGAGTTGAAGGGTCAACATTTGTTTATTGTCATAGACAGCCACTCAAAATGGGTAGAAGTTTATCCCATGAGAACTACGACGGCAGGTCAAACCTTGGACATATTGAGGAGATCGTTTAGTGCGTATGGGTTACCTGAGGAGATAGTATCAGATAATGGTCCTCAATTTACTTCCAAAGAGTTTGCAGAGTTCATGACCAAAAATGGTATAAAGCACAAACGTGTGGCACCATATCACCCAGCCTCAAATGGAGCCGCTGAGCGGACTGTTCAAGTGGTGAAAAAAGCGCTCATTAAGCAAATGCTTGATCCTGAACCTCGGAACAGGAGTTGTCAGTACATCACAAATTGGCAAATTTTCTGATTACGTATCGGAATACTCCACACACTACAACCGGTAGAACACCTGCTGAGTTATTTTTGAAAAGACAACCTAGGACAAGGTTTTCTTTACTGAAGCCTAATTTGGCACAAACAGTGGACAAAAAGCAGGAGAAGCAAAAAGAGTACCATGATAGGGGCCGAGTTCAGGAGCGAGCATTGCAACTTGATCAGAGAGTCCGGGTTAAGAGTAACCTAAATGGGTTGATTAAGTGGTTGCCTGGTAAGGTTACAAAAGTCTGTGGTTCAAGAACATATTTGGTACATATGTACAACAATGGCAGAACTCGGTTTGTACACATTGATCACATTTTGGGTTCACATGAAAGGGGTGTTCCTAACAACAGTAACAGCACTTATCCAGACTTACAGGTACCGGTTGAGTATCCAGTACAGAGTGATACAGGTTTGGTGCACCGCAGTGGCCAACACGAAAGGGGTGAACAAAAACAGGCGCATTTTGAGAACAATCAATTTCGACCAAATCCTGATTCACAGGGTAAAGGTGATTCCCAACCTACAAGTTCACCTGTACCTGTACTCACACCCGTACCGAGCCCAGACGTTCCACTGGGGAGACGCTATCCTATGAGGGTACGGAAGGCACCAGTTAAACTTAATTTGTAAGCCAAGTTAAAAGTAAACAAATCAGTCAGTGATAAAGCAGTATCAGATTAAAACAAGCACAGGCTACATTTTATTTTTGATTGTTAAGTTTACACAAAAGGAAGAAAGAAAACAAAATCAAGGCATTTGATTTAAGTTAATTTGATGATAGTTTATGTTGTAGTAAACAGCTAACTTTAGAAGGTGCTCCGGTAAACAGTAATAATAACATACTTATTGCATAACGACAAAATACCTGGATATGGTTTCTTTTAAATGTCTTGCACTATTCACTCACGGGGTGACAGTATGTTTAAGGGGGGAGGAGTGTAGTATACACAGCAACTTTGTAATGAGACACTGTAATACTTAAAGTGAGCCCTCTGTTGGTGAGATTATGCTAATGAGTAGTTGACGAATAAAAGCGTTCTTATAAATGGTAGCCATCTTTGTTTCTCGTGTAATTGACTTGAACCCCCAATATATTACAGTTGCAAAGGGAGTTTATTTAGTGTGGTGCACCCCTATACTACGGCTCTGTTTTAACCTAACAGATGACGCCCTCTGTTGAAAATTCATTTGTCAAGTACCATATCAAACACCTGTGACATTCTAGGACTAAGATTATTATCAGTGGCGTACAAGGCGTTTTCATTTTTTTTTTTGGGGGGGGGGCAAGCGGGGCATTTTATATTTATTTCATTTGTTTTATTTATTTACTTTTTGTTGGGGGGGGGCTATTTAATGTATCAGACCATTCAATTCATTTGTGCATAATTATTTTCGATTTCATCATGGGGCATGGATGGTGGCAAGGGTTCTGAGGTGTTACGCCACCGATTATAATCAGAAGATACTCTATTCTCACATCATGGCCTTTTTCTGCCAGAGACTACCTAATACATAAAGACAAACTTTAACTTACCAAGGATAAGGAAAGGCGCAGCGCCAACAATGTTGGCGTAAGGTACACCGATGTAGCTCATGAGACCAAACGAAGATACAAGCGATAAACACGCTGATATGACTCCGCAAGCAGCCAGCCAGGGTTTGCTCCTAACCCAATCGAACATCATACAACTCAAGATGGTGAAAGTTATGAAGACGGCAAAGGTGATGGAGAAATCCCTGATGAGGTTGGCACTGGCTGCTGTCAACTCATCCTCTAGAGATGTAGAGACGAAACGGGTTACTTGTATCCCCGTTGGCTTGAACGCAGCGACCACGTCGATGAAGGTCTTTTCCCACATTGCTCCCCGCAGATCGTCTTGTGTATCCTCATACTGTATGAGGTAAGACAGCAGAACAGCCTCTCCCGACAGTACCTCATCTGATGAACTAGGTTTGAACGTAACCCCTCCAAGCCCACCGCCAAGAAAGAAAACTGTGTCCAAAGTTGGCCTGTAAAGGGGGTACGTGAGAGTAACCTCCGGAACACTCGAAGAATTGTACCCGTACAGAGCCAACACAGCATTCTCGTTGCAAACCCCATCTACCTTGACACAGAGATCAAGAAACGTGTAGTCCGTGTCATTTTGAGAGACGCTAATGTTCATGATCTTCTCGTGCAGATTTATCATTTCTTGAACAACACTTTCGGTCAGGACGTTCCCGCCATCTTCCATCCGTATGATTGCGTTGCCATACCTTGTAACACTTTCCGCCAACGGATCGTCTTCGCCGTTTTGAGCAAACAGCTTTTCCACCGTCGCCCGATCCGTTTTCGCCTGACCGTTCTCCGGAGTGTAGAGCGCCTCCACGTTCTTTTCCTCCGTCAAGAAAACTATTCCAGCTCCAAGTGCGCCTGCCAACAACACCGGCAAAATTAAAAAGGGAAACGGGTGCCTGGCGATGAAGCCTCCATAATTAAAAAAGCACAACCTTATCGCCCTTTCAATGCAATCGAACGCCATGATGTAGGTACAGAAAAGTTTGTTTTGCACGCACAACAAAGTTATTTAGTTTATTGGGTTGCTTCGATATACCGACCGATTTTATGATCGCGTCAATTTGAACTGTAAACCTCTGTGGCGACCGCTGCTGTGCAGTGTGGATTGGTCACACTTCATTGGCTAAGTTCATACACTGGCTTCATACAATTTTTATGACCTTTCAAAACTTGGATAGACCATGACGTCAATCCAAATCCATTGGAAAAGCATTTTGTATGGACGAGGTCACCACTGACCACACTTGTTCACCAACCTTCAAATACCAATACTACCAAGGTCTTGTTTTGCTATCTAGTAATTGACAACAGTTCGAGCGACCTTTTATAGTACAGTAATGCAGTCAAAATTCGCATCACTGATTAATCAATATTTTGAGACTATAACAAAAAATACACGTTTTTATAGTGTCATAACAAAACCCAAAAATATTTGTTTTATAAAAGGGTAAAATCGTGTCAAACCCAGTTTTACATTTTGTGACACACGAGGCCACCTATAATATACAAAACGGTGGTTAACGTGTGTAAAGAAACCAAGGTCTTTGCTTTGTAAAGGCTTGTTGGTTTGACACAACAAGTGTCCCATTGTGGTCTCGTCGATCGATCTAAAACATTGAACTGTGTGCTGCGTAGTACTCCCCCGTCTATCTAGTCGTATTTCTGCAGATTTATAGGCCCAAAAGGCCCTCTCTTATGGTGTTCAATATGTGCCACCTTTATTCAGTCTTTTTTCCGTCGCATTTTTGTCCGTCGCATTTTCTTTCCGTCATATTTTTCTTTCCGTCGCATTTTTTTCTGGCGTCGTCTTTTTTTTTTGCGTTGCAATTTTTGTCCTTGCATATTTTTCCAGCACATTTTGTTGTTGATGCATTGCGGGCATTGCAGGTGGCAACACCTCCAACACAAAACCCCCACCCCACCCCCTTGCCAGATAAACTGTCTCCGCGTTGTGGGAGAGGCTAGCAAAGAAGTCACATTTTATAATAACAATAAACACAAACAGAATTGAAAGCAGTTTATTACAAACAATTTCAAATAGGTTACCTGAAAACGGGATTAGAGTATGATAGTTATCATGTACGTACATGATAAGTTATCGTGTACGTACACGATAAGTTCGGACTTGTCGTGTACGTACACGATAAGTTATCGTGTACGTACACGATAAGAGAGAATTTTTTTTATTCATGTGGCGGCAATACGCTTCCGTATGTAACGCAATGCAGTATCGAGCAGTGCGATAGGTGGAAGTTTTAGGTCGCTTGGCAACGTAACCCTGGCTAGTTCCTAGCCGTCATGTAATGATCTCGAATTAACCTCTTTTGCACTTTTCTGGCATTTTTGGGAGAAAAAAATAATAATAAACTAGAGATTTAGTGTTTGTTGGAACAAACACTAGGTGTTCGGATTTCATTGGGGTCAGTGTTGTGTCATTGTGTGAACTATTTTATTGAGTCGATGAAAAGATTTTTGATAGCTTTTGAAATTTCAAAGTGTAAATCAATTACATGTAGGCTATACATTTAGTTTACAAAAGAAATAAATGCTAACGTTCCTACTTAAGACTGCATTGAGCTATAGATGGTGTATTAATTGAACATCTGTTTCAATTTTCATGTAAATATTCATAAACTGTACTGATAGTTAGTATACAAGACTTTTACTGACAATTCAAAAAAGAGCCTCTTAGTATATATTTCTTTTACTTCCGGTTGGACAGGAAGCCAGGTCAAATCATGTCATTATCAATTATACAGAACTTTCATACATAAAACATTCACAAAAAATGCAAAGCTTAAAATCATAATAGATGTATTTCTCAAGATATGATTTTTCGAATTAATAAACTTTAGATATATCAAATTAAACTGCACCTTTAAGGTGACTTTATAATTATATGACAATTGATGACGTCATTTGAACAGGATCTCAAATGTTGGATGTTACAAATCCCGGCTTGAATACATGCAAGGTTTTAGCTTTAATCGCGCATTTTTGCCGTAAATATAAATCTGTGTAAAGTGCACCTTTAAGTTGACGGCACGTGATACTTGATGACGTCATGATGACACTGTTAAACAAAATATGATTTCCGTTTTGTGAGGCTAAGGCGAGTGGTGCTGTTACTGTTTCGTGGTGTGCTAGCAAACTACATACTTTTGCAAAAGTCCAAAAATGCACACGATCGTGCCTAGCATTTGATTGTTAACGAAATTTGCATGGACGCCTGTTTTAGAGACTAACAATGCGTAATGTCAAATCAGGTTGCGTGAACCTTGAACAGAGACTAGACTATGTGCAGGTTTGATGAACGCAACGGCCAGCACGTGCTGCTGGATTTGATTAAGTGCCGTTCTTTTCATGTGGTTATTAATGCGGCCAATAAATGCGTGAGCAAGAAGTAACTATAAATAGTAGTAAACTTGCGGATACAACCATGTGTAAAGATCTCTTTGGGAGGAGTGTTGGCTCTGAAAAGAGCCGGTTTGGTCTCGACGTTTCGAACAGTATACTCTGCTCGTCTTCAGGAAAAAAGAGATTTTTACACATGGTTGTACCCGCAAGTTTACTACTATTTGTAGTTACTTCTTACTTTCAACACCATGCAAAGCTTCAAACACCAAATACGTGAGCATTAACGTCCGATTTCGACCGGAAGTTAAGGTCAAATTGGTAACATCTCTGTGGAAAAGTTTGCAAAGGATAAATGGGCTTTAACCTGATGTACAAATTGTGACTAAAATATAAGTAGTTCTTGAGATATGAATTTTTGAAATTTTCAACTTCCGGTTTGAACCGGAAGTCAAGGTCAAATTGGGTCACACTTTGCGTAGCGTTTGCTTCATTTTGCTACATTTTGACAGACCTATCCGATGACAAACAAACAACAAACAACCAACAGTATACAACAAACAAACAACAAACAACAACCAACAGAAAACAGACAACAGACAACAGAAAACAAACAAACAACAAACAACAAACAACAAACAACAAACAACAAACAACAAACAACAAACAACAAACAACAAATAACAATCAAACAACAAACAACAAACAACAAACAAAACACCAAAAAACAAACAAACAACAAACAACAAACAACAAACAACAAACAACAAACAACAAACAACAAACAGCAAACAGCAAACAACAAACAACAAACAGCGAACAGCAAACAGCAAACAGCAAACAGCAAACAGCAAACAGCAAACAGCAAACAGCAAACAGCAAACAGCAAACAGCAAACAGCAAACAGCAAACAGCAAACAAACAACAAACAACAAACAACAAACAACAGACAACAAACAACAAACAACAAACAACAAGCAAACAAACCAACCCAACACCCCCAACATCCCAACAAACAACAAACAACAAACAAACAAACAAACACCCCCAACAAACAACAAACAACAAACAACAAATAAATATGCTGTAGGCCTAACACGATAGTATTCTATTTTATGTGTATTCCGGTTAATTCCAGTTGAAGAACCACAACGTCACGCATGTTGACCGATAAATAACGAACACTGACAAACAACAATACATGTTATTATTGAAAGTAAATGGGAAATTTAGATGGGAGTACCCGCGCTGTTATTGAATAATTTATTGGGAACTCCACACTGACAGACTGGGATTAAAATATATGTAAATACGACGGCTGTGTGTGTGTCCAAGAGTGCGTTTTGGCGGTCTCAAAAATGAAAATTGTTTCTGACGTCATAACCAAGAACGGGACCGAATTCAAGTTGGCTCGCGAAAACGATCCGGTCAACAGTCACCCAACCAACCAGAAAATGTAAACAAACATGGCGGCGTCTCGCAGTATTGTACTAGACCAAGTGGTGGAAGAAGATGACGGATTTGATGAGTGGAGGGAGAGAAGAAAGAAGAGGAGAGCTGAAATTGAAGAGGAGGAGGTTGGCATGTTGCATGTGGCTATGAGAAATGCAGAATTTGGTCACCAAACCTTGGCAGCGGCATCAGCATCTATGGGGGTTCGAGAGAACCACGAACGACCGAAGGGTTTTGTTGAAGAGATTGTGCCGATATACAGCCTCCAGGATTTTCAATCTCACTTTCGCCTGGAACGGGCTACTGTGTCATTATTAATGACAGAGTTGCACAGAAATGATGTCACCCAGGCCGTATATGTTGGAGGTAATACTCCAATATCGCTTCAAAAATGACCTTGGTAACCCTTTGGTACCTTGCCAATCAAGAATCGATGAGAGGCATTGCAGACAGGTAACTTTTATTTTTGACCCCCCCCCCCCCACCACCTCAACTTTGTTATCATTCTCCAATCACATACTATCAATTGAAATTGCACTCAACTGTTTTTTTATTTTAAATAAATTATAGGCGTAGTAGTTTTTTCCAACATTTTACTAAAAATTACTCATAGGCCTATTCATAAAATAAACGAGTGTATAGGCCTACCCATCGCAGAATTTGTTCCATTTTTGACCATTTTTGACCATTTTGGGGGTAATCCTGGGAAGATGAACTGAGATGAATCGACACGTCTCCAGTCTCCAGTCCTATTATTAATTTATCAAAAAACTCTTATGATGGCCTCACGTTTCGGGTTAGAATGGTTACTTGTTCCCCTCTTGAATTGGCTGACTCCCTGCAAAATACTGTCCATCTCAGTTAACAATAAATTGTAAATTATTCAAATCAAGATGCAAGTTCAACTGATGAGTCATGAATTTGACGAAAGGGCAATCAGCAGCATTCAAGATAAACTCAAACAAATGTTTGGTAGCTAGCGTTCTTACCAGTTTTTTATTCAAATTAACAACCACTGATGTCGAGTTGAAACCAACGGTTCTTTTCAGAACCACCCCAACTCATTGGAGATAGTCATTACATGGTGTTACCGCAAACCTTTCCATATAACCACTGATGTAAAAGTGTGTATAATTTGAAGAAATTGTATCGGTCCCTTAAATTTGGGCTTTTAAACAAGCTGCTGATTGGCCTCTTGAACAGTGTATCTGATGTATGATTAATTTGTTTTAAAACCAACAAAGTGAATGAAAAAGTGTATAAAACTGTTGACTCAACTCCCCAAATACTGAACGGAATATCTGCAAAATACTGTCTGTAATCTGCCAAATACAGTCTGTGTGCATACATAAGTGCAGTATGCATATGTGCTTAGTCACTATTTAGCAGCCGACACTTTTTGGCAGGACAACAGGCTTTGCAATGATAAAAAAATGGCTTCATCTAATAAAAGAACATCTTAATTTATTTCAGGTTTGATATTGCCAAAAGTTCAGTTCATAACATTGTTCAGAATGTTACTCACACTTTGGCAAATGATGTTGCTGGGAGGTTCATCAAATGGCCATCATTAGAGGCGATGGTTGGGATTGCGGCTGACTTCAAGGCTCGTGCCAATTTTCCAGGTATAACAAATTGTACTAATAAAAGCTTCATGGCACTCCATATTAGCCTTCAAGAAAGATTCTGCCACGGTCGAAACGTCATGCCGAAACGTCAGGCCATTAACATTTGTTTACATTTATACAATCGGTCCTTTTTGTTGGTAAGTTTTTTGCAAGAGCTTATTCTAGTTTCTCAATAAAAGCTTTATTAGTAATATTATATATTCTAATGAAGAGTCTACTAGTATTACCCTTCTGCGCCATGTCATGTTTGTGAAGCACTGTGGACTCTTTTGGATTCACTCATGTGTACGTGTACATGGTCAGGATCAACAAGAATACTTATCTATTTGAAACCCCAAGCCCTTTTTTTTTTTACCAAAGATAGGCCTACATTACGTATGTATTTTAATATAAGTTATCACACAAGTGCGAGTGGAATACGGAAAAATATAGCGCTTCTGCGTCCCATATCCAACGAGGCCTTCTGAATCATTCTGAATCATTGGATTCAAGAGATTCAATGCTCTGTGTATCCTGTATAATAAAAACAAATAATGGGCACATTAATATGCCACTAGAGTTGTGATACGCAAGAACCAAATATGTTTTATTATTATTATGTTTAAAGGTGTTTATACAGTGTTTTTGTTTGTTTTGTTGCAGGGGTAATTGGTGCCATTGATGGTAGTCACATACCTATTGCTGCACCAGCTGATCATCAAGACGAGTACAACAACCGTAAAATGACCCACTCTGTAGTGTTGCAAGCTGTGTGTGATAACAGCAAGAAGTTCACAAATTGCTTTGCTGGCTTTCCGGGCTCAGCACATGATGCGAGGGTGCTTCACAACTCTTGAGTTGTATAGACAGACGGAACGCAATCGGTCTGCTTTTTTCCCACGCGATTCATATCACCTGTTAGGTGATAGTGCATATCCCCTCAATTCCTGGCTACTAGTGCCATTCAAAGATGTCGGTTTGAGTGAGCGGCAAGTAAGGTACAACTCCAAACATTCTCAAACAAGGGTTATAGTAGAATGTGCTTTTGGCTTGCTAAAATGCAGATTTCGTAGGTTGAAAATGGTTGTTGCTAAAATAGAAAGCATACCAGATATTGTTGTGGCATGTTGTGTGTTACACAACATGTGTCTAGACAACCAAGATTACTTTGATGATATGCTTGATACTGAAGGTATGACATGTACTTCATCAACAAGCAATACTTGTACAACTGAAACAGATCAGGGTAAAGTTAAGAGAGATTTTTTTGTCTCAACTTTGTAATTAAAAGTTTGCAATTGAGAGTAACACATTCACTATTGGTGGTCTGGAGTACATTCAATTATTTAGTTTGCATTTAAATAAATCCTGTAGACATTTCATTGATGTATTGATGTTTTGGGAAAGAATAATATAGTGTTTTTTTGTCAATTTCGGTAAATGAGCAGCCAATTTAACCACCACACTATTCTATTTTTTTCACATGAAATCCAATGCTACTGAAAAGGGTCATTCGATTTCGCTTGAATTAAAGTGAAGGTACGAAACAGCTTTAATTCAAAAGCATGAAAATGAAATTGGCTGCTCATTTGCCGAATTTGACCGAAAAAACCTATAGATGAGAGTCAACATTAAGTGCACAGTTACTAGTCCAGTGAGAATATAAAGCTGAAGCACAAGGCCCAGTCAACAGGTGTTACTTGCAGTGGTCATTGGCTACATTTGTCTATGCCAGCTGTATAGGCAAAACCCGAAGAATGCCTTTTAACACAGAGCATTTACAGGCACAAGCAAAAATTATCTTCTTCCATAAATTTGCTTAGCATGAAATTTCTGCCTCGATAAAAACAGGATTACCAACCAAATTTCCATTTGTTGCATATTGCTACTGGTATTCAGCTGTTGTTTGCTCATCCTGAAAATCACGTGGAAATTTGGCTGGTAATCCTGTTTTTATCGAGGCAGAAATTTCATGCTAAGCAAATTATTGTGCTTAGCAGCTCTATGAAATTGGGCCATGAACTGTTCGGAAGTGGGGGGGGGGAGCCTTGCCTTTTGTTATGTACTTTACTACTCATTCATGCATATAAATCAAATAATTATGTATATATTAAATTTGCTCCTGTTACCTTACCTTTAACTACTATTTGTAGAATTTGATTTAAAACACATAAATGTAACACTTTTATAAATACTCAAAACAGGGGATCTGCATTCTCTCATTAAATATTTTGTTATATATTATTTATATATTATTTGTTAAAATTTGTTAAATATCAGTTTTAATGGTGTCCATTGTAACTCAGTCATATATGTCATCAATTCTTTTGCCAAGTTCTGTGAAAAATCTTGGTTGTTAGTTGGTAAAACACTACTCTAGATATGCAAAGGTTGTGAGTTTTAAATCCCAACCGAGAAATAAGCCTGTGATTTGTTTTTCACAGAGCTCAGGAAAGTGCAGAGTATACAGTACTAACACACATCGGTTAAGGGTAAAACCACAATTAATATTTTAAATTTAATAATAATAATAAAGTTCAAAATGGAGATGCAAAGGAATCGTATTTAAGTTGTTTGCATTTTGGTGCATCCAATATTGGTATAACAGTCAATGTAAACAGTTTGTAGAATTTGATAGAAATAACATATCACTTTTACTCAGAATGGTGTGAACCAATTACATGTAGATGCATTACATTCTTTTTCATTCTTTTCCACAGCAGTAAACTTTAATTTGTTTCATTTTACTTGGTGCAGTCAAAATAAATGGTGCAGATCATATTTTACTGTTGTACTCAAACTATGCCTTCTATCGGGGTAAACTGATGAACTTAAGAACACAATTTAAAAAATTAAATGTCTTCAATCTGTAAACATCAAGCCTACTTGGGCCAGCATTATTCTTACTTTGATTGGTTGTTATTTAGTGCTGCAATAAGTTTCCTTTGCATTTTCATTTTTTCTTTATGCATTTTGAGATGTGCCAGAAATTGTTGTCTCTCTTCCTGTTGATGTTCTTTGTGCCTTTGGGCAAAGGCTTGCATCATTTTTTCCATTGCATTTGTCGTGTTTTCTTGACGTTCGTGCCCATCTCTTTGCATGTTTTGTAGAATTTCTACAATTTCAGTGGATTTATTCTTACGTTTTTTTGCCTTTAGTGCCACAGTTTTGGGCAGGTTTTCTTCTTCTACCTGAATGTTATCTTCATCTTGTTCCACTTGTTCGACTTGAAAAGTGTCTACAAGGGCAATCGGCCTGACAGTGTGCTTGTCACACCACATGGAACTCATTTCCTCATAATATTCAGGTTTCTCTCTGTTTCCCTTCCCAGTGGTGTGAACATGTTGGATAAAATCCTTGTATGTTCGCTCTAAATTGCGATATTTTTGTCACACTTATGTGCAGCCTTTTTGTTATCAGGGTCAACATTAATTCCTGCATTTTTCATTTCCTTCGCAACTTGAATCCAAATTGTTGATTTGCGAGTTTTGTTATCTCGAAACAAACGCTTGTACTTGTCTGTGCCAACAATATCAAATAATTTTAGTGTTGCAGCTTTGTCTCTTACTCTTCCTTCCTTGGATCGGTTGTTGGTCCAAATAGTGGTTTCTGAAAAATACAATTTCATTCCATCTTTGTCTGCTTTCTTTATTTGTCAGCTATTGTGGTTTACTTTTTTCTGTTCATCTAAATTTTGTTCAGCAATTCTTATGCGTAGTCAAAAGAAATTTGTGAATAAATAAAATATGTTTCTTTTTGTAAACAAAATTGTTTAAAATTTGAAAGTCACAAATGCACTAGAAATTTAGGTTCAATACTTATTATTGTACCTCACAAAATGAGCTCAACTCCCCCTCCCCCATTCCGAACTTGTGTTCTTAATATATAATACTATAAGTAAATATCAACCTTTGTTGAGGGGTTCCACTTGCATGGTTGAGGAAGATGCATGCTCCTCAGGCAAAGCTGCCACATCTGTTGTTTTTTGCTTCTTCTTCGAGCTGCAATCTCCTGAATCAAAGGAAAATCACGTTCATTTGAACTAATAATCAAAAAGCGTAATTGTTGAAACATAATAACACAGTTATGAAGAATGTCACATGTTTGTCTGTGAGTTTATGCTGCTCCATCGCCAGGTCCAAGTTTAACTTGGTTTCATTGTTAATCATATGTGGATATTTTGTGATTTAAAATGTGCAGTGATTTAGTGCTGCTTTACCGAAACTATTCAAGTAGGCAAATTTTTTACGTATACCCGCTTCTTAACCAAGATGGAGTGTTTTCTTTTAATTAAACTGATGGTTTAAATTCATGTAGCAAATTTGTTTTTGTTTATGCCACTTAAACACTGATCAATTAAATAACATACTTCCAATTACTGAGTCCTTGAGGTTTCTCAGGATTTCGGCTGCCAGTTCAGCATCTATAATTGAAAAATATGTATGTTTTCAAACACTGAATGAAAAGGAATGAAATGGATTTTTCTCTGATCACCAACACTTCGATGAGATGGGTTCACACATCAATTATCTTGGTACAGAACGTTTTAAAAAGGTTTTATGTACTTTTGTCATCAAGTAAGAAGATGCTTTAACTACGAATGCCAATAAAAAAGACTGTAACTTGTAACTTGAAAAGCAATTTGAATGACTGCTGCTCTCACATTGTGTGTGTTTTGTGTGTAAAATTTGTAAGACCTGAACAACTCATTTAAAGGCAATGTAGGCCCCTATTCCTTTGTTTTTTTGGAACTGATCGATTGTTTTAATCCTATACAAATGTAGTTGAATACAATCAAACATAACCAAAGGAAATTTCATTTCAAAAGGTGGCTGTATGTTTGACAATTGCCTCCGGAGCGAATATGTCAACCAAGGAAGAATAATCCCTATACAAGAAAACACAATCTGAGAAGCGTTATAAAAAACGTATACAGTTTTGTTAAAATAAGAAAAATACATGCATCTTGCAATGGTACTAAATTAATGAACATTAAAAAATATTATAATTTTTTAACATCATAAATTTTTTTCAGATATAAACCATCCCGTCAATTTTCAATGATAAATTAAGGCTATGCCCACACCGTTACTGGTTGTCTTAACATATATGTCCACAAAAAAATATGATATTTTTTTTTAAAATTTCAACTTCTACTCACCTCCACCAAGCAACCTGTTAGCTGTTGGGGTCTCGAGCGTCACTGTGTAGGATTCGCTCCCTTCTTGGATTTGTATAGCCTTGATCAAGGCAGTCGCATTTTTCACTCCAAAAAAGACGCCGTAAACACACCCGTATGTGTGTGCGTAATGTGTGTTTCACGTCGCACGACCCCCGTACACACACTGTGCGCAGGTCATCCGCACTCGTACCACTCTCCGCATGCGGAGGCCGTCAGGCCGACAGCCTTGACGGGTCTGTAACTTCCGGGTTTAATGTGTTTCTTGATATTTTCGTCCAATATTGGACGAAAATGGGGGGGCTCTCGGATATGCTAGTATGCAGCTCATGAATATTTAAATATTTCGTCAGACCTATTGCAGACAACACAGGATGGGAAGCAAATGAATTATTCATTTTGACGTCCAATCACGAGCTTCTCTCACTATGACCTTTGTACCATATCATGCTTGCTGTATGTGATGCAATGTGAGTACATGTATAGTTACCGACTTAATGGCGTTTGTGTGTAGCATTGTCTCGGCCATTTTGGACCGGTAATCTGCGAGGCTGGTCAGTCAGCTCAAAAGTGCTGAACCCGGGCGCGGCCCCTGGAGCTTTATGCGCTGCACTCAAGTTCCCTCATAGGACTACCCTGATCATTCGCCATTCTTTTGGTTATTAATTCTGGAGTTGATGTAGTTTCTGCATCTGTGTTTTCGTGCGCATTATAGTAATGAGTCATCGGCTTCGAGACAGAACCGTCAAGGCGTTGTTCGGTGAGTGTCGCATACAGCTCACACGAGCACGCGCATACCGTACTGCACACACAGACACCATGCACACAGCTCGGGCAGGTTGGTAGCTCGGGTTGGTAGCTCGGGTGGGTAGCGCGGCGCAAATAAAATAAAAATGAAAACAATAAAATAAAATTGAGAAAAAACTCCAACGCCTTGATCAAGGCTAGGATTTGTACGGTTTTCCAATGACTGATAAACAAATATAGACTTTGTCGTTAATATCAAAACAAACATGATCTATTTAATTTAGTAAGGAGTAAATAAAAACTGCATAATACACGGCAATTACAATTACAACTAGACATGAGTACGTCTGTGCACAAATGCATAGCTGTTTCTTCTTCAATAACATTTTCAAATTAAATCATTGGACCGCCTGTGTGTTAGTATCCTGTTCTAGTCATGCTAGTGTAGTAGTTAAAAACATGTTGTTACCCCCATGCTATATTGACCAGTTAAAGCTCTGTATATTAGAAAAATGATGCAAGGCAGCAGCTTCCCGGATTTTTGTGTGTAACGTATCAGGATAATGTGTTGCGAAATGCAGACGACATAAATCGTGCAGACGACACGAACATTTCCCCCGTTTTTATCATAATTTCAAGTAGAAATACGTTACGTTTTGTTCCACATTTCAGCTAAACTCCAAACTGTAGTAAATAAATTAGCAAAAACTGTGCATTAATGCAAACAATGAAGATATATCAACAAAATGTAAAAGACTCAAGAAGTTTTGCAACAATATTTACCTTTCCTCCATCTTGAATTGTGATTGACAAATGACAACCGAGCCCCAAACTCGGTTACTGTTCAGTCAGAACAATGACGTCATTGCAACCAGACCGAGTTCGCGAAAACGCCGAACCAACGACCAACAACCGAACCGGTTATTGGTTGGGGTCGCCAAAACGCACTCCAATACCAAAGTGCAGGTTTGGTCACGTGATGCAGCTTAAGCTGGGAGATTTAGTTTCGATGACGAAGCCATAAATGTTGCAGACAGTCATGGCCCTGGTGGTGCGTCGAAACGTCTGAATTGGAGGTAAGATTTTCCCCTTTCATTTTGAGGAATTACATTTTTCGTATAGCCCCCTACGGGTAGTAAAAAGTGAAATATTACAGTACAGTTGTTTTTCTCCGGGCCTACAGCATTATTGACTTTCCTTTTTGCTTTCAATTAAAGTTGTACTTAATAATGTGATACAATCAATGCATAGAAAAACTTTTGCAGAATAGAAAGGGACGACACATTGTTGTGCTTTTAAATTAAACTCATTTGTTCCTCACTGCTGGTTTCCAAATACTCAGCTTAAATTCCTTTCTTTTATGCATTCCTGCCTTTTTGCCAAACTGTGAAGTTATATAATTTACATGTCGTCCCTCTTCAAAACTCCTTCTAGTCATTGTTGTTATTACCATCTTCGTTTTAGTTTTATTATCATCATTTTTGACTTAAGTTGACTTAGCTTCTTGTTTCATTCCAAATCTGATTGCGTGTGGGTCCCACGCACATAAAACATTTATTTCTTCATCATCTTCTCTTCTTTGTCATCTGAATTACAGTGCAAGAAACTTTTGTAAGTTGCCTCCACAGATTCACTGCCATCAACTCCTTTTTTTTTTACTCGAAATTCACATTTCCTTTAAACATTACCGATGTAGAAGCCGGAGTACGAGGCTCTGGAAGTACCATCCAACTTGTTGAGATCCTGAGGTAATACTGCAGGATGATGACATCATAAACGTAAGATGATGACATCCTGTGATGATTTATTTCGGGATGACGGCATCTTGAAAGCAGAATGTCGTCTTCCAGATGGATTTCATCTTAGGATGATGGCGTCCTGAAAGGAAGATGTTGTCTTCCCAATATAATCTTTTGGGAAGTTGACATCTCAAGATTTCGTCATCTTACGTTTAAGATGTCATCATCTTGCAGTAAATTATCTCAGGATCTCAACTTGTCAGATGGCACTTCCAGATCTCCGTTCTACGGTACCGGAGATCAGATTTGAACTAGGTTTTGACATTTTGACGTTTGTTTTGATTTTGTTATGCCTTTTATCTAGCGGCCGCAACATCTGGTGGCCAGCGCATACATTCTGTACTGCCCGTTTGTTACTTTTGCGGGTTTGGTGTAACGCAAGCAATTAGTGTTAATTGACGATGGATGACCTCTAACGACGATACCTTTTAACCCCTTTCAAATTTTTCTAAAATTTTATGTGGCAGCCGCGAGATTATTAGTGGCGACCGACAGATGGGACGTGTGGCGGCCGCCAGATATGTATGTGGCGTTCGCCAGATAAAGGTTACCAACAAATAATCACGGGCTTGTCAAAAAGAAAGTTAACCTCATGTCCCCTGGCACTATTCGACTTCCATAATAACAATGTGCAAAAATAGTTTATGTATACTTATTGAACGCTTACTGTTTCTATTGTAATTTTTACTCTGAACCTTACTTATTAAATTTAGTCTACGGACTGTACCGGTACTGCAGTTGTAATTTGTTATTGTAAAAATTAACCAAGTTGAATTACTTTATATCTCATTTCAATTCCACTTGGGTATATCTATTCTCCTCATTTGGAGCTTATTAATTTCCCCCTGCCTGGGCCCCAATGGGGAAAAAAGAGAAGACCAAAAAAAAATTGTGCCATGAGGCGTTATTATACTTTATTTACAAAACAAATGTTTCATTGTACGGTACCTTTTTCAAGGCTTTTCGTGCCGTGTGAATTTGCCATTTTTTAGTGTTTAAATTGTGCTCTGATGTATGCTTCACTGAATGTAAGGCTGAGCTGATACCAGGTTAATTGTGCCCTAGTTATGGTTCACTGAATGTAAGGCTGGTGATGCCGACGATGCACTCTTCTCTTTTTGAACTAAAAATATTATTTATTATCTATTGTCAGTTCGACCATAGTAGATTTCTTCTCGTTTAGCTATAGGGTCGAAACTAGAGGCCGTTAACAATAGGCCTACTTTGCATTTAAATACTGTACATGTAGTTTTGGTTGGGAAGCAGTTTGAAAAAGCTAATTCAATTTTTCTAAATTAGTTTGCTAGTTAAATCCAAACCCTTTGGAAAATGATGCCTGCATTGATCTATACAAAGGTCTTATAAAGGCCATCGAAAGTTAAGTTATAGTTTAAGTAACTGCTCAAAATGATGCACCAGCTCTGAAGATTTTAGTGCATGTTTGCTGTTGAATTTTCCCCAAAGTGCCCACAAAACATCCCCAGGGAATAAAAATCATCTTTCGACATGTTTTTTTAGGAACAAATGTGGGGCCCCATTTTCTAATAATATAACGTATAAGGCCTAATGTGCAAGAATGGATCACGATCTTTACCCTCACAGGTACCCGTTTAATCATGGGTGATGAGAAGCGTCTATCCTGGGTTTTATTTGTCTTGCCAAAGTGTCCAGACCCGGTTTTGAACCAACACTCTGATGTCCTTGCTCTATGCTCTGATGAGGCATCGGAACTAGATCTTGGTATAGGCAAAAACCACTTAAAAAAACAAAAAAAAACTAAAAGTTTAACTTTAAAATAGAGGACGTACGGAGAGATTTGTGTAAACTTTCAGAAACGAAAGATTTATCCTTAACAATTACGTTCGGTGAAAAATATCAGCGATAAATTTAATAATTGCGTAGAATTAGGGTCATGTCTACTGTCTCAAATTCATGGTCAGGTTAAGGACCTGGATCATTAAATCATAGTAAAATCAAAACGAAACAGCTTTGTGTTCGTCCAAAGGACAAACATCTATAGTATCTAGGTATTATTAGCTGTTCCGACTACTATGTCGGAACAGCTATTGTTTTCGTCAAGATTTGTATTTGTTTTTCTTCTTATTATTATTTTTTCGCTCTATTAAAAATCCCATAGGTTTTGTACACGAATGTGTGTCCTCCAAAAATCATACTTGGCTTATAGTATAAAAGAGTCAGTTCCTGTATCATATTAAAGCTTAGGTCATGAAGTTATAGTCAAATGTAATTTGCTTAAATTAATTAATCAGTTTACTTTAGTTATAATGACATGAATATTTAATTAGCCAATCTTTCGACCACCATATCTCAAAAAGTATACGGCCGATCGTCAAACTTTGTTCAATTATGTACTTGTGGGATACTCTATAAACTGTTTGTTGGCCTAAAATGCCGAACGACGTCACCGTGACATCATTTCGTCACCGACGCCACGAAGTAGCACACAGTGTACAATACCCCCTTTTTTTAGATTTCAGTTTGTTTACATATTTAATTTAAACAATGTTAACCGAGGCCTACAACTTCATGAAGTTTCAACGCTTCATATAAGCTTTACTTTTTTTAATTACGGTGATTAAGCTTTGCAACTTTGCACCGACATTTTTTGACGCCACGAAGTAGCACTGAGATTCAATTTACCATTGAAACACACGGCGCACACCAACCTCAAAAGTAAACTAGAGATTTAGTGTTTGTTGGAACAAACACTAGGTGTTCGGGTTTCATTGGGGTCAGTGTTGTGTCAATGTGTGAACTATTTTATTGAGTCGATGAAAAGTTTGTTGATAGCTTTTGAAATTTCAAAGTGTGAATCAATTACGTGTAAACACTAAGTTTACACGGGAAATTAAGGCTAACGTTCCTACTTAAGAGCTCTAGAACGTGTATTAATTGAACATCTGTGACAATTTTCATGTACATATTCATAAACTGCACTGATAGTTAGTATACAAGACTTTTACTGACAATTCAAAAAGAGCCTCTTAATATATATTTCTTTTACTTCCGGTTGGACAGGAAGCCAGGTCAAATCATGTCGTTATCAATTAAACAGAACTTTCATACATAAAACATTCACAAAAAATGCAAAGCTTAAAATCATAATAGATTTTTATTTTTTTATTTCGAAATAATAAACTTTAGATAGATCAAGTTAAACTGCACCTTTAAGGTGACTTCATAATTATATGACAATTGATGACGTCATTTGAACAGGATCTCAAATTTTGGATGTTACAAATCCCGGCTTGAAGACATGCAAGGTTTTAGCTTTAATCACGCATTTTTGCCGTAAATATAAATCTGCCGTAAATATACAACTATTAATATCTTGTATTCAATTCAATAAAGTTTATTTATTTTTCGATGGTTATCGATTCTGTGTTGATTAAAAAAAAAAACACACTAAATGCCATTCATGTTGATGTTATTATGTTACAATTCAGAAAAGTTTTTAACAGGGTTTCAAATCCAGTGAGGTGGATACTCGGTTCAGGAAACATTGATTGTTCAATACAAAAAACACTGATGATGATGTCGCTAAAATAAGTCAAGCAAGGTGCGATTTGGTAGTTGTATTTTATAAAAAGCTTGCTTGATTTTTAGATATTGATTTTCCTACAGAACAGTTTGTTAATTTTTAGACTATTGAAAAAGTCATTTGTTTTAAGTCATAATGCAAAACGAAGGCAAATCATGAGGACGGCAAATCTAAGTCTATCGTAAATTTTGATTTAGGCCTATAACATAATGACTAATTTCGACTAATAACATAATGATTTAAGTTCTATTTCTACCTGTATGTGCATCATACAGGAAATAAGGAATGCAGCACAAGTGGAAAATATGTCACTGGATCCAAGACCATTCTGGTGGATGTGCTGTATGCTGAAGAAGAAAAAAAAACAATATTAAAAATTAGCAAAGTTATGACTCAAGGAAAGTTAAGTCAAGCTGAAACTGTTAAAATAAACAAAAATCAAGACTTAAAACGTTTCATAATTATACAATAATATTACTAATTTATTGAATTTAAATTGCGCTCTTTCCAGGACCAGCCTGTTCAAAGGGGTGGGGGTCAAAACTACATAACAAAATTCAAATTGAGGAAATTGCACAAGAACAAGTTAGTGGAAGGTGCCCATATTGTTTTTGAAGTGAATAACTTATAAACAAAACCTACTTAACACAAGCTTAAAAAAAGTTTTTTTTTTGATAATTATGCACGTCATAATACAAAGTTGCCGAAAAAGTTCATCAATCGGACCATTTTCTGACTTTAGTGACACAGCCAGCAATCATACCAATCCCCCATTGCCCAATTCTACCTCTTCGACGATCATACTAAACGTTCCTTAGTTTTAAAAACATCACCAACGCCACCACTTGATGATTAAGGATAAACCTTATAACATAATTGTGCATTAATACTCATTTTGAAAAGCAATGATTTTTACACAAAGCTTACCGTTTTATCACCGTGTAGCACCGATATAGCATCTACAACCTCTGCCGTAGACGCCGTCCGAAACACCCTTCATGAGCTGATGATGTCAGGTGTCTGGTCTCGGTGTTTGATCAAAACATAACCAATGTTCGTCTTTTTCTGCTTGCATTTTCTCACATAATTAAAAGCCATAGGAATCACTGAAGCAGGTGGTCATCTCATTGAAACTTCGTCTTTAATTCCATATTGATCATAAAGCCATGAGAAGGGCGAATAGGGGAACAATTAGACGCTGAATATGAGGAGAATTCAGATCTATAATGTTAGTACGCCATTGAAGATTGCACTACGTTGTAACACGATGACCTTTGGCATGTCAAAACATGAATGGAAAATCACGCCAGGTGCACATGGCACCGATTGTAAACAACTACGGTTGCACCACGTTGGTCTGTAACAAGCGCCTTGACTGGCTAGCTACCCACCGTTGCCAGTCGCGCCGGGGTAAGCCATGCTGCGTTAGGCAATGGATCTAAGATTTGAACATTTTTAAAGGCCAATTTCTTTTAGAAATCTTTGAAAAACTTAATTTGTTCCAATGTATAAAACGATAAGTATTCAATACCCTTTGTTTTCAGGAAATAACAACGAATTTATCTTTCTAAGTTTGCGAGTTCTGGACCAAAAACTCAAAATTTGATTAAATTAATTACATTTAATTACCCAATAAATCAATGGGTGACGGCATTATATTGTCGAAATTTCTGTTTCATCTATTCAATCAGGTGTAATATTGTTGCCAAGTTTCATGACCGTGCGAGTTTGGGAAAGATGTCAAAGTCTGCGGACAACGATGCGTGTATTTTTGAGGTGGGCGAACAAACTCAAAAATCCACTAGAGCTTTAGTGTTTGTTGGAACAAACACTAGGTGTTCGGAGTCGGGGTCAGTGTTGTGTCAATGTGTGAACTATTTTATTGAGTCGATGAAAAGATTGTTGATAGCTTTTGAAATTTCAAAGTGTAAATCAATTACATTTAGTTTACACGGGAAAGAAATGATAATGTTCCTACTTAAGACTGCATTGAGCTATAAGACGTGTATTAATTGATTATCTGTTTCAATTTTCATGTTAATATTCATAAACTGTACTGATAGTTAGTATACAAGACTTTTCCTGACAATTCAAAAAAAGCCTCTTAATTTGTATTTCTTTTACTTCCGGTTGGACAGGAAGCCAGGTCAAATTATGTCATTATCAATTACACAGAAATTTCACACATAAAACGTTCACAAAAAATGCAAAGCTTAAAAAATCATAACAGATGTATTTCTCAAGATACGATTACAAAGTGTTTTCAGCAATTTATTAGAGTAAATTGTCCTTTTCATACAGAGCATCATTTTTTTTGAATTCCCTTTCATCTTGGTTGCATATCTTCAAACGAGCCGCTGAATTACTCACAAGAACAGCCATGTCAGCCATTTACTGAAGTTTATTTATTTTTCAATGAATATTGATTCTTTATGGATTAATAAATCCAACTATGCTTATCATGTTGACATTATTAATTTACAATTATTAGAAGTTTTCATCGGGGTTTCAAATACAGTGAGTTGGATACTCATGAAGTATCGGTGCATGAAACATTGATTGTTCAAAACATATGCACTGATGATGATGTCATGTTAAAATAAGTCAAGCATAGTATGAGCTATCGGTTGCATTTTTTAGACATTGATTTTCATTCATACAGAACGGTGGGTTAAATTTAGAATATTGAAAGAAAATACACTTGTTTTGGATAATTATGAAAGACAAAGGCAAGTCATAAAGACGGCAAGTCTAAGCCTCTCGTGAATTTTGACTAATAACATAATGAGTTGAGTACTATTTCTACCTCTATAGTGCACCATACACTCAGCAAGGAAATAATAATGGAACACAACAACGGGTGTGAAAACTTTATAGCTTTATTTCTCACATAATTAAAAGTCATACGAATCACTGAAGCAGGTGGCCATCTCAGTAAAACTTCGTCTTTGATTCCATGGTCACCATGAGCCACCAAAAGGGCGAATAGGGGAACAACTTGACGCTGAACATGGCACAGGTTGAGCGGAATTTAGTTCTGCAGTGTTATTGCGCCATTGATAAGCTTGCGTTATAAGTGCGTTGAACTGCGACACGTCAAAACTTGCACGGAAATCATGCCACTACAGTGCACGTAGGCTTTGGACCTCGTGATCAATGGAGCGGAACGAATTCCCAGGCTATTACTAACGAAATGTTCAACTTACATTTTGAGCCGGAGGTCAAGGTCAAACGGGGTCACTCTATGTGTAGCGTTTGTTGAGTTTTAAAATACCTGTCCGATGATGCATAGATTGTTGAAATCCATTAAATTATTATCGAGTTATGATTTTTTGAAATATTAAACTTTGATTTACTGTAATTCGACACCTGATGACGTAATCATTACGTCACAACAACTTGATGGAGGTTTCATCAAGTTGCTAACATGGTGTAAATTTGAAGTTGATCAAATGAACAGAAGTTAAGAATTTTGCCAGGAAATGATTTTTTGTTAAGAATTGCAGAAAGGCAAACTTTGACCTTCCGGTACGACCGGAAGTAAAGGTCAAGTGAATTTGGCGTTAACTTTTTTAATGTTGCCCGTGTCTTGATCTATCATATGCCCAAATATGAATACCATAGCTATAATATTCAGAGACCTACAGGCATTGGCATGAGGGCACTTTTTGACCTAAAATGGCTTGTAATTTGACACTCGATGACGTCATCATGACGTCATTGCTCACACACCTTCTGTTCGTTATGTTCTAACGTCACAGTAAGTTTCAAGTTGATCAAAGGTTTGCAAGTATGGTTTTTTTTGCGAACAAACGACTATCAGAAGAATAAGCAAAACAAAGAAAAAAAAAAAAACCGAACAAAAACAAGGAGTTGTTCGGGCTTAATGCCCGAACACCTAAAAAAAAACCGAACAAAAACAAGGAGTTGTTCGGGCTTAATGCCCGAACACCTAAAAAAAAAACCGAACAAAAACAAGGAGTTGTTCGGGCTTAATGCCCGAACACCTAAAAAAACCGAACAACAACACGGAGTTGTTCGGGCTTAATGCCCGAACACCTAAAAAAAAAACCGAACAAAAACAAGGAGTTGTTCGGGCTTAATGCCCGAACACCTAAAAAAAAACCGAACAAAAACAAGGAGTTGTTCGGGCTTAATGCCCGAACACCTAAAAAAAAACCGAACAAAAACTAGAGCTTTAGTGTTTGTTGGAACAAACACTAGGTGTTCGGATTTCATCGGGGTCAGTGTTGTGTCAATGTGTGAACTATTTTATTGAGTCGATGAAAAGATTGTTGATAGCTTTTAGAATTTCAAAGTGTAAATCAATTACGTGTCTACATTTAGTTTACACGGGAAAGAAATGATAATGTTCCTACTTAAGACTGCATTGAGCTATAAGACGTGTATTAATTGATTATCTGTTTCAATTTTCATGTAAATATTCATAAACTGTACTGATAGTTAGTATACAAGACTTTTCCTGACAATTCAAAAAAGAGCCTCTTAATTTGTATTTCTTTTACTTCCGGTTGGACAGGAAGCCAGGTCAAATCATGTCATTATCAATTACACAGAACTTTCACACATAAAACATTCACAAAAAATGCAAAGCTTATAAAAATCATAATAGATGTATTTCTCAAGATACGATTACAAAGTGTTTTCAGCAAATTATTCGAGTAAATTGTCCTTTTCATACAGAGCATCATTTTTTGAATTCCCTTTCATCTTGGTTGCATATCTTCAAACGAGCCGCTGAATTACTCACAAGAACAGCCATGTCAGCCATTTACTGAAGTTTATTTATTTTTCAATGAATATTGATTCTTTATGGATTAATAAATCCAACTATGCTTATCATGTTGACATTATTAATTTACAATTATTAGAAGTTTTCATCGGGGTTTCAAATACAGTGAGTTGGATACTCATGAATTATCGGTGCATGAAACATTGATTGTTCAAAACATATGCACTGATGATGATGTCATTAAAATAAGTCAAGCATAGTATGAGCTATCGGTTGCATTTTTTAGACATTGATTTTCATTCATACAGAACGGTGGGTTAAATTTAGAATATTGAAAGAAAACACACTTGTTTTGGATAATTATGAAAGACAAAGGCAAGTCATAAAGACGGCAAGTCTAAGCCTCTCGTGAATTTTGACTAATAACATAATGAGTTGAGTACTATTTCTACCTCTATGGTGCACCATACACTCAGCAAGGAAATAAGGATGGAACACAACAACGGGTGTGAAAACTTTATAGCTTTATTTCTCACATAATTAAAAGCCATACGAATCACTGAAGCAGGTGGCCATCTCAGTTAAACTTCGTCTTCGATTCCATGGTCACCAAGAGCCACCAAAAGGGCGAATAGGGGAACAACTTGACGCTGAACATGGCACAGGTTGAGCGGAATTTAGTTCTGCAGTGTTATTGCGCCATTGATAAGCTTGCGTTATAAGTGCGTTGAACTGCGACACGTCAAAACTTGCACGGAAACATGCCACTACAGTGCACGTAGGCTTTGGACCTCGTGATCAATGGAGCGGAACGTGCTTCCGAGGGCTATTACTAACGAAATGTTCAACTTACATTTTGAGCCGGAGGTCAAGGTCAAACGGGTTCACTCTTTGTGTAGCGTTTGTTGAGTTTTAAAATACCTGTCCGATGATGCATAGATTGTTGAAATCCATTAAATTATTATCGAGTTATGATTTTTTGAAATATTAAACTTTGATTTACTGTAATTCGACACCTGATGACGTAATCATTACGTCACAACAACTTGATGGAGGTTTCATCAAGTTTCTAACATGGTGTAAATTTGAAGTTGATCAAATGAACAGAAGTTAAGAATTTTGCCAGGAAATGATTTTTTGTTAAGAATTGCAGAAAGGCAAACTTTGACCTTCCGGTACGACCAGAAGTAAAGGTCAAGTGAATTTGGCGTTAACTTTTCAAATGTTGCCCGTGTCTTGATCTATCATATGCCCAAATATGAATACCATAGCTATAATATTCAGAGACCTACAGGCATTGGCATGAGGGCACTTTTTGACCTAAAATGGCTTGTAATTTGACACCCGATGACGTCATCATGACGTCATTGCTCACACACCTTCTGTGTGTTATGTTCTAACGTCACATTAAGTTTCAAGTTGATCAAAGATTTGCAAGTATGTTTTTTTTTGCGGACAAACGACTATCAGAAGAATAAGCAAAACAAAGAAAAAAAAACTAGAGCTTTAGTGTTTGTTGGAACAAACACTAGGTGTTCGGGTTTCATCGGGTCAGTGTTGTGTCAATGTGTTAACTATTTTATTAAGTCGATGAAAAGTTTGTTGATAGCTTTTGAAATTTCAAAGTGTAAATCAATTACGTGTATACATTTAGTTTACACGGGAAATTAAGGCTAACGTTCCTACTTAAGACTGCATTGAGCTCTAGAACGTGTATTAATTGATTATTTGTTTCAATTTTCATGTTAATATTCATAAACTGTACTGTATACAAGACTTTTACTGACAATTCAAAAAAGAGCATCTTAATATGTATTTCTTTTACTTCCGGTTGGACAGGAAGCCAGGTCAAATCATGTCATTTTAAATTAAATAGAACTTTCACACATAAAACATTCACAAAAAATGCAAAGCTTAAAATCATAATAGATTGTTTATTTTTTTATTTTTTTTATTTCGAAATAATAAACTTTAGATAGATCAAGTTAAACTGCACCTTTAAGGTGACTTCATAACTATATGACAATTGATGACGTCATTTGAACAGGATCTCAAATTTTGGATGTTACAAATCCCGGCTTGAAGACATGCAAGGTTTTAGCTTTAATCACGCATTTTTGCCGTAAATATAAATCTGCCGTAGATATACAACTATTAATATCTTGTATTCAATTCAATAAAGTTTATTTATTTTTCGATGGTTATCAATTCTTTGTTGATTAAAAAAAAACCCACACTAAATGCCATTTATGTTGATGTTATTAGGTTACAATTCAGAAAAGTTTTTAACAGGGTTTGAAATCCAGTGAGGTGGATACTCGGTTCAGGAAACATTGATTGTTCAATACAAAAAACACTGACGATGATGTCGCTAAAATAAGTCAGGCAAGGTGCGATTTGGAAGTTGTATTTTATAAAAAGCTTGCTTGATTTTTAGATACTGATTTTCCTACAGAACAGTTTGTTAATTTTTAGACTGTTGAAAAAGTCATTTGTTTTAAGTCATAATGCAAAACGAAGGCAAATCATGAGGACGGCAAATCTAAGTCTATCGTGAATTTTGACTTAGGCCTATAACATAATGACTAATTTCGACTAACAACATAATGATTTAAGTTCTATTTCTACCTGTATGGTGCATCATACAGGAAATAAGGAATGCAGCACAAGTGGAAAATATGTCACTGGATCCAAGACCGTTCTGGTGGATGTGCTGTATGCTGAAGAAGAAAAAAACAATATTAAAAATGAGCAAAGTTATGACTCAAGGAAAGTTAAGTCAAGCTGAAACTATTGAAATAAACAAAAATCAAGACTTAAAACGTTTCATAATTATACAATAATATTACTAATTTATTGAATTTAAATTGCGCTCTTTCCAGGACCAGCCTGTTCAAGGGGTGGGGGTCAAAACTATATAACAAAATTCAAATTGAGGAAATTACACAAGAACAAGTTAGTGGAAGGTGCCCATATTGTTTTTGAAGTGAATAACTTATAAACAAAACCTACTTAACATAAGCTTAAACAATCTTTTTTTTGATAATTATGCACGTCATAATACAAAGTTGCCGAAAAACATTCATCAATCGGACCATTTTCTGACTTTAGTGACACAGCCAGCAATCATACCAATCCCCCATTGCCAATTCTACCTCTTCGACGGTCATACTAAACGTTCCTTAGTTTTAAAAACATCACCAACGCCACCACTTGATGATTAAGGATAAACCTTCTAACATAATTGTGCATTAATACTCATTTTGAAAAGCAATGATTTTCACACAAAGCTTACCGTTTATCGCCGTGTAGCACCGATATAGCATCTACAACCTCTGCCGTAGACGCCGTCCGAAACACCCTTCATGAGCGGATGTCTGTCAGGTGTCTGGTCTCGGTGTTTGATCAAAACATAACCAACGTTCGTCTTTTTCTGCTTGCATTTTCTCACATAATTAAAAGCCATAGGAATCACTGAAGCAGGTGGTCATCTCAGTGAAACTTCGTCTTTAATTCCATATTGATCATAAAGCCATGAGAAGGGCGAATAGGGGAACAATTAGACGCTGAATATGAGGAGAATTCAGATCTTTAATGTAAGTACGCCATTGAAGATTGCACTACGTTGTAACACGATGACCTTTGGCATGTCAAAACATGAATGGAAAATCACGCCAGGTGCACATGGCACCGATTGTAAACAACTACGGTTGCACCACGTTGGTCTGTAACAAGCGCCTTGACTGGCTAGCTACCCACCGTTGCCAGTCGCGCCGGGGTAAGCCATGCTGCGTTAGGCAATGGATCTAAGATTTGAACATTTTTAAAGGCCAATTTCTTTTAGAAATCTTTGAAAAACTTAATTTGTTCCAATGTATAAAACGGTAAGTATTCAATACCCTTTGTTTTCAGGAAATAACAACGAATTTATCTTTCTAAGTTTGCGAGTTCTGGACCAAAAACTCAAAATTTGATTAAATTAATTACATTTAATTACCCAATAAATCAATGGGTGACGGCATTATATTGTCGAAATTTCTGTTTCATCTACTCATCAGGTGTAATATTGTTGCCAAATTTCATGACCGTGCGAGTTTAGGAAAGATGTCAAAGTCTGCGGACAACGATGCGTGTATTTTTGAGGTGGGCGAACAAACTCAAAAATCCACTAGAGCTTTAGTGTTTGTTGGAACAAACACTAGGTGTTCGGATTTCATTGGGTCAGTGTTGTGTCAATGTGTTAACTGTTTTATTGAGTCGATGAAAAGATTGTTGATAGCTTTTGAAATTTCAAAGTGTAAATCAATTACGTGTATACATTTAGTTTACACGGGAAATTAAAGCTAACGTTCCTACTTAAGAGCTCTAGAACGTGTATTAATTGAACATCTGTGACAATTTTTATGTAAATATTCATAAACTGCACTGATAAATAGTATACAAGACCTTTACTGACAATTCAAAAGAGCTTCTTAATATATATTTCTGTTACTTCCGGTTGGACAGGAAGCCAGGTCAAATCATGTCACTATCAATTATACAGAACTTTCATACATAAAACATTCACAAAAATGCAAAGCTTAAAATCATAATAGATGTATTTCTCAATATATGGTTTTCGAAATAATAAACTTTAGATAGATCAAGTTAAACTGCACCTTTAAGGTGATTTCATAATTGTATGACAATGGATGACGTCATTTGAACAGGATCTCAAATTTTGGATGTTACAAATCAGGGCTTGAATACATGCAAGGTTTTAGCTTTAATCACGCATTTTTGGCCGTAAATATAAATCTGCCGTAAATATACAACTATTAAGTATCATGTATTCCATTCAATAAAGTTTATTTATTTTTCGATGGTTATAGATTCTTTGTTGATTAAAAAAAAACACACTAAATGCCATTCATTTTGATGTTATTAGGTTACAATTCAGAAAGGTTTTTAACAGGGTTTCAAATCCAGTGAGGTGGATACTCGGTTTAGGAAACATTGATTGTTCAATACAAAAAACACTGATGATGATGTCGCTAAAATAAGTCAAGCAAGGTGCGATTTGGTAGTTGTATTTTTAAAAAGCTTGCTTGATTTTTAGATATTGATTTTCCTACAGAACAGTTTGTTAATTTTTAGACTATTGAAAAAGTCACTTGTTTTAAGTCATAATGCAAAACGAAGGCAAATCATGAAGACGGCAAATCTAAGCCTCTCGTGAATTTTGACTTAACATAATGACTAATTTCGACTAATACCATAAGTTCTATTTCTACCTGTATAGTGCATCATACAGGAAATAAGGAATGCAACAGAAGTGGAAATATGTCACGATGGATCCAAGACCATTCTGGTGGATGTGCTGTGTTCTGTAGAAGAAAAAACAATATTAAAAATGAACAAAGTTATGACTCAAGGAAAGTTAAGTCAAGCTGAAACTGTTAAAATAAACAAAAATCAAGATTTAAAACGTTTCATAATTATACAATAATATTACTAATTTATTGAATTTATGTTGCGCTCTCTCCAGGACCAGCCTAAACTATACAACAAAATCAAACTAAGGAAATTGCACAAGAAACAGTTAGTGGAAGCTTGGTGCCTATATTGTTTTGAAGTGAATAACTTATAAACAAAACCTACTTAACACAAACTTCAAAAAGTTGTTTTAAAAATAATTATTCATGTCATAATACAAAGTTGCCGAAAAACATTCATCAGTCGGACCATTTTCTGACTTAGGTGACACGCAGCCAACAATCATCCCCCATTGCCCAATTCTACCTCTTCGACGGTCATACTAAACGTTCCCTAGTTTAAAAAACATCACCAACGCCACCACTTGATGATTAAGGATAAACTTTATAACATAATTGTGCATTAATACTCATTTTGAAAAGCAATGATTTTCACACAAAGCTTACCGTGTTATCACCGTGTAGCATCTATAACCTCTGCCGTAGACGCCGTCCGAAACACCCTTCATGAGCTGATGATGTCAGGTGTCTGGTCTCGGTGTTTGACCAAAACATAACCAATGTTCGTCTTTTTCTGCTTGCATTTTCTCACATAATTAAAAGCCATAGGAATCACTGAAGCAGGTGGTCATCTCAGTGAAACTTCGTCTTCAATTCCATATTGATCATAAAGCCATGAGAAGGGCGAATAGAGGAACAATTAGACGCTAAATATGAGGAGAATTCAGATCTATAATGTTAGTACGCCATTGAAGATTGCACTACGTTGTAAGTACGATGACCTTTGGCATGTCAAAACATGAATGGAAAATCACGCCAGGCGCACATGGCACCGATTGTAAACAACTACGGTTGCACCACGTTGGTCTGTAACAAGCGCCTTGACTGGCTAGCTACCCACCGTTGCCAGTCGCGCCGGAGTAAGCCATGCTGCGTTAGGCAATGGATTTAAGATTTGAACATTTTTAAAGGCCAATTTCTTTTAGAAATCTATAAAAACCTTAATTTGTTCCAATGTATAAAACGATAAGTATTCAATACCCTTTGTTTTCAGGAAACAACAACGAATTTATCGTTCTAAGTTTGCGAGTTCTGGTTGTTAAACCAAAAACTCAAAATTTGATGAAATTAATTACATTTAATTACCCAATAAATCATTGGGTGACGTCATTGTATTGTCGAAATTTCTGTTTCATCTTTTCATCGGGTGTAATATTGTTGCCAAGTTTCATGACCGTGCGAGTTTGGGAAAGATATCAAAGTCTGCGGACAACGATGCGTGTATTTTTGAGGTGGGCGAACAAACTCAAAAATCCAGTAGAGATTTAGTGTTTGTTGGAACAAACACTAGGTGTTCGGATTTCATTGGGGTCAGTGTTGTGTCAATGTGTGAAATATTTTATTGAGTCGATGAAAAGATTGATGATAGCTTTTGAAATTTCAAAGTGTAAATCAATTACGTGTATAGTTTACACGGGAAATAAATGCTAACGTTCCTACTTAAGACTGCATTGAGCTCTAGAACGTGTATTAATTGAACATCTGTTTCAATTTCCATGTAAATATTCATAAACTGTACTGCATACAAGACTTTTACTGACAATTCAAAAAAGGGCCTCTTAATATATATTTATTTTACTTCCGGTTGGACAGGAAGCCAGGTCAAATCATGTCATTATCAATTATACAGAACTTTCATACATAAAGCATTCACAAACAATGCAAAGCTTAAAATTATAATAGATGTATTTTTCAAGATATGATTACAAAGAGTTTTCAGCAAAAGAGTATACATTATTTAATTTATTAGATAAATTAATAGGGTAAGTTGTCCTTTTCATACAGAGCATCATATTTTGAATTCCCTTTCATCTTGGTTGCATATCTTCAAACGAGCCGTTGAATTACTCACAAGTACAGCCATGTAAGCCATTTACTGAAGTTTATTTATTTTTCAATGAATATTGATTCTTTATGGATTAATAAATCCAACTATGCTAATCATGTTCACATTTTACAATTATTATAAGTTTTCAACAGGGTTTCAAATACAGTGAGTTGGATACTCATGAAGTATCGGTGCCTGTGAAACATTGATTGTTCAAAACATGCACTGATGATGATGTCATTAAAATAAGTCAAGCATAGTATGAGCTATCGGTTGCATTTTTTTAAAATAGCTTGCTTGATTTTTAGACATTGATTTTCATTCATACAGAACGGTGTGTTAAATTTAGAATATTGAATGAAAACACACTTGTTTTGGATAATTATGAAAGACAAAGGCAAGTCATGAAGTCGGCAAGTCTACGCATCTCGTGAATTTTGACTAATAACATGGTTGAGTACTTTTTCTACCTCTATGGTGCACCATACACTCAGCAAGGAAATAAGGTTGGAACACAACAACGGGTGTGAAAACTTTCACTGTAGACCATTCAGGTACTGGATGTGCTGTACTCTGAAGAAGAAAAAAAACAATTATAAAGAAAGTATGACTCAAGGAAAATTAAGTCAAGCTGAAACTGTTTAAATAAATAAAATTCAAGACCTAAAACATGTCATCATAATATTATAAAACTATTAACTTATTGAATTTATATTGTGCTCTCTCAAGGACCAGCCTGATCGAGGGCGCATAAAAATACAAAATATCAGAGTAAGGAAATTACGCAAGAAAAAGCTTGTGGAAGCTTAGGTGCACAACTGTTTTTGAAGTAAACAATATAACGAAACCTTCTTAGGAAAACCTTCATCGAAGGGTTTTTAAATATGCATGTCATAATACAGAGTTCACAACTGTTTTTGAAGTAAACAATATAACGAAACCTTCTTAGGAAAACCTTCATCGAAGGGTTTTTAAATATGCATGTCATAATACAGAGTTGATGGAAAACATTCATCAATCTGACAAGTGACACAGCAATTAAACCCGTTTCCATAATTGCTCAATTTTACCCCTTTATTCGACGATCATACTAAACCTTCCTTATTTTTAGAAACGTCACCAACGTCACCACTTGATGATTAACGGTAAACTTTATAACATAACTGTGCATTAAATGAAGAATCATTTGAAAGGCAACTATGCTTACCGTTTTACTCACCGTGTCACACTGATAGCCACCGCCGTCAGTTGACTGTCTGAAACGCCCTTCACGAGCCGATGTCATGCCCCGTTTTACGGTGTATGATCAAAACATAACCAATGTTTGTTTTTGTCTGCTTGCAATTTCTCACATAATTAAAAGTCATACGAATCACTGAAGCAGGTGGCCATCTCAGTAAAACTTCGTCTTCGATTCCATATTGATCATAAAGCCATGAGAAGGGCGAATAGGGGAACAATTAGACGCCGAATCTGAGCGGAATTCATGATAATGCTAGTACGTAGTAGTAAGTACGCCATTGATCATTGCACTACGTTGTAAGTACGATGACCTCTGGCGTGTCAAAACATGAATGGAAAATCACGCCAGGCGCACATGGCGTTGATTGTAAACAACTACGGTTGCACCGCGTTGGTCTGTAACAAGCGCCTTGACTGGCTAGCTACTCACCGTTGCCAGTCGCGAGGGGGTATGCCATGCTGCGTTAGGCAATGGATTAAGATTAAAGGCCAATTTCTCTAATAGATCTTTGAAAAACTTGATTTGTTCCAATGTATAAAACAATAAGTATTCAATACCCTTTGTTTTCAAGAAATAACAACGAATTTTTCGTTCTTAGTTTGCGAGTTCTACATGGTTGTTAAACCAAAAACTTAAAATTTGATTAAATTAATTACATTTAATTACCCAATAATTCATTGGGTGACGTCATTATGTTGTCGAAATTTCTGTTTCATCTAATCATCAGGTGTAATATTGTTGCCAAGTTTCATGACCGTGCGAGTTTGAGAAAGATGTCAAAGTCTGCGGACAACGATGCGTGTATTTTTGAGGTGGGCGAACAAACTCAAAAATCAACTAGAGCTTTAGTGTTTGTTGGAACAAACACTAGGTGTTCGGAGTCGGGGTCAGTGTTGTGTCAATGTGTGAACTATTTTATTGAGTCGATGAAAAGATTGTTGATAGCTTTTGAAATTTCAAAGTGTAAATCAATTACATTTAGTTTACACGGGAAAGAAATGATAATGTTCCTACTTAAGACTGCATTGAGCTATAAGACGTGTATTAATTGATTATCTGTTTCAATTTTCATGTTAATATTCATAAACTGTACTGATAGTTAGTATACAAGACTTTTCCTGACAATTCAAAAAAAGCCTCTTAATTTGTATTTCTTTTACTTCCGGTTGGACAGGAAGCCAGGTCAAATTATGTCATTATCAATTACACAGAACTTTCACACATAAAACGTTCACAACAATTGCAAAGCTTAAAAAATCATAATAGATGTATTTCTCAAGATACGATTACAAAGTGTTTTCAGCAATTTATTAGAGTAAATTGTCCTTTTCATACAGAGCATCATTTTTTTAAAATTCCCTTTCATCTTGGTTGCATATCTTCAAACGAGCCGCTGAATTACTCACAAGAACAGCCATGTCAGCCATTTACTGAAGTTTATTTATTTTTCAATGAATATTGATTCTTTATGGATTAATAAATCCAACTATGCTTATCATGTTGACATTATTAATTTCCAATTATTAGAAGTTTTCATCGGGGTTTCAAATACAGTGAGTTGGATACTCATGAAGTATCGGTGCATGAAACATTGATTGTTCAAAACATATGCACTGATGATGATGTCATGTTAAAATAAGTCAAGCATAGTATGAGCTATCGGTTGCATTTTTTAGACATTGATTTTCATTCATACAGAACGGTGGGTTAAATTTAGAATATTGAAAGAAAATACACTTGTTTTGGATAATTATGAAAGACAAAGGCAAGTCATAAAGACGGCAAGTCTAAGCCTCTCGTGAATTTTGACTAATAACATAATGAGTTGAGTACTATTTCTACCTCTATAGTGCACCATACACTCAGCAAGGAAATAATAATGGAACACAACAACGGGTGTGAAAACTTTATAGCTTTATTTCTCACATAATTAAAAGTCATACGAATCACTGAAGCAGGTGGCCATCTCAGTAAAACTTCGTCTTTGATTCCATGGTCACCATGAGCCACCAAAAGGGCGAATAGGGGAACAACTTGACGCTGAACATGGCACAGGTTGAGCGGAATTTAGTTCTGCAGTGTTATTGCGCCATTGATAAGCTTGTGTTATAAGTGCGTTGAACTGCGACACGTCAAAACTTGCACGGAAATCATGCCACTACAGTGCACGTAGGCTTTGGACCTCGTGATCAATGGAGCGGAACGAATTCCCAGGCTATTACTAACGAAATGTTCAACTTACATTTTGAGCCGGAGGTCAAGGTCAAACGGGATCACTCTTTGTGTAGCGTTTGTTGAGTTTTAAAAGACCTGTCCGATGATGTATAGATTGTTATAATCCATAAAATTGTTATCGAGTTATGATTTTTTGAAATATTAAACTTTGATTTACTGTAATTCGACACCTGATGACGTAATCATTACGTCACAACAACTTGATGGAGGTTTCATCCAGTTTCTAACATGGTGTAAATTTGAAGTTGATCAGATGAACGGAAGTTAAGAATTTTGCCAGGAAATGATTTTTTGTTAAGAATTGCAGAAAGGCAAACTTTGACCTTCCGGTACGACCGGAAGTAAAGGTCATGTGAATATGGCGTTACCTTTTCAAATGTTGCCCGTGTCTTGCTCTATCATATGCCTAAATATGAATACCACAGCTGTTATATTCAGAGACCTACAGGCATTGGCATGAGGGCACTTTTTGAACTAAAATGGCTTGTAATTTGACACCCGATGACGTCATCATGACGTCATTGCTCACACACCTTCTGCTTGTTATGTTCTAATGTCACATTAAGTTTCAAGTTGATCAAAGGTTTGCAAGTATGGTTTTTTTGCGGACAAACGACTATCAGAAGAATAAGCAAAACAAATTTAAAAAAACACTAGAGATTTAGTGTTTGTTGGAACAAACACTAGGTGTTCGGCTATCTTTGGGGTCAGTGCTTTGTTTATGTGTGAGCTAGATGATGCGTTAGTTTAAACAGGGAATAAATGCAACTCACAATATGAGGTTTCAAAAATAGTAATGATCGATTGTTAAGCCAAATTAAAAAAACAATGACGTCATTATGACGTTAGATAAGTTATTATCGAGACATTGGTATTTAAGTATGTGCTTAAAATGTTAAGTGAAAAAACAAAGTTGAACTATACAAAGTGTTTTCAGCAAAAGAGTACATCATTTAATTTATTAGATAAATTATTAGGTAAATATTGTCCTTTTAATACAGAGCATCATTTTTTGAATTCCTTTCATCTTGGTTGCAAATCTTCAAACGAGCCGTTGAATTACTTACAAGTACAGCCATGTAAGCCATTTACTGAAGTTTATTTATTTTTCAATGAATATTCATTTTGATTCTTTATGGATTAATAAATCCAGCTATGCTAATCATGTTGACATTATTAATTTACAATTATTAGAAGTTTTCAACAGGGTTTCAAATACAGTGAGTTGGATACTCATGGAGTATCGGTGCATGAAACATTGATTGCTCAAAACATATGCACTGATGATGATGTCATTAAAATAAGTCAAACATAGTATGAACTATCGGTTGCATTTTTTTAAATCGCTTGCTTGATTTTTAGACATTGATTTTCATTCATACAGAACGGTGGGTTAAATTTAGAATATTGAAAGAAAACACACTTGTTTTGGATAATTATGAAAGACAAAGGCAAGTCATGAAGACGGCAAGTCTAAGCCTCTCGTGAATTTTGACTAATAACATAATTAGTTGATTACTATTTCTACCTCTATGGTGCACCATACACTCAGCAAGGAAATAATAATAAGGGAATAAAAGAGTAGGCGACGAGTTCTTAAACGGCCGTTTAAAACCGGCAGGGTCGTGGCCGTGCGATAAAGGCCCGAGCCGAAGGCGAGGGCCTTTATCGCACGGCCACGACCCTGCAAGGTTTTAAACGGCCGTTTAAGAACGAGTCGCCACTCTTTTATTCCCATTCATAAATGCCCTTTTTGTTAAAAAGTTAAATAATAACGAAAATCGGTGGTAAACAAACCAAAAAAACTTAGAAAAGTTTGTAATTCATCTTCAGGGGCCCTGCCTGCTTGTGCGCCTGGTTGCCGCCTCCCCAGTATAAGGTTTGCACAATCTAGAATTTCAAAACACGAAACCAGACTAAAACAACAACTTTCAGCAGATATTGACAGACGATGTCGCGGCATGGCCACCGGGCTGTGAAACTTGGAAATAATCTTCAGAAATACACTGTTTTCGCAGTAAAATAGGAACTTTATTAAAACTGACAACAACTGCTGTATAAGGAGGAACATTTAAAGAAATGGTAACGTTGATCTGACTGGTGAGTGCGGTTATTTATAACAGTTTGGGTAACTGAACTGAAGCTTGTTCCGTGGACTCTGCAATGCAGTGCGTGGACTCAATTCATTTATATACAGTCTCACCAATATTTAGACCGTTGCAGCTGTTTTTATTTTTGTGCCAAAAAAGCTCCAAGTATCATGGTAGACTGAGATCGTGAACGAAAGAACACAATAACAATTGATCAAAGATGTCTACTGTCTCTGGTGATAATGAGCTCATGGATTAATTGTCATCAGGCATCGATGGTTTTACGTGGCTCATGTTGATAACGACATTGCCTGTGAATGTGCATCCTGTGAACACCGATTGTGCCGTCACGGAGTTCACTGATGAGAGTGGCCCTGCCGTGTCGTTGGACGATTGGACGGTCGCTACCAGCCCAGCGTCTGCTTCGTCAATTGCGTGAATGCTATCAGACACAGATGCCATCGGGGGAGCCGAGGATGGTCTGCTCGTGGACATGGAAGTGGAACCTGAAACGACTGTGCTGTGAAGAGCCTCGGACATGTGTTTCTTCTGTTTCTCAGAGGAGTCTCTGCAATAGTGTTTGATGGAGGATTCGTTGCGGTGACCTGACAGGGTCATGATGGTGCGACTGTCTAACCCAGCTTCATTGAGAGCAGTTATGGCAGTGGCTCTGATGCAATGATTAGTGTACACTTCACTTAGGCATGCAACTTGGGAAATATCCTTCATCATCTTCCCAATCTTGTTTCTGCCAAGTGGTGCATTGAAGAACCATGGCTTGCGCTTGCGTGGCTCATCATCCCATGAAGAGGAGGGGCGCTGGAAGAAAGCATCTTGCTTAGGATTCAGCTTTGTTAGATACAGCTTCATGACAGCTACAGGGCAGACATTGCTGTCGGGGTTGGCATACATCCTCTTCTCCCTTGGAAATCATGTTGCAGATCACCAGGATGGTTTTTGGTAGCTTCATTGAAAACCATCGTCACATACTCTTTGCCTTCACCATCAGTCTTGAAGACAAACGAATCTCTCTTCAGGCATTGAAGTCCTTCTCTGCCTCGTCTACAAAAGAAGAACTCAACAAAAAACCAAACAAGCCTGAGAAGACTTGCAGGAGTCGTTGTTGAAAGGGCACCGCTGGAGAACATCTTTCTGATATCACCTGGTTTGATGACACTTTTGTGCGAGCTTTTGTCATTTCCGTCTCTCTTGATTTTCTTCATTACGGCCTTGAAGACATTATTAGCCGAGAGGAATTCTGGACTGCTCAATATGTTGATATCACGGTTGTGTGGTGGACTTGTCAGATGCCTGTGTATTGCTGCCCTCATCCCTCGCATTGACTGTAGAGAGTAAGTTGTCCCATCTTGTTTTTTTACTTCGGCATAGAAGCGTCTCAGGAGGCGGGCCAATTCGTTGGGTGGAAGACCTTCAAAGTTTGGATCAACTTTCACATACTGACACCAATCTGTAAAAGTAATTACCATTTTTGTTTTAATATGTTGGCTCAATATCATGCAAGAAAAAAAAAACCTGACTGAAAACATGAATTTCTTTAGTTTTTGTGTTTTACTGGCTAAAAAAAATATATAAATGAAGAAAAAATACTCTTTAACTTTTAAATTTATTTAGGGAACATTAACTTACCTTTCAATATCCTTATTCCCCAGACTGTCACATATGTAGTTGATTTTTCATTTTTCTGCTTCTCTAAAGCTGTGATTTCATCGTCTGTGAACTGCTGGAACCTAGGCCTGTTTGTTGACTGATCTTGGTCTGCATTTTCTGTTTGTTCCGCCTCATGGATGCTCAATTCCTCCTCAACAATAAATTCTTCATCAGATATATCACCAATATCAAATTGAAGGTCAAAATTACAGGGCAAGCTGTCAGACATTTTAATTTAAATCCAATAAATGAGTGTCCCAAAACTTCATAAAACTTTTATTTGAGCACAAACAAACTTGCATGTGAGCAGACGATATTTTGTAAACACTTTTTACAATTCTCCAGCCTCGTCCAAGAAAATGCTTTCTAAATGTTTTCATTAAGAATCTATTTTATTTCGGAATTAACTTTAACTTTTAGAAATATTTTGATTAAACCTTATACATTTTTTATATGTTTGTGAAAGTAATAATTTTGAAGAACTGTTTATTATTTTTCTTTCATGTCTTCGAAAATAAATAAAGTTATGTAGAATAATGAGTTCATCTAAGGTTTTTTGTATTCATGTTCAGGGGCCATTCACACTTCAACTGGTTTTAAACAGCTCTTGCTATGTCTTTATCAGCCGTTTAAAGTCAGGTAAAGATGGTCATGTGACCACTTCTTAGCCAATAGAAATGCTCAAACTGTCTGGGGTATTTATGAATGGAACACAACAACGGGTGTGAAAACTTTATAGCTTTATTTCTCACATAATTAAAAGTCATACGAATCACTGAAGCAGGTTGCCATCTCAGTAAAACTTCGTTTTCGATTCCATGTTCACCATGAGCCATCAAAAGGGCGAATAGGGGAACAACTTGACGCTGAACATGGCACAGGTTGAGCGGAATTTAATTGTGGAGTGTTATTGCGCCATTGATAAGCCAACGTTATAAGTGCGTTGAACTGCGACACGTCAAAATTTGCACGGAAATCATGCAACTACGTCCAGCCTTCAGTGAAGGCGCACGTAGGCTTTGTACCTAGTGATCAATGGAAGTGACAACGAAAGTAAGCATTCATGACTTGTCGCATGATTGCTTGCAATAATTACCTGTCTCATACAATGCTACGTAGAACTTCGGAGCCAGCCAGACACTTCGGAGCCAGACACTGTTGTGTACATCCATTGCATTCATTTGCAAATTTGATATTTTAAAAGTTATAGGTCAGTAATTGTCGCATGACTGGTTGCAATGCAATGGTTTATTTACTTATACAATGTTCACTATACAGCCAATGCACACATTCTCATGTACGTAATAGCCTTTTTCAGGCGATTGTACAGTACTATCCAGATCCAGAAAGCACAATTTAAACGCTACATAAAACTTTGGAGTCTATAGGCACTATTTGTACATTTAAACAGTACATACATTTGTACATTTGATAGTTTCACAGTACATTGACAAAATGTGTCCTGAAAGTAAAAATCCATGCCTTGTTGAAGAACTGCTTGCATTGGTTTATTGTATGATACATAATGATATGAATATAATTAGCAAATCTTGAGACCACCGTATCTCGAAAAGTATAAGTCCGATCATCTGTTTTCGTTTGTGTACTCGTGGGATACTGTAGATGTGTTTGTTAGGTTAAAACATTGTGCGACGTCATCATGATGTCACCAGTTCCCAACGTAAAATCAATAAATTTCGCTCGCCACAATTCCTGTCCTATGGCCTGTGTGGTAAAAAAACTCCATAAAACTGTGCGGCGCGGTATGCTACTTTATGTGTTCTCTGATGTTATAATGTAAGGAATTATGAAGTCACCACCTGTAAGAGCACGCTCTATCAATCGTCTAATTTTCAAGATTATCAAAAAAAAAATAGTTTAATTTTGAAATCTACAGAATATGCTTGATCGAGTCAGAAGTTGTTCCCCATCCCATCCTGGAATACTGTGAGCTACGGTACTAATGTTTCAAGCTCAAAAACATTAAGCATCAATTCTTGATTTCACGTACTAACACAAAACGTTTAACTTTATTGCTTATTTATTTAGGACGAAAAGCAGTCATAAGCACCATGTATTAAAGTTCAAAGTAACAAGTCTCCACTGTAAGAAAACAAGTGACGTTTTAAAGGAAAGCCGCGGGATTTTATAAAAGCTTTCAACATTAAATGCCGTTTTCTACAATTGTTACTTTTTACTGTCTATGTGTGTGTCAGTTCGTTGACAAATGTGTCTCGAAAATAAAAACATTAATACTTATCGCATGGTTGCTTGCACTGGTTTATTGTCTGACACAATGTAGGCTATGTACTAAAATAAACTGTCTAGACACTAGTGTGTACATTTAACCAGTATATTGTACATTTGATAGCTTCACGGTTACATTGACAATGTGTCTCGAAAGTAAACATGCATGAATTGTCGCATGACTGCTTGCAGTGGTTTAAATACCATCTGTTTTTAAAAAATAACAACGAATTTATAGTTCTTAGTTTCTGAGTTCTGGTTCATAAACCAAAAACTCAAAATTTGATTAACAGTTCTTACATTTAGTTACCCAATAAATCATTGGATGACGTCATTATGTTGTCAAAATTTCTGTTTCATCTATTTGTCGGGTGTAACACTGTTGCAAAGTTTCATTACACTGTTAAAAATGTCCGTAAATTTACGGACTCCGTAAAGTGAAATATTCCGTATTTTCGCCGTAATTTTACGGACTTTCCGTATATGTAAATATTAATTATGCTAATAAGCGTAATTACAATCAACCACATTTGCCCAAACACCTACACATAATATAGTACATGTAAGTACATATTGTTATTTCACCCACAACCGTGTACACATGTGCAAACTCATGTTAAGGGTTTTTTATTTTACGGAATTAAAAAACTTTTCCGGTAATAGAACTGCCAGAACAAAAACATAGTTCCGTATTCCTGCAGCTCTATTACCGGAAAAGTTTTTTAATTCCGTAAAATAAAAAACCCTTAACATGAGTTTGTACATGTGTACACGGTTGTGGGTGAAGTAACAGTATGTACTTACATGTACTATATTATGTGTAGGTGTTTGGGCAAATGTAGTTGATGGTAATTACGCTTATTAGCATAATTAATATTTACATTTACGGAAAGTCCGTAAAATTACGGCGAAAATACGGAATATTTCTCTTTACGGAGTCCGTAAATTTACGGACACTTTTAACAGTGTACCGTACGAGCTTGGGAAGGATGTCAAAGTCTGCAGACAACGATTTGTGTGTATTTTTGAGATGGAACAAACTCAAAAATCCACTAGAGCTTTAGTGTTTGTTGGAACAAACACTAGGTGTTCGGATTTCATTGGGTCAGTGTTGTGTCAATGTGTTAACTGTTTTATTGAGTCGATGAAAAGATTGTTGATAGCTTTTGAAATTTCAAAGTGTAAATCAATTACGTGTATACATTTAGTTTACACGGGAAATTAAGGCTAACGTTCCTACTTAAGAGCTCTAGAACGTGTATTAATTGAACATCTGTGACAATTTTTATGTAAATATTCATAAACTGCACTGATAAATAGTACACAAGACTTTTACTGACAATTCAAAAAGAGCTTCTTAATATATATTTCTGTTACTTCCGGTTGGACAAGAAGCCAGGTCAAATCATGTCACTATCAATTATACAGAACTTTCATACATAAAACATTCACAAAAAATGCAAAGCTTAAAATCATAATAGATGTATTTCTCAATATATGGTTTTTCGAAATAATAAACTTTAGATAGATCAAGTTAAACTGCACCTTTAAGGTGATTTCATAATTGTATGACAATGGATGACGTCATTTGAACAGGATCTCAAATTTTGGATGTTACAAATCAGGGCTTGAATACATGCAAGGTTTTAGCTTTGATCACGCATTTTTGGCCGTAAATATAAATCTGCCGTAAATATACAACTATTAAGTATCATGTATTCCATTCAATAAAGTTTATTTATTTTTCGATGGTTATAGATTCTTTGTTGATTAAAAAAACACACTAAATGCCATTCATTTTGATGTTATTAGGTTACAATTCAGAAAAGTTTTTAACAGGGTTTCAAATCCAGTGAGGTGGATACTCGGTTTAGGAAACATTGATTGTTCAATACAAAAACACTGATGATGATGTCGCTAAAATAAGTCAAGCAAGGTGCGATTTGGTAGTTGTATTTTATAAAAAGCTTGCTTGATTTTTAGATATTGATTTTCCTACAGAACAGTTTGTTAATTTTTAGACTATTGAAAAAGTCACTTGTTTTAAGTCATAATGCAAAACGAAGGCAAATCATGAAGACGGCAAATCTAAGCCTCTCGTGAATTTTGACTTAACATAATGACTAATTTCGACTAATACCATAAGTTCTATGTCTACCTGTATAGTGCATCATACAGGAAATAAGGAATGCAACAGCGTGGAAATATGTCACGATGGATCCAAGACCATTCTGGTGGATGTGCTGTGTTCTGTAGAAGAAAAAACAATATTAAAAATGAACAAAGTTATGACTCAAGGAAAGTTAAGTCAAGCTGAAACTGTTAAAATAAACAAAAATCAAGATTTAAAACGTTTCATAATTATACAATAATATTACTAATTTATTGAATTTATGTTGCGCTCTCTCCAGGACCAGCCTAAACTATACAACAAAATCAAACTAAGGAAATTGCACAAGAAACAGTTAGTGGAAGCTTGGTGCCTATATTGTTTTTGAAGTGAATAACTTATAAACAAAACCTACTTAACACAAACTTCAAAAAGTTGTTTTAAAAATAATTATTCATGTCATAATACAAAGTTGCCGAAAAACATTCATCAGTCGGACCATTTTCTGACTTAGGTGACACGCAGCCAACAATCATACAAATCCCCCATTGCCCAATTCTACCTCTTCGACGGTCATACTAAACGTTCCCTAGTTTAAAAAACATCACCAACGCCACCACTTGATGATTAAGGATAAACTTTATAACATAATTGTGCATTAATACTCATTTTGAAAAGCAATGATTTTCACACAAAGCTTACCGTGTTATCACCGTGTAGCATCTATAACCTCTGCCGTAGACGCCGTCCGAAACACCCTTTATGAGCTGATGATGTCAGGTCTGGTCTCGGTGTTTGATCAAAACATAACCAATGTTCGTCTTTTTCTGCTTGCATTTTCTCACATAATTAAAAGCCATAGGAATCACTGAAGCAGGTGGTCATCTCAGTGAAACTTCGTCTTCAATTCCATATTGATCATAAAGCCATGAGAAGGGCGAATAGAGGAACAATTAGACGCTAAATATGAGGAGAATTCAGATCTATAATGTTAGTACGCCATTGAAGATTGCACTACGTTGTAAGTACGATGACCTTTGGCATGTCAAAACATGAATGGAAAATCACGCCAGGCGCACATGGCACCGATTGTAAACAACTACGGTTGCACCACGTTGGTCTGTAACAAGCGCCTTGACTGGCTAGCTACCCACCGTTGCCAGTCGCGCCGGAGTAAGCCATGCTGCGTTAGGCAATGGATTTAAGATTTGAACATTTTTAAAGGCCAATTTCTTTTAGAAATCTATAAAAACCTTAATTTGTTCCAATGTATAAAACGATAAGTATTCAATACCCTTTGTTTTCAGGAAATAACAACGAATTTATCGTTCTAAGTTTGCGAGTTCTGGTTGTTAAACCAAAAACTCAAAATTTGATGAAATTAATTACATTTAATTACCCAATAAATCATTGGGTGACGTCATTGTATTGTCGAAATTTCTGTTTCATCTTTTCATCGGGTGTAATATTGTTGCCAAGTTTCATGACCGTGCGAGTTTGGGAAAGATATCAAAGTCTGCGGACAACGATGCGTGTATTTTTGAGGTGGGCGAACAAACTCAAAAATCCACTAGAGCTTTAGTGTTTGTTGGAACAAACACTAGGTGTTCGGAGTCGGGGTCAGTGTTGTGTCAATGTGTGAACTAGTTTATTGAGTCGATGAAAAGATTGTTGATAGCTTTTGAAATTTCAAAGTGTAAATCAATTACGTGTATACATTTAGTTTACACGGGAAAGAAATGATAATGTTCCTACTTAAGACTGCATTGAGCTATACGACGTGTATTAATTGATTATCTGTTTCAATTTTCATGTAAATATTCATAAACTGTACTGATAGTTAGTATACAAGACTTTTCCTGACAATTAAAAAGAGCCTCTTAATTTGTATTTCTTTTATTTCCGGTTGGACAGGAAGCCAGGTCAAATCATGTCATTATCAATTACAAAGAACTTTCACACATAAAACATTCACAAAAATGCAAAGCTTAAAAATCATAATAGATGTATTTCTCAAGATACGATTACAAAGTGTTTTCAGCAATTTATTAGAGTAAATTGTCATTTTCATACAGATCATCATTTTTGAATTCCCTTTCATATTGGTTGCATGTCTTCAAACGAGCCGCTGAATTACTCACAAGAACAGCCATGTCAGCCATTTACTGAAGTTTATTTATTTTTCAATGAATATTGATTCTTTATGGATTAATAAATCCAACTATGCTTATCATGTTGACATTATTAATTTACAATTATTAGAAGTTTTCATCGGGGTTTCAAATACAGTGAGTTGGATACTCATGAATTATCGGTGCATGAAACATTGATTGTTCAAAACATATGCACTGATGATGATGTCATTAAAATAAGTCAAGCATAGTATGAGCTATCGGTTGCATTTTTTAGACATTGATTTTTATTCATACAGAACGGTGGGTTAAATTTAGAATATTGAAAGAAAACACACTTGTTTTGGATAATTATGAAAGACAAAGGCAAGTCATAAAGACGGCAAGTCTAAGCCTCTAGTGAATTTTGACTAATAACATAATGAGTTGAGTACTATTTCTACCTCTATGGTGCACCATACACTCAGCAAGGAAATAAGGATGGAACACAACAACGGGTGTGAAAACTTTATAGCTTTATTTCTCACATAATTAAAAGTCATACGAATCACTGAAGCAGGTGGCCATCTCAGTTAAACTTCGTCTTCGATTCCATGGTCACCATGAGCCATCAAAAGGGCGAATAGGGGAACAACTTGACGCTGAACATGGCACAGGTTGAGCGGAATTTAGTTCTGCAGTGTTATTGCGCCATTGATAAGCTTGCGTTATAAGTGCGTTGAACTGCGACACGTCAAAACTTGCACGGAAATCATGCCACTACAGTGCACGTAGGCTTTGGACCTCGTGATCAATAGAGCGGAACGTGCTTCCGAGGGCTATTACTAACGAAATGTTCAACTTACATTTTGAGCCGGAGGTCAAGGTCAAACGGGGTCACTCTTTGTGTAGCGTTTGTTGAGTTTTAAAATACCTGTCCGATGATGCATAGATTGTTGAAATCCATTAAATTATTATCGAGTTATGATTTTTGAAATATTAAACTTTGATTTACTGTAATTCGACACCTGATGACGTAATCATTACGTCACAACAACTTGATGGAGGTTTCATCAAGTTGCTAACATGGTGTAAATTTGAAGTTGATCAAATGAACAGAAGTTAAAAATTTTGCCAGGAAATGATTTTTTGTTAAGAATTGCAGAAAGGCAAACTTTGACCTTCCGGTACGACCAGAAGTAAAGGTCAAGTGAATTTGGCGTGAACTTTTTAAATGTTGCCCGTATCTTGATCTATCATATGCCCAAATATGAATACCATAGCTATAATATTCAGAGACCTACAGGCATTGGCATGAGGGCATTTTTTGACCTAAAATGACTTGTAATTTGACACCCGATGACGTCATCATGACGTCATTGCTCACACACCTTCTGTTCGTTATGTTCTAACGTCACAGTAAGTTTCAAGTTGATCAAAGGTTTGCAAGTATGGTTTTTTTGCGGACAAACGACTATCAGAAGAATAAGCAAAACAAAGAAAAAAAAAAAAAAAACCGAACAAAAACAAGGAGTTGTTCGGGCTTAATGCCCGAACACCTAAAAACCAAAAAAAAAAAAACCGAACAATAACAAAGAGTTGTTCGGGCTTAATGCCCGAACACCTAAAAAAAAAAAAAACCGAACGAACAAAAACAATAGGTGTTCGGCTATTGCCCGAACACCTAAAAAAAAAACGTGTTTTTTTTTCGAACTAGCACTGCAATATTGTATGTAGCGCAAACACGCTGCGTGCTACTTCGTGAAAACGGAAAATTTCCATTTTCGTTAATTTCGTGGTCACGAAGTAGCACGCAGCTTTCTTACTTTATTGCTTATTAATTAAGGACGAAAAGCATTAAAAAGCACCGTATGTATGAAGTTCATGCATCAAGTCTCCACAGTAAGAAAACTAGTTGAAAATACCCTGAAATTTTGTAGGAAAGCTTGATTTTAAAAAGGGTTCAACTTTAAACGCCGTTTTCTCCGATTGTTACTTTTTACTGGTAATCTTTGATAATTTCTGACGTGGTATTGAGATGACTAGTTTTTCGGAATCGATTTCCAGCCCCAGGTATGTTATTTTTATAGCTGGACCGACCTCCTTTTCTGGCGATAAGGGAACCCCCAACTGTTTGCATGTATTGTGAAATCTATACGTTTATTAAACGAACATGACAAAATACTCTAGTAATGTGTGATCTGATCTGTACATGCATCATTTTTTGTCACCCATTCTATAATGTGGAAAAAGTTTCAAATAGTGCTGGGGAACATGAAGCTCCCATGGGGAGTGCTTTATCCACAAAGTATTTATCTTGCACTTTCATCCCTAATAATGCAAAGTCATGATCTAATTGCTGATTCGATATCTTCTTTTGCCATCATGGCCCCCTTTCCAGCTCTGGATTACGTAACACTAACTTCAGGTTAGGAGATTCCCGTGCACTACGATCCTCATTATAACATAATCTGAATCCTTGCATAAAACCTTCTTGTAATATTGTAGCCGCTTTTTTGTTTGGATATATTGTTTAACAACGGTAATAATGTCTCGGTGTTTACTGGAGAAGGATACTTACAGCATACACAAATATTTGAACATGGTTGCTTAAATTGTGTACCTGCCTGTTTGTGATTATATGAATCCAACTTAGGTCTTTTTTGCAATCGAAACATCCGTGACCTGATTCCTTAATACAGTACATGCATTTGTGTTTGTACATGCACAACTTCCTTTGACAGCCTGAGTTTGTTGAAGTCGAAACACACTTTTTCATTGGTTTTCCAACCTGTATTTGATAGTTGAGAGCAAAACCCACTATTTCCCTGGTCTCTATTTGGGAATTAGGAGCGAAAACTGCTATTTCCCTGGTCTCTATTTGGGAATTGGGAGCGTAAACCACTTGCACTAAATCCACGTGGTTGTATTCCGGCAGTGAAATTACTGCCAGTAATTGGTGATGGTGTCATGTATAGTGCCCATAGTTCACAATTACTGTCTACCAACGCCCAACAACGTTGTGGACATTCTTGCATTCTTGCCCTAAATTGTTGGTCGTATGACCGCCATCCAAAGCCCCCATACCGCGATGCGGCAGTCCTAATTCAGATGTGTGTATTTGAGCTAAGGTACCGTATAGTAACTCCTGTGTTTGGCTAGGATGTGCAGTCAAGTATATGGATGTATGGATGTATAGACTAAAAAGGCTGATGTCCATGCATTGATGGAGGTTATAATTTGGTTTACTACTTTTCCACACGATTTGACCTTCCTTGTTCACTGACAAAGCTATGCCTCGGTTTTCTTGATGTTGCAAGTAAGGGTCCCTTTTCTCTAACAATGTCCCCAAATCTACGTATTCTCCTTTTACAATCTTAGTTTTTACGCTTTGCTGCACACCTGTTCCAAGTGGGCTAAATACTGACACCAGGGGTGTGAAACCTAACTGTTGTTGGTGAAAAGTTCCTGTGACTAGGAATTCCAGACGTGTCTGTGTTATTGATCTACACTGGTACATTCACAATCGGCATGTTAATTAGCTGTTCCGACGTAGAAGTCGGAACAGCTATTGATCTCGTCAGGATTTTTATTAGCTGTTCCTTCATAGTCGGAACAGCTATTGATCTCGTCAGGATTTTTATTTGTTTTTCTTATTTAGCTGTTCCGACTTAGAAGTCGGAACAGCTATTGATCTCGTCAGGATTTTTATTAGCTGTTCCGACATAGCGGTCGGAACAGCTATTGTTTTCGTCAGGATTTTTTTAAGTTTTTATTATTCTTTCCTTCCGCCAAAAGCCCATAGGTTTAACCTGGGCATTTTGTTACGTCCAAAAGTCATACTTGGCTTAGTATAAAAGAGTCAGATCCTACATCATATTAAAGCTTGGGTCTTGAAGTTATAGTTAAATGTAATTAGCTTAAATTAATTAATTAGTTTACTTAGTTATAATGACGTGAATATTTAATTAGCTAATCTTTAGACCACCATATCTCAAAAAGTATACGTCCGATCGTCAACCTTTTTTCGATTTTATACTTGTGGGGTACTGTATAACTATTTGATGGCCTTAAATTTCGGACGACGTCACCATGACGTCATTTACTGCCCGTTTTGTATCTGTGCACGCAAGCCAATGGCTCTGAAAAGTGTAAGTGTTTAGTTGGTCAAAAACACAACTTTTTCAAATAAGCAAAATTTTAGTTACCTAAAAGAATTTCTTTTTCTTTAACACGAATGCTTTCACTAAGAGTTAATCCAGACCATTAAAATTAATCAAGGTACAATCTATTTCCAAGATAACTAACGATGAAGTGACAAATCGGACCCCATGGCTAGCTGGCAAATTGTGCCGTGATTGCGCAATCACGGCTAGGCGTCAAAGACTGCCGTGATATTGGAATCCTTACCGAGAGAGGATATACGTACGTTCTAATAAGTTTTTCGTTAAAAGGCATTGGATTGGGATAAGTTACATACCATCGTGTACCTTATTAAATTTATTAGTATGAAAAACACATGTTACTGTGACGTCATCAGGTGTCAAATTATGGTAATTCAAAGCTTTAATTAGTTAATCTCTGCAGCACCATATCTCAAGAAGTACACAGCCGATTTTCAAAATTTTGTCAGTTATAGACTCCTTGGGCATTGGAGATTAGCCTTGGGTTACTGTGACACCATGTTGACCTTTATTTCCGGGTCAACCGGAAGTGGGACCATATCTCAAGAACTACACAACCGGTTTCAAACTTTTTTCAGTTATAGACTCCTTGGGCATTGGAGATTAGCCTTGGGTTACCGTGACCACATGTTGACCTTTATTTCCGGGTCAACCGGAAGTGAGACCATATCTCAAGAACTACACAACCGATTTTCAAACTTTTTTCAGTTATAGACTCCTTGGGCATTGGAGATTAGCCTTGGGTAACCGTGACCACATGATGACCTTTACTTCCGGGTCAACCGGAAGTAAGACCATATCTCAAGAACTACACAACCGATTTTCAAAATTTGTTCAGTTATAGACTCCTTGGGCATTGGAGATTAGCCTTGGGTTACCGTGACCCCATGTTGACCTTTACTTGCGGGTCAACCGGAAGTGAAACTAAATCTCAAGAACTACTCAACCGATTTTCAAATTCTTTCAGTCATAGACTCCTTTGGCATTGGAGAAAAGCCTTGGGTTACCGTGACCCCATGTTGACCTTTACTTCCGGGTCAACCGGAAGTGGGACCAAATCTCAAGAAGTACACAGCCGATTCTCAATTTCTTTTCAGTTATAGATCCTTGGGCATTGGAGATTAGCCTTGGGTAACCGTGACCCAATGTTGACCTTTACTTCTGGGTCAACCGGAAGTGGGACCATATCTCAAGAACTACACAGCCGATTTTCAAACTTTTTTAAGTCATAGACTCCTTTGGCATTGGAGTTAAGCATTTTGTAACCGTGACCCCATGTTGACCTTTACTTCCGGATAAACCGGAAGTGAGACCATATCTCAAGAACTACACAATCAATTTTCAAACTGTTTTCAGTTATAGACTCCTTTGGCATTGAAGATTAGCCTTGGGTAACCATGACCCCATGTTGACCTTTTCTTCCGGGTCAACCGGAAGTGACAACATATCTCAAGAGCTACTCAACCGATTTTCAACTTTTTTCAGTCATAGACTCCTTTGGCATTGGAGATAAGCATTTGGTAACCACGACCCCATTTTGACCTTTACATCTGGGTCGACCGGAAGTGGGACCATATCTCAAGAAGAACACACCCGATTTTCAATTTCTTTTCAGTTATAGACCCTTTGAGCATTGAAGATTGAACTTGGGTTACCGTGACCCGACCTTAACTTCCGGGTCAACCGGAAGTGGGACCATATCTAAAGAACTACACACCCGATTTTCAATTTCGTTTCAGTTATAGATACTTTGAGCATTAAACATTGAACTTCGGTTACCGTGAGCCCATATTGACCTTTGCTCCCGGGTCAACCGGAAGTGGGACCAGATTTCAAAAGAACCCTCCCGATTTGCAATTTCTTTTCAGTTATAGACCCTTTGAGCATTGAAGATTGAACTTGGGTTACCGTATTGACCTTTGCTTCCGGGTCAACCGGAAGTGGGACCAGATTTCAAAAGAACCCTCCCGATTTGCAATTTCTTTTCAGTTATAGACCCTTTGAGCATTGAAGATTGAACTTGGGTTACCGTGACCCAATGTTGACCTTTACTTCCGGGTCAACTTGAAGTGGGACTACATCTCAAGAACTACATAGCCAATTTTCGAATTCTTCTTAGTTTTAATTTGTTTTTCTTATCATCATTCTTTCCATCTGTCTAAAACCCATAGGTGTTGTGCACGCATTTTGTTAATTCAAAACAAAATACTTAGCTAAGTACAAAAGAGTCAGATTCTATATCATATTAAAGCTGGGGTCATGAAGTTATAGAAAAATTTAATTAGCTTAAAATAATTAGTTAGTTTAATTAGTTATCATGACACGAATATCTAATTAGCCAATGTTGAGACCACCGTATCTCAAAAAGTATACAACCGATTTTCAAACTTTTTACAGTTATAGACTCCTTGGGCATTGGAGATTAGCCTTGGGTAAATGTGACCCCATGTTGACCTTTACTTCCGGGTCAACCGGAAGTAAGACCATATCTCATGAACTACAAAACCGATGTTCAAACCTTTTCAGTTATAGATCCTTTGAGCATTAAAAATTGAACTTCGGTTACCGTGACCCCTTGGTGACCTTTACTTTTGGGTCAACCGGAAGTGGCACCATATCTCAAGAAGTGCACACCCAATTTTCAATTTCTTTTCAGTTATAGATTCTTTGGGCATTGAAGATTGAACTTGGGTTACGTGACCCCATGTTGACCTTTACTTCCGGGTCAACCGGAAGTGGGACCATATCTCAAGAACTACACAACCGATTTTCAAATTCTTTTCAGTTATAGATCCTTTGAGCATTAAACATCGAACTTCGGTTACCATGACCCCATGTTGACCTTTACTTCTGGGTCAACCGGAAGTGGGACCATATCCTAAGAAGTAAACACCCAACCTCGTCCCCAGGGTGTGTCGAGCAGTACGATGTGTACGAGGTTGACAGCTCTCTCATCCTGGTATTGGATCATTTGCATATCCCAAAATTTTGAATATGTATGCATATTAGAATAGTCTGGCTGTGATCATGGTGAGCACTGAATACACTTTTGTACACCAGTCGTTGTCCAATCAGGGTCCAAGTAAGAAGTTTCCCTCACAGGGTTTACTATTGTAAACATGGTTGGAAATAAAGTAAACCATGGGGACGAGGTAGGTACACACCCGGTTTTCAATAGACCCTTTAAGCATTGAAGATTGAACTTGGGTTACCGCGACCCCATATTGACCTTTACTTCCGGGTCAACCGGAAGTGGGACCATATCTCAAGAACTACACAACCGATTTTCAATTTCTTTTCAGTTATAGATCCTTTGAGCATTAAACATTGAACTTCGGTTACCATGACCCCATGTTGACCTTTACTTCTGGGTCAACCGGAAGTGGGACCATATCTCAAGAAGTTCACACCCGGTTTTCAGTAGACCCTTTAAGCATTGAAGATTGAACTTGGGTTACCGCGAACCCATATTGACCTTTACTTCCGATCAACCGGAAGTGGGACCATATCTCAAAACTACAAAACCGATTTTCAATTTTTGGCAGTTATAGATCATTTGAGCATTAAACATTGAACTTAGGTTACCATGATCCCATTTTGACCTTTACTTCCGGGTCAACCGGAAGTGGGACCAGATCTCAAGAAGTACACACCCGATTTGCAATTTGTTTTCAGTTATAGACCCTTTGAGCATTTAAGATTGAACTTGGGTTACCGTGACCCCATGTTGACCTTTACTTCCGGATCAACTTGAAATGGGACCATATCTCAAGAACTACACAGCCATTTTTCAAATGCTTTTCAGTTTAATTATTATTATTATTCTTTCGCTCTGCCAAAAACCCATAGGTTTCAAACAAAAATACTCAGCTTAGTACAAAAGAGTCAGATCTTATATCATATTAAAGCTTAGGTCACGAAGTTATAGAAAAATCTAATTAGCTTAAAATAATTAATTAGTTTAATTAGCTATCATGACATGAATATTTAATTAGCCGATCTTGAGACCACCGTATCTCAAAAATTAAACAACCGATTTTCAAACTTTTTTTCAATTATAGACTCCTTGGGCATTGGAGATTAGCCTTGGATAACCGTGACCCGATGTTGATCTTTACTTCCGGGTCAACCGGAAGTGAGAACATATCTCAAGAACTACACAACCGATTTTCAAACTTTTTTCAGTTATAGACTCCTTGGGCATTGGGGATTAGCCTTAGGTAACCGTGACCCCATGATGACCTTTACTTCCGGGTCAACCGGAAGTGGGACCATATCTCAAGAACTACAAAACCGATATTCAAGCTTTTTTCAGTTATAGACTCCTTGGGCATTGGAGATTAGGCTCCGGATACCGTGACCCCATGTTGACCTTTATTTCCGGGTCAACCGGAAGAGGGACCATATCTCAAATACTACACAACCGATTTTCAATTTCTTTTCAGTTATAGATCGTTTGAGCATTAAAGATTGAACTTCGGTTACCGTGACCCCGGGTTGACCTTTACTTCTGGGTCAACCGGAAGTGGGACCATATTTCAAGAAGTACACAGCAAATGTTCAATTTCTGCTCAGTTATAGATCTTTTGAGCATTAAAAATTGAACTTGGGTTACCGTGACCCCATGTTGACCTTTACTTCTGGGTCAACCGAAAGTGGGACTATATCTAAATAACTACACAACCAATTTTCAATTTCTTTTCAGTTATAGATCCTTTGAGCATTAGACATTGAACTTCTTTTACCATGACCCCGGGTTGACCTTTACCTCCGGTTCAACCGGAAGTAGGACCATATCTCAAGAAGTACACACCCGATTTGCAATTTCTTTTCAGTTATAGTTCCTTTGAGCATTGAAAATTTAACTTGGGTTACCGTGACCCCATGTTTACCTTTACTACCGGGTCAACTGGAAGTGGGACCATATCTCAAGAACTACACAGCAAATTTTTGAATTCTTTTCAGTTTTAAACCTTTTGACCAAGTAAAAAAACACGGAACAGCTTTGTGTTTGTTCACAAACACCTAATGTCTAGTGTTCAATTGGATAACTATATTAAACCTTTAAATGGTTAACTATTTCGCTCTAACGGATTACTCAACCTTGCAAACAGATTCTTAAACAGTGTGCATGGATAAAATGTTCTTTTGAACACCACGCATCATTTAACCGTGAAAATTGATAATAAATTCTCTTAAATGGAATTACTAACATGTGCAAAAGGTTTAGTTCGATCGAATGGATAACTATCAAACCTAACTGTGACTGGTTCATTGAATTGTACAAATGGACTATTAATTTGTTTGATAAGATTATTAACCATGCAAAGGATTATTGAATTGTTTGACGTGAACAGATTAAACTTGGCTAACTATTATTACTGAACCATTTAAACTAAACGAAAGATCAATTGTTCCTATCCTTTCAACTTTTCAAAATAAGTTAAATGTTAGTTTTGTATATTACATAAATTGTTTTGAAAACAACAATTATATTGATAAGAGATTTCCTGGTCATTAAAAGTAATCAAAGTACCACATTAATTAACCATTAAATCTTGGCATTGTGGCTATAACGTAGTGCTTGCTCTGATAGAGTCCATCCAGTCACGATATATCTGTATGGATCACGCACTACGGTGTGGACCCATATGAGATTGGGACTTACTTGAGTCTATAGCAACCATGAAATATTTACCTCGATTATTGGATTCCTAACCGGTAGAGGACCAATTATAGTAAGTGTTAAGCCCATTGGATTTGTGCATGACCAATATATGTAACTCCTACGTACGTTTAAGGTTTTCGTTAAAAGGCATTAGATGGGAATAACTTAAATACCATGTTGTACCTTATAAAATGTGTTAGTATGAAAAATACATTTTGTCATCGTGACGTCGTCAGGTATCAAATTACGGTAATTTGAAGCTTATTACTTTAAAACATTATATCTCCTGAACCACACGTCAGGAAGATGATTTTTTGTGCCATCTATAAACTTACAACACTTGTGGCATTTTATTCAAAAGGATGACCCCACTTTTCTTCCGGTCGAAACAGGAAGCTCTAAAGTAAAAAAAAATATAGTATCTCATGAACCACCTGTCATAAAATCATTATCTTTGTGCCGTCTTGTAGCTTACGACACATTTGGCATTTTATTCAGAAGAATGACCCATTTTGACCTTTCCTACCGCTCCAAACAGGAAAATTAAATTAAAAATAATATTTCCTGAACCACATAAATTCATAGTCTTTGTGCCGTTTCGTAACATACAGCACATGTAACATGTTATTACAAACATGACTCCACTTTGACCTTCACTTCCAGTTCAAACAGGAAGCTCTACAAATCTCCAGAACCACATGTCATAGAGACATAATCTTTGCGCAGTCTTGTAGTTTATAACATAAGACATTTTTGTTCAAAAAATGTGACCCCAATTTGACCTTTCCTTCCGGTCCAGTCAGGAAATTCAAATAAATCACACACAAAAATTGATATTGTGTCTGTGTTTGGAATCGTCAGTGTGTCCAAGGCTTTAAGCTGGTACGGAGTCCTTAAATGCCATTGATTTTTCACATGCTGTTTAAATTAATTGGTTTTAAGCTCAATTCCTTCAAACGAAATATTTTATATCGTACGAACAAAATCAAACTATTCCCGCGAAATAATATTTTGTTCCCTTGCCTCGAAATATTATTTCGGGGAATACATTAAATTATCTTTTTCTTCCCTTTACCTTTCACGTTAAGTGCTCCGTATCGTGGCAAAAACCGGTTGTTAAAAATAATTGCTCCCGTGCTAAAACAACAATTATAGGAACCTGGTTTGGGCTTCCTTCATAACCCCTGTACTGAGTGCCGTCTACCGAAAATCACACCACTGTTGCATGTGGCCACTGGTTACAGTCACCGTTAATTGGTGGTGTGTGTGTGTGTGTGTGTGTTTATGTGTCTGGGTATGTATTCACATTCAAACCGGGAACTCACATTCAAACCGGGAACCTATAACAAAAGAGGACAATAGGGTCCCTGGTTGAGAAAGGGTTCCAGTTGGAGAGCGTGTACAAAACCATTGGGAGCTGTTGCTCAAAAGTACAAACAAAAGAGGGACAATAGGAGGTCCCCGATTGCAGGTGTTTACACACTTGTGTGTGTGTGCGTGTTTTTGTGGGGGTAGGGGGATAGTCTTGGTCGAAGAAGTTACTATCTCATACTCGTAACGTGATAGCCCGACAGAGGGCGCGCTTTTCGTTTTTAATTCATCGCGGCTGACGACTGAAGCTAGAAATCGAACCATTGATGGTGACACCCTCTGTTGTTGGAATTGATTAGGAATTGATCCATTTCGGTGTGAACCAAGGATAGTGACGCACGGTGCGGAGATCTTGAAACCAAGACTAGGGTGGAAACCGCAAAGCTGCTCAGAGGCTTGCCATACATCAGCGCACCGCCTGATGGTTCCACTTTATCAGAGAATTGGGTGTGTACAGGCTGTGTTTGCACTCTCGCGAAGCCATGTAGCAGATGTTGTACGCTGGGAATGGTAACGTTTTTCCCAGCTCATAAAAAATAACCACAAGCCTGGGAACTGACCCGTGGGATGGTCCATTCTAGGTTATCAAGGACGTTTAACTCACTGTGGGCTTTGCAACTAAGAAAACAATAACATACATAACTTGTGAACCCTGTGGGAGGACATATGGCTCAAAGCATTGCCTTAAAACAGTTTAGACTGCCGTCAACAGTTCTCAATGTTTATATTAAAAACATGTTTTACATCTCCCTTCAGACTAAAGGGCCTGGAACTACAGAGTGGTGCAAGTATGGAATCACGATGTCACACCACAAACACAAATCAAAAAGTGGCCATAGTGGGCATCGGATGTCGCTATGGCAATGGAGTCGACAGCGTCAAACACTTCTGGAAGATGTTGGTGGAAGGCCTGGACTGCACAACACCGATTCCACCTGATCGTTTTGACGCAAGCTACTTCTTGAGTCCGGGGGAGAAAACGGCAGGGAAATTTTACATCCAAAACGGTGGATATATCTTGCAGGATCCATACATGTTCGACAGACAGTTCTTTAAGATGCCTCCAGGTATACCATGAATGTTTTAGACAAAATATATATATAATGCAAAACTTAGTTTCACCGAAACAACTACCGGTAATAGAAGTCATTATGTTAGTTTAATCAGGTTGTTATTTATTATTTTATGCATTAGATGAGGCAGCCCATCTCGACCCTCAAGTCAGATTGCTTCTTGAAGTCACGTGGGAGGCACTAGAGAATGCTGGGATACCTGCATCGTCACTTCGGGGATCTAAGACTGGTGTGTACATGGGCGTCACTTCACAAGAGTACTCTTCATTAACAAGTACACCGTGTTACAACATGAACCAATACAGCAACTCTGGTACTAACTCTTGCATGGTGTCTAACCGTATCTCTTATGAGTTCGATTTGCGTGGACCGAGTCTCTCAGTGGACACTGCTTGTTCGTCTTCTCTCTATTCGATCTACTTAGCATGCGAGGCATTAAAACAAAAGTCATGTCCTATTGCGTTAGCTGGTGGGGTCAGTTTAATACTGCTGCCTAATACTACTATTGGCTTTTGTCAGGCAGGAATGCTTTCTGGAGATGGGAAATGCAAAAGTTTCGATCAAGCCGCGGACGGTTATTCTCGAGGCGAAGGGGCTGGTGTGGTTGTCCTGAAACTCTTGAGTGACGCACTGAAGGATGGAGATCGTATTTACGCAGTCTTACGAGGGGGTGCGCTCAGTAACGATGGACGTACTCCGGGAATTGCAAACCCTAGTTATGACGCACAAGTTGATTTGGTGAAGATGGCTTGCCGCAACGCCGGAGTACATCCCACGGAGATAGTATATGCAGAGGCCCACGGTACCGGAACAAGAGTTGGCGACAAGACTGAGGCAGGTGCCTTGGGTGAGGTCATGGGAAGACATCGCGGTCCTCAACATCCTCCACTCTACGTCGGTTCTGTTAAATCCAATCTGGGTCATACGGAGGGTGCATCAGGAGTGGCTGGAATAATCAAAGTAGCACTGAGTCTACATCAGAGACAGATCCCGCGTGTAGTCCATTTTCAAACCCCAAACGAAAACCTGGACCTCGAAACTCTTCAGATTCATATTCCAAAGACGTTGACGCTTTGGCCGAAAGAAGGGAAACAAGTCCTTGCTTGCTGCAGCTCTTTCGGTTTCGGTGGGGCAAACGCAAACCTTGTTTTGGAGAGGTCACAAACTGCATCACAAACTGCATCGAGCTGTACAGATCAAGATGATATCCTGAGCTGTCTTCTCCTATCTGCAGCCAACCAAGAAGCTCTTCACCAGAAAATAAAAGACTGGAAGAAGTACTTGATTGAAGACACAGATAACAATAATAAGATTGTGTTCAATGCTGCATTGTACACGGCAGCTGTTCGATCCCATCACCACGCCTACCGTATCGGATTCATTGTTCGATCAAGGGATGATGCTCCTGAACAGCTCCAACGAAAACTGGAAAACGTCACTCAAGATACAGCTCGATATGTGGAAGGCATAGCTCCAGCAACTTCAGACACTAAGCAGCAGATTGTCTTTGTGTTCACTGGTATGGGAACACAGTGGTGGGGCATGGCCAGGGAGCTCATGCGTACTCAGCCTGTTTTCGCATCAAAGATTCAGGTAACTTTAAAGGCACTGAACACGTTTGGTAATTGTCAAAGACCAGTGTTCTCACTTGGTGTATCCTAACATATGCATAAAATTACAAGCCTGTGAAAATTTGGGCTCAATTGGTCATCGGAGTTGCAAGAAAATGATGAAAGAAAAAACACCCTCGTTGTACAATTTGTGTGCTTTCAGGTAGAAATAAAAGGTTTCTAGCAAGAAGTATTTTATTATTTTAGTGAGAAATTACCTCTTTCTCAAAAACTACGTTACTTCAGAGGGAGTCGTTTCTCACAATGTTTTAAACTATCAACAGCTCTCTGTTGCTCGTTACCAAGTCAGTTTTTATGGTAATATATATTTCAAACGTGAACAGTGCCTTTAACAATACGTAATAAAACAATTTTTGACACTGATAAAAAAAACAATTTGGTCTTTGCATTTGTTTTTGTTGTAGAGTATCGATGACATACTTCGAAAGTGCGGCACTAAGTGGTCGTTGGTTGCCATGCTCACAAACGAAACGAGCCAAAAAGAGATTAACAAAACAGGTTGGTATTCATTTTTAGTTATAACCTTTTTCGCACATTTTGTTGAACAATTTCGTCCGCTTACTCTGGTTTTATTCTCTAAAACGGACAACAAGAATCTGTACTTCTCACAAACAAACTTCGAACTCGGGTTTATCCAAACAACCTGAGTCATGGAACTGAATAAATCTTATTTGCTTCATTAATTCACTGCAATAACCCTGCATCGTTTTCTGTATAAAAACAATTGTTTGACGATGTCTTGCCCAAACAGAAATCAGCCAGCCATGTCTTTGCGCAGTAGCCATCGGACTTGTGCATCTTTGGAGGCAGCGTGGTCTGGTACCCGACGCAGTGGTTGGACACAGTGTTGGAGAGGTTGCAGCAGCCTACGCGGCAGGATTACTCAGCTTGGAGCAAGCAATAAAGCTCATCTATCGCAGAGGGAGAGAACTACAAAAGACCAGCGGATCGGGCAAGATGGTAGCCGTCCTACACCGTGTTGAAGACGCCCTACAGCTAGCTAAGAACAGCAAGTATGGAAAGCTGCTTGATGTAGCAGCTATTAATAGCCCAGGTCAGGTTGTATTTTCTGGTGACAGCTCGTCTGTCGAGGGTTTTGTTAATGATCTTAAGTCTGATAATGTAAAATGTGCTGTACTTAAAGTCAATAATGCATTCCACAGCAGACAGCAAGATGTTGTCAAGAAGCCATTCATTCATAAAGTCGGCAAATTCCTCAACACTAAGAATGTAGTAGGTGAGAGTAAAACATTGCCCATGATGTCGACCGTTACTGGTCGCTACCTAACGGTTGAGGAAGCCAACTCACCAGAGTACTGGTTTCAGAACGTACGTCGAGAAGTCTCTTTCATGGAAGCCACTCAAAAACTCGCAAAAGATGGCTACCGTGTTTCCGTTGAAGTAGGTCCCCATCCATCGCTGCTTCCAGCTCTACGAGAGACATTCACAGAGTTTCAAGATGCAGATGGAAAATTTATCTCTACTGGGTCTTTGGTAAGACCACGAGATACCAGTAAGATAGCAGCAGATTCAGAAAACCTTCTCATGTCTCAGATGAAGCTTCATGTGAACGGTATAAAGGTGGACTTTCGACATTTGTTCAAACCAGCCTATCGCCGCGTTGTATCGATTCCACACTACCCCTGGCAACGAGAGAGATGTTCAAATATTACGCAATCCGCAAGAAAGGAATATCTGTTTCCCATAGAGGAAGGTGCACATCTTCTACTTGGTGAACAAAGCCAGACATTCTACTTAAAGGAATCCCCGGTTAAGATATGGAGGGCTAACCTAAATGCTTCTACAGTTCCTTGGCTTAAAGACCATTTACTGCAAGGTGCAGTAGTTGTCCCAGCTGCTGCGCACACAGAGACGGCTCTTGCAGCAGCTAGATCGTTGTTTAACAACCGTTATCCAATGGTACTCACTGGTCTGTCGTTTGACCGTTTCATGTTTGCACCCGATTGCGAAGGTTGTTTGGAGACAACTGTAGAGGAGAAGACATCAGATGAGTATTTGTTCACACTCAGAAGTCACGAAGCATCAACCAGGAAATGGACACAACATTGTCATCTTAACATTACTCGGCGTGTAGATGATAATATTGCACAGCAAGCCTCTGCAAATAGCATCGATGTTGACAGAATTTCCAAAAGATGTATCCACACTCTACCACTTGAAGAATTCCGTAGTTTGGGTCTCGAGTGTGGCTTTCTGCTTGGACCCACATTCAGCGCAATAGTATCCTGTTCCATTTCAGAGGATTGCCAAGAGGGTTTAGTGATTGCTAAAGCTCCTTCCAGTGTGCAGAGAGAATTCAATCGTTTCGTGTACCATCCAGCCTTTATGGACAGCATTTTCCAGTCATTCGCTGTTCTTCTGTTGAAAACAGCTCAAATGAAACGAGATTTGTCCGGCGAAACGGTGCAATCCGCATACCGCGTTCCCAGAGGTATAACTCGGTTTGTTCTCCATTCAGAACCTTCACCGCATGTCATCATCCACATGAGAGTGAAGTACAATAATCAAAAGTCTTTTTGTGACATTGATGTAGCAGACAGCGAAACGAAGAAGGTCTTTTGCTCAGTGAAGGGGCTTTTATTTGAAACCATTCAAGCCGAAAAAGTACAACATCAGGTGTGGAGTACATCTTGGAAAAACCTCGGGTCTCTGAAAGTCACTTCAATGGAATCAACGGCTGCTCTCAGCAAGAAGATAGTCATATTTTCTGACGATACGAATACAAGTTTATCCTTGATACGCCTGTTGGAAGAAGACGGCAACGATCTTACGGTCATCGCAGGTAAAACGGAAATAACAAAGAAGGTACTGGAATCCCTCTCTAAATATCAAGACTGTGACACACTCTTCATCCTAATGAGAACCTCAGAAGCTCTTGGCATCGACTTGAATACAAACTCTGTCATGTCGCAGAACCAGTTTGTAAAGTTGCAAGAAGAGGGTCCGTTGGCATGTTGTGCTGTTGTTAACGGTGTCAGTCAGATGAATGACAAAATGCGATTGCATTTACTGCTGGTCACAAAGGGAGCACACTACGCTAAGGAAGGAGATGACGTTCATCCTTTTGCTGCAGTTAATCCAGCCGTTTTTATGACCTTGGCACACGAGGAACCTTCTGTGTGTGGGAATATAATCGACTTTCCGATCACAGCACATAGTGAAGACTGTGCTAAGATTTCAAGGGAAATAATCCAGCAGGCTGATTCTCTTCTACGTGACGAAAACCACCTAGTTGTCCGAAGTTTAACATCTCGAGAAACAGGAAAAGGAAGTGCAAGGGAAATTTCATGTCAAATTCTAACCCCACGGATGCATTCGGACAACATCTCCGAGAGTCGAGGCATTGTCCCGACAACAGACTGGTCCTTAGATGCTCAAGTATCCTTTGGTAACAGCCGCATCTTGGTTGAAAATTCTCCATCGCAAGCTAACAGTGAACGTGACGAAGAATCCACCACCGTTAAGGTTGAAGCCTTTACAGTTTACTCTTCTCAAAAGTCGTACGTCAAAAATGGTTCTGCGTCGTTTGTGTGCGTATATGCGGGCAAAGCAGTGAAGTCAAATGTTGCCCGAAACAGTACCATCTTCGTTAGGTTGACCACTGATCAGAAGGTCTCGTCAAGAATGACATCGAAGTTCTCTGATTTGACAGAAGTGCCTAGTTATTTGACCAGCAGTGAAGCTGTCAGTGTTCTTAAAGATTTTCTGCCCTATGCCGTCTTGTTCAATCAGGTTATACCAGTGTCTTCTGGCATGCGATTGGGTTTTAAGGTAGACGCAACTGACGGTAGTATTTTAGCTGCACAGAAAATAGCACGTGCCTCAGGAGCTGAAACGGTTATTCTAAATGATGACAACAATGATCTTGACACCGAGAACTCAAGCGCCACAGTGGGAGGTTTCAACAAGGTGAACGAGTCATCAATCGATGTGCTGTTTCTTAGTGTTCGTTCATCAACGCTGGACAGATCACTAAAGTCATTGTTACCGAAGCTGAAAAGAAACGCCACTGTTGTGATAATACAACAGCGTCAACAGAAAAACATGACACATCTTCCAACTCTCCCTCCTCAAATGAAAATGATGATGTTTAATTCCAAAGTTCAGACAGTAATTGAGGGTTTGACAAGTGATGAGATATCAGAAGCTTTGTCCGATCTCTGGAAGATGTTTGATCCCAACACCGTGGGTTATTTAACATGTAACCTTGAAAACAGTAAAGACTTATCATCTCTTGCTGCTGCTAATACTCCCATTCCAGAGGAAGAAGTCATCGAGGTAAGACAAGATGAGGTTCTTCTTCCACTTTCCCTTGAACGAGATGGTTTTATGGCTGATGAAGGATCTGCATACTTCATTACTGGAGGTACCAGTGGTTTTGGTCTCACATTGCTGGAGTGGTTGGTGGACAGAGGAGCTAGGTATATCTACATTGGTTCCAGGAGACCAATGAATGACGAGATCCAGGAAGCTGTTCAACAAGCTGCTACAGTAGGTGCTAATGTTCAGCACATCCAAATGGATATTTCAAACGTCACTGATGTCGAGAGGGAGTTAAAGAAAATGCAAAATGGGTCTGATAACTGGCCAACCTTGAAATGCATATTTCACAGTGCTGCTGTGTTTAGTGATGGTTTTCTTTACAATCTAACCACTGAATCATGGAACAGTGTGATGGCGCCAAAGGCCTATGGAGCTTTGCTTTTACACCAGGTGACTGAAAAGCTAGGCATCAAGCTTGATAGATTTATAATGATCTCTTCAATTGTATCTCTCATCGGTAATGCCGGTCAAGCGAGCTACTGCTCTGCCAATGTCTTCCTGAACGCCTTGTCACATTATCGACACAAACGAGGTTTACCAGCAACTGCTGTGCAAGCAGGAGTAATCAGCAAAGTTGGCTTTGCAGTGCGTGAGAATCTGGTTGATTTTTGGGTGAAGATGGGCCTGGAAAGCATGACTCCGAATGATGTCCTTGGTGGTATTGGTTGTGCGTTATTGACCCAGGTACCCCAACTCGGTATTTCCGGTTACTTAAACCGCAATCTGTACGCAAAGAGACACCATGGCCTCATGCGCAGCCACTTCAAGGAAAAACAAGGAACAGTGTCTTTGATGAAAGACATGTTTCATGATCGAGATGTTTATCTGATCGTGGCCGAAAACACACTACGACAAGTTGTTCTGAAGCTCCCGGTTCCTAAAGCTCGTGAGAAGGTCTTGGAAAACTTGGCCGAGCTCTTAAGCCAGCATCTTGGGCTAACAAATACTATACAATATGACGCGTCACCCATCTCGCTAGGTCTGGACTCACTTCAGGCTTCCGAGTTCAGTCAACTGGTCAACCAACAGTTTGAGGTCAATATTGGATCTGTCGATTTTCTGAATGATAGGAACACAATAGAAAAACTTGCAAATAACATAACACAACGCATTTTCACACAGGCAGCAGATGGAAGAGATGAAAGTGTGGAAAGTGACGTCAGAGTATCATCTACACCGAGGGCTGTAGTCGTCGAAGGCCGGGCATCTGCATCCGTTGCAGTCAAGCTTGTCTGCTTCCCTTCAAGTGGTGCAGGACCATCGCTGTATGCTTCCTGGATCGGAAATTTGATTAAACATGGCGTCCAGGTATTAATGATTCAGCTTCCAGGCTGGGAAGGTCGAGATGACGAGCAACCTTTAAACAACTTAAGTGAAATCACGCGACTGATACGTGACGAGTTGGTGACTAAACTACAAAGCACGCCTTTTGTATTTTTCGGTCATAGTTTGGGTAGCTTGATCGCCTTCGAAGTTGCACATCTTCTTATGGCTGAAGATGACATGAGTCCAAAGCATTTGTTTGTCAGTTCCTGGTACGCACCAACAGCGCCATACCCTCACCCGGAAGAGCTGCAAGTTTCTACCAGAACATTTGACAGAATTAAGATGACATTGCAGTCGGATTCATTAATGCTACAAAAAGTGCTGAAGGAAGAGAAGATGAAATTTAGTTTTCTAGACAACACTACTCTCTCCAACATTCCACTTATGCGTAGGCTGGTACCCTGCCTAGAAGCTGCAGTTGGTATTTGTAAAACCTACCCAACTAAGCTGCGGAAACTATTGGAGTGCGGCATTACAGTTTTTGGCGGGAAAGAGGACACGTTTGTATCTCCAGGGATGCTTGATGGTTGGGAAATGCAGAGGTCCAGAGAGTTTCCATTCAAGAAGGTTGTGCTTCAAGGTAACCACATGTACATTCTGACTAGATCTGCCGAGGTCTTGAAGGAGCTTTGTAATGTATGTACGTCTGTAGCTAAGAGGTTTGCCTTAACTAAACACACACGCTGAGTATCATGATTACTGAGACATACCCTTGAACAGATAAAATGACAAGCGTTGTGAAACAAGCATCAACAATTCTAGGGATAGACATAGACCTGGGCGAAACTTGTAAAGAAAGGGTTTTATCTAAAGCAGAAGCGGTCAAAAGTAACATCGACCATCCACTAATAAGCACATTTTTCATCAGACTAAGAAGTGGTAGGAGATGGCAGTCACTTCGATGCAAAATAAACAGATACCTCAACTCCTTCATACCATACGCTGTCCGTCTCCTCATGATCAGCCCAGACGTTAATATGTTGTTAAATTTATCTAATTCAGCATATTTTCGTTTGTGTGTAATTATTTTTGTGTATGGCATGAATGCAAGGATATTTTCCTCCATGGTAGGACCAATAAACTGAAACTGAACTGAAACTGAACTGAAACTGAAACCCATCTGCATTTCTTCAAAATGTTCTTTTTGAAGGATTGACACATTGTGTGAAAACTTATGTAAAATGCAACTCTCTTTACAGTAACACGCGGCATAAAGCTGATAAATGGTCGTGAAAGTTTGGTTTTCTTCATGATTTCAATTTGTATTTTTGAATCTCAAATAAATAACACTTCAGAGCAATTTGTAAAAAAGGAAAAATGCTATTTTCATTTTTTTTTGGGTACAATTCTAATATGTTTAAGAGTTGCTAGCTGTTTTGGTAGACGTTCTGTTAAGTCTGACACGTCTTTGGTAATGAAAGAGTTCTTTGAGACTTTTGTCTGGAACCTGGTAATGTTAAATATGCAATGAGCGCCTCCTCACAATAATGGTGTAGCCTTTTTGATTTTTGATTTGGGGTTGAACAAAGACAAGTTGACTGGAGCGGGATTTGAACTAACGACCTCCAGGTTAACTTGCCGGTGCTCTACCAACTGAGCTAAAACCCTATATTGGCTGTCTCCCTATTTTGTCAATATCTTTGTTCAGGGTGCCAGTCAGAAGCCATACAACCGTTAACTGCCGTTTAGCTAGGGATCACACCCAAGTTTACGATACAACCTGGGAAGCGGCAGCCAGGGGATCACCTTCAGAGGATGCGACTTTTTATTTCAGATATCAAATAATAAACCACAAGGAAAACTGACTGGTTTTTAATTTTTGTTCTCTCTCGTATTAATGAAAGTCAGTAAAACTAAGCTTGATTTCTACAAATCCTCCGGGAACATTGGAAAGCCGGTAGCAAAGTAGCAAAGAATAACTATTTTATACAATTTATAATTTTTATTTCGGTTATGGAAAGTTTACCCAGTTTTGACACAAAAATGTTCAGTGCAAAAATTGCTAAGTGTTAATATATCTGTTGGGTTTTTGGGTGTATTTTTTCTTCTTCTTTTTGGAGGGGGGGGGGGTTAAAGTGAATATTCCTATATACTGCTTATGTTTTATTTTGAAAAGCATTCCTGCTTAAATTTGTATTTGCAATCAACGAAATATTCTCTGAGATAGGCAATGCGATCTTCTTTCTTAAGTAAAATTCAAAATTCAACCAATATATTAAATTGTAATAATGTTAAATAATTGCAATAACAATATAAATCAGCTAAATAAATGCATATATTTGTTACTTGATGAAATATTTTGATAATGTTATATGATCATTCAACAGTGTGGAGCGGGCAAGTTCTACATAATGACGAAAAAAGGAATTCCAGAACTTTGCCGATAAATGGCATTTTGGGTAGTTATTGGTCTAAAGCAGTTTTCCCCCATAATTTCCGCATTTTTGTGAAAGTGTCTGACAACTTTTCATATTTTGTATATTTGTATATTTTGTACTTGTGTATTTTAAAGGTATCGTACACGTTTGGTAATGACTTAAAACAAATATTAGCATAAAAACTTACTTGGTAACAAGCAACGGAGAGCTGTTGATAGTATAACACATTGTAGGAAACGACTCCCTCTGAAGTAACGTAGTTTTTCAGAAAGAGGTAATTTCTCACTAAAATAATAAAAACTTCTTGCAAGAAGTTTTTATTCCTATCTGAAAGCACACAAATTTGTACAACAAAGGTGTTTTTTCTTTCACCATTTTCTTGCAACTTCGATGATCAATTGAGCCCAAATTTTCACAGGCTTGTTATTTTATGCATTATGTTGGCATACACCAAGTGAGAACACTGGTCTTTGACAATTTCCAAACGTGTTCAGTGCCTTTAATATAATCAATAACGTGACCTTTTTATTTTATTACTGGGGTCACCGTTGGGGCTATAATCGTTGGTTTATCAATTTTTTGGAACAATTTGTATTTTTCAGTTTTTCCACTTGATGTTGCCGCCAGGTTTGGGGGCCAAGCCCAGGGTGCAATGATGACGCATGGTTGATGATTTGTTAGTATTTCTTGGCCTGTAAAGGTTGAAATTAGCATTGATGGTAAACTTTACATGGTTTGATCCCCTAAATAAAGGCTGAAAACACAAAATACAAGGTGGCCATTTTGAATTCTCACAATGCATTTAAACACTTTCACGTGACACATCAGTTCCACTTTGGGGGAAACAAGAGGAAATTTTAATGAAAAAGATAAAAAATCACACAAAAACTTTGACCCAAAGTCAAAAAAACGGTTGTTATGGTAAAAGCTGACTCCTGGTAACAATTATTTTGTTTACAATATGACCCTATAGATAAATATTGGGGTCAAGTCAGTAAATTCGGTTGGGATCAGGATGCAGCGTTAAAAAGGTTAGGGGCAAAAATGTTGCGGGGGCACCTTGTGCTCTCCCCAGTCCTGGTAGGGTTCAAATCATTTTACGCTTCCTTGATAGAGAGATAACTAACATGATAGAGTGCAATCTCATAACACCCGACTCCAAATTGACTCGGATTCAATGACCCAAGACCTATTTCTGAGTCAATCTGACCCATAATACGGGTCAAAATTTGACTGCTCTTTCTTTGTCTCAAAGCCAGGCTAACAACATGGGTCTGGTGAAGTGCCTATCTCGTATCATGACCTTGGGCAAATTTGATTTTGGAGATCTGATACAATATCAACATAAAGGTTTATTAGATTATTATTTGAGTGGTGGTAATAGAATAATGCTAAGACTTTTAATACTCAGAGAATTTACTTAATAGTTTTCAGCAAAGTATGTTATAGATTGCATTGGTGCATTATTTCATACATTATGAGTGATGGTAATAAAATATTGTTTAAACTTTTAATACTCAGATAAATTACTTAATAGTTTTTAGCAAAAGATATTATAGATTGCATCAAGTAAAATAAGAATTGTTGTAAATGACAATAGGGATAGGCCTACTGCTAGGTAAGCTTTTGGTCAAATTTGTTTCAGTTTGTGCTTAAAATTGTATATCATGTTGCGGTGTAAATAACTTGTTTTTTACTAAATATGTTTATAAATGTAAATGTCTTTGCAAAGTTTCCCGATTGGGGTATGTTTCTACCCTAATTGGAATCATTTTCTTCCATTGAGAATATCAATCGGGAAACTCCTGCTTTACATTGACACGATGACTTAACGACGAGTAAAGTGAGTCGTCAACAATTCACGTTGATATCCAATTGTTTTGAGACTCAGAACTTTCAATTAAATTCTAGTTTGGTTTTTGTGACATTGTGTGCACCATGGTACACAACATCGTACAGCATTATATATAGACTTTCGTTTGTTTGAAGCGTTGTCAATTTTTCTAAATAGAACTGCCAGCAACTATAGCTTCACCATAGTGACCTTACGTTCATACGCTGTCATCCATTGTAAACAACTAGTACAGATGTAGCCTTTAGTCAAGGCGCACCGCGGCACCCCAGCCCGGATATCACGCACGACAAAAGACTAGCGCGAGCGGCGAAGCCGCGAAGCGCCTTTACCAACTCGTTTTGGGGCTTTATGTTTTTCTTTACTTTTTGCTACCGATTTTGGTAGGAGAAATTATATGCATAATGCATAAGCTCGCTTTGGTGTTGGCCAATAAGAAGATACAATTACTTGCATGACGTCACATGAACGTTTGATGCAAATTATTAGCAAGATGGCGACTACCACTATCACCAGTTGACGACAAATTGTTTCAGCAAAGCATGAGCAAAGCATTAGCTTTGCTGCTCAACAAATGACATTTTCCGGTGAACTTAAGCCATACCACAGCAGTGTCATGCTATTTAATGAAACGGGGGGGTAGAGGTTTATAATTTTAAAAATCTCCCCACAGGTAGGCCTAGCTACGTGTGTGTAGAAACGGCGGCGGTTTTTTAAATCTCGGACACCACGGACGATTCCTACCTCCAAATGCATGATCACGCATATCCAGGCCTATGTTGTTTGTTGTCATGATTTGTCATTTTCCATTGTAAGAATTTGTTTCTCGCAACGTTATCTTTTATAGCCTAAAATCGTCCTATTTTATGTTATCGATTGTCAAATTAAAACAAATATTTGCCAGACAGTATTACCCATCTAAATATAGAAGAGTCCAATATCTAGCTGACGGTGATTGGTTAAAAAAATTGCAAATTTAAATATTTCATGATCATGAATACTGATTAGCTAAACGAGTTGGTAAAGGCGCTTCGCGGCTTCGCCGCTCGCGCTGGTCTTTTTTCGTGCGTGATATCTGGGCTGGGATGCCGCGGTGCGCCTTGACTAAAGGCTAGTACAGATGTTAAAGCAACTATATTTTGCGCCCTCACGCAGTAGTTAAAAAAATATATAGTCTAATATAGTTCAATAGCATAATACTATAACAAATAGTATAAGGATGTGATGCTCAGAGTTCTTGTTAATAATATATCCCGATCATAATTGGCATTATACTATATTCCAGATCGGAATTAGGTTACCGCTAGTCTAATTAAAACAACACTACGATAATTCTAAAATACTATTTTGCCTACTTTTGAGATTCGGTTTAAAGCCCATGCTTATTTTCTAACAATCCTTCGGTAGGAAAATTAATAATGGCCCTTTACCCGACCAATTTAATTTCTTTTGAACCAAGGTTAAATTGTTTCACACACAAACTCTAAAACTCCCGGGTTAGACTTGACCCGGATTCCGTGTCCCGTGGAACTTAAAATGACCCAGAAATGGATCAAAACTGATGCAAAATCGTAGTTAAAGTAACTTTTTAACCACTCGGGGTCAGCCTGACCAAGAAATGGGTCATGTCTCTGGGACCAGGAATCCCGGTCAATAGTGCACGTTCATCTCAATTTAGGTTAGAGTTTTTGCTAAATAGGAAAGTCTACAATATAGAGGTGTTTGTTTCTGATTTCAAATTAATTTGCATTTTAATATAAAGGAAATATTTAAACAAATAACCATACATAAAACAAAATAATGATAATAAAGTTTCGTAATGTTATGACTTTTGGGCCTATGTTTCTCTACTCTGAATTTCAAATTAAATGCTTGGTGTAATAAGAAAATCTTAACTATTTGTTTTCTTCTTTTTGTCTCTAAGATGTAGTTTAAGGGGGTAATGTCAGTACATTTCCCACGGCTTCTGAAATAATTCTCATGGAGCCAGTCCGCCATGGGCATGACTTATATTGGACGTGCATCATGTTCAGTTATAGTTTTACTTGGGGTGGAAGGGTGCACCACACTAAATAAACTTCCCATATCAGCCAATATTAAATGCTAAATATTCAAAAATACTCAACAAATACTTTGAAGTCTCTCAGCCTCCTGAAAAACCAATAAAATATATTTTCGGACAACTAAACTTCAGATTTATTTTTTATTTTTGGTAGGTCAGCCGTTTGGAATTTTTTGCTAATCACCCCAGAAAATAACACCCCAGAAAATGTTTTTTTCCCAAACTGACTTGCTGCCAGTTTTCATGAATCATCCCTCCACTTCCCAAGCCAAAAAGGACCAACATTAAAGACTAAATTTATCAAGTTTCCTCAAATGATTAAGAACAGAACTCCCGTTTGTGATTACTCGTTATACTGACACAATTTATGAATTGCATGACCCCAAAAAAAGTTATTTAAAAAATTAAATGAGGGGATAAAAATTATGATAATCAGTTTGGCGCTCGAATGTTTGCCTATTGAAGTGTATAGTGCACACAGAAGAGGTAATAACGCCACCAACGCGCCACCTACGTTTAAAATAATCTCGCAGTGTTACCTAGTATGACAATGATTAACTAAAGTGCTTGAATAACAATTCTGAGAATATAACGGGATTTTCCACACAAGATTGTATATAGATATACAATAGGACTGAATGTTATCTTTATTTGTTTGTATAGACATTCTTATTGATCACAGCGCTCCTAATGATAGTTATGTTTACAAAAACACTTGAATTATCAATTTGTCTTAGCTGAGGGGGTCTATTAACTGAACTACACGAGTGTGTCGTTAAATAGAGGTACATTGGACTGGTTTTCCAGACACAGAGCACAATGATGGTTACTAATGTTTACCAAAAACACATCAATTATCAATTTGTCTTAGCTGAAGGGGATCTGTCCAGCTGTACGGTTTTAGTTTATTGTCCATCTATATATGTCAATAAAACTGGTGCAGTAAACTGTCATTGGCCATGACTAGGCTTTTCAGATACAGTATACTCAGGATACTCAGGTCTGGAGTATAATTAGGAGAGGTCAGGTCAGGTCAAAGTATTACGAGAGCTCAAAACGAATTATAAAGCTCTAAATAACTTATTTTGTGCACTCGAAAAAATTATTGCGAGAGCTCGTAATAAAATTATTGCAAAAGCTCGAAATCAATAATTGTTGCGCAATAATTTTGTGCTATCGAAATCATTTCGAGAGCTCCCAAAGAATTGTTGCGAAATTATATAAAGCGTGCTCTCGAAATCATTTCAAACACTCAACATAATTTATTGTGTGAGCTCAAACTAAATTATTGTGAGAGCTCGAAATAAACTATTGCGGAAGCTTAAAACAATTTGTTCACAATCAATTCGTGCTTTTGAAATGATTGAGAGTAACCAAATCGAGTTGACAAAATAATATATTTCGAGTGAGCAAAATGATTTCAAGTGAGCAAAATTGCTTACGTCGAACACACCCAATATCATTTCGAGCGCGTAAACTAATTTATTTTGAATAAACAAAATAATTTTGTGAGCATGAAATGATTTTGAGTGCTCGAAATGGAGAACTCAAGTTATTTCTGTAGTTTTATTTTCAACGCATGTCCCTTTAGGGGCTTCTTATATCCTCATTGGCATTTTACAATTTTATGGTTTCCTTGTTGAAGGATATGTTTTGCTGTTCATGAAAAGGTATCATGACCAGACCAACCCATATAAATAATTACCAACTTTGATGATCCATAAAACTACTTTTTGAAATAAATAACTCACTGGTGACACACATTCAGCCTTAAAAAATACAAGGGTCTCAAAAAGGCATTACACTCTTAAAACTCCCGGGTCAAATTTGACCCGGACTGGGTCAAATTTGACCCAGAATCCGGGTCCAATATGACATGACCAATTGGCCCAATTTCATGGCTCTGCTTACCGCGGAATTCTGCACTTACGCCCAGCTGCGTCCCATAAAAATACACAAGTTACAATGCGCGTAAGCGCAGAATTATTTGGTAAGCAGTGCCATGAAATTGGGCCCAAGTCCGGGTCAAAATGACCCGGATATCCGGGTCAATGTGACCCGGATATCCGGGTCACAAATTTTGACCTGGAACCCGGGTCATTTGAATTGACCCGGCTTCCGGGTCAACATAAAACAATGACCCAGAAAACGGGTCTGACCCAGAATCCGGGTCCAATATGACATGACCAAGTCCGGGTCAAAGTGACACGGATAGCCGGGTCACAAATTTTGACCTGGAACCCGGGTCATTTGAATTGACCCGGCTTCCGGATCAACATAAAACAATGACCCAGAAAACGGGTCTGACCCGGAATCCGGGTCCAATATGACGTGACCAAGTCCGGGTCAAAGTGACCCGGAAATCTGGGTCAACCTGTTTTCCGGGTCATTTTGAGCCAGGTCAGGTGAGATAAGCATGCCTTCCATGTATTAAGAAGTCTTACCTATTGCAACCCATATAACACTAATAGTTAATAGTTTATAGACGATGTGACCTGTGACATCACATGTTTACAAAAGAGCCACAGAGCCTGGACTTCCTGCAGGCACGATTTGTACACAGACTAATGGAATAAAACATAAAATCTTATATTTTATGGAGATTGCACTGTCTAATTCCTATCAACTTTTGATATGATGAAAGGGGGCACATCTCAAAACTTGTCCAGCTTTTACTTTCATAATTCTTGGATTGATGTGGAAATTAAGACACAAAATGTCAACTTTCCCATAGGACCTGTGTAGTATCTTGCCTGCCAGAATACCCAAAGAATGCACAAGGTCACACTTATTGTAAACAAAGTTCACATGGTCTATACGGTGACACCGCAAACTTCACCACATTGCATGTCCATTATGCAAAGTTTTAAATTGAACTTGCCATAAAGGAGAGCTTCTGTATATAAGGACCACATGCTTACCCTTTTTCGGGCAGACTGGCTATCTAACTTAAATAGTGCAACGCAGTAGAGTTCACACAAAACTGTTAAATGAACAAAAACAAATTCAAACTTATTATATACACTGAATTGAATGTAATATTTTATTTGGCTTTTTTAAAAAGCAATCATACAGGTATTACATTGCCCAACATAAACTTTAAAAAAGAAAGTGTATATAATTTCGCAATAGTATGGTGAAAATCGCCGTAAAAAACATGATTCTCTAGAAATTGGCGAATATGAGCCACCGCATTTCCTTTCTACAAAAAACACCCAATAATGTAATTTCGTTCAAGTTGATCTTTATGGAATTCCCCACTAAGTTCCCAAGACAGAATTGTTTGGACTCTGTAACTCGTTTACGTGATTTTCAATCAATATATTGTATGTGTTACTTATTAGTTGCAGTTCTGATTTTGTTGTGAAGAATTTGTTAATGCAAAGTCAATATTGATTAATCTCTGTTGGTATTTGGTGCTCAATTTGTGGCACAGTGTGCCCCCCCCCCCCCCCGTTTTGTATTTATTGTGTTCTGGGAATCTCGTGAATTCTTTAGAGGATTTTTGAGCGTTACCTTTGTGCACGAGGGGAATAGCGTGTTAGAGTATAAACTTAGCTTTTAGGGACAAGCAACGAGCTTATGTCTGCCCAGGGGCCGATTTCACAAAGAGATAAGACTAGTCTTATCTGAAGTTAGGACCAGTAACCGGTCTTAACTTAAGACTAGTCCTATCTCTTATAGCATTGCCTAGGACTAGTCCTAAGTTAGGAAGAGTTTTGTGAAATCGACCCCTGGACACTATTATACACAACACAATTATGTGCAGCATACACTCTGTGGAAATTCCTTTGTTCTGTGCACTTAAAGAAGAAACGTTTCATCAACACTGTAATTACGGAGCTTTTAAAGGGACATACACTCTAAAAATATATTAGTCAATTTGACTAAAAAAAGTTTGTCCAGAGCATAGTCTTGTATGACTTGCCTAAATTAGTCACTGTGTGTTGATGACAAATGTAATTAGTCAAGATTCTGACTACCTATAATAGTCATATGACCAAGGTACGAACATGTCTGGTACGACTAATGTCTTAGTCAACTGACTTTTGCAATTAGTCATTGAATGTCTGACTAATTACACTTTAGTCATGTTACGAATTTGGATGACTAATGGCATTTGTCATTCTCAACAATCAGACATTGTGACATTAGTCAAACAACCGTGGCAGATCCAAGAGACATGTGTACAGCACAGCTGCATCTTTGTGTGATGGATGCTGTTAACACAACGACATTTTTAGTTAATTTCTTTTTTCACAACATGGAACCAGACTATTTTCTTTCAAGCCTCGTTTCCGTTACACAGTGCCAATGTCCTTGGATGCCATTCCATAATCATAATCACACCTGCTATAGAAAGAAACACAAAATATTATTATTTCTGACAATATTGTTTATTCCTTTTAAACATAAATCTCACATGTTACAATAGATAAAAACATCGAAAGTATGATAATAAATATCGTGACATTATTTATGTCATTTAACTGTAAAACCAATTATTTTAAGCAAGTTAAATGAATATCACCTTTATCAGGCTGTTCCATCAGATATTAATGGCAAAATAATATAGTTTAGTTACAAGTTACAAGTTTAAATTCATAAAAAGCATGGCTAAAGTATGTGACATTTTGTATTATGGCTCGATTCACAAAGCACTAAAGTTCAATTTAGGATGAGTTGTTATTAATTATTGCCATATAATTGAAAAGTTCGGTCAAGTATGACAGCCAAGTATTTTCAACTTTCAAACCCTCAATGAGAGTGTACCTTTTAAACACTGATCTAACAAACAATTTTAGGTAACAGTAAACAATATTGCATGGTTGAGAGACACTGTCACATAGATTGAATTCGTTATTGCACAAACAAAAATAAATTTACAACAGCCCACAATAATTACAAATCTAAAAGCTACTGAAAAGTCTTGTATGACCTCAGATGTGTAGTGTAAATTAAGTAAAAAGAATGTAATCTGGGTGATGGGGTAATATATCATTGAAGTAAGACGGAAAATTGTTAGCATAATGTTAGCCTAACACCACTAAAGTATTATCAATGCTAGACTTAGGATTTACGTCCTTCATCCTGTTGTCTTTTAACATTTTAAAAACGAAACCGTACCTTAAATTGGACATTCTGTTGACTTCTCATCAGCAGACATCAGTAAAAGCCGTGCAGCAGAGATCGGGAAAGACAGCACACACAGTTTACACACACATAGCAATACAATGTAGCTTGCCCAACCATCCATTGTACACGGACAGTACACGACGCACGGTGGCAGAGGATTGGCAATATGCCATCAAAGTATTGTCTTATATTTAACGCACTGAGCTGGGAAGACTAGTGGCGCGAATATGACGAGCTTAACTTAGTCAAAAACTTTTTGACTATTTTAAAAAAATTACAATGACGAATGCATTTGTAACATGATCAATCGATGACTAATTTACGTTCGTCCCATGTTTTAAAGATTCACGACCAATATACATTAGTCAAAATGACGAGTTACTTAAACATCGGCAATGGCTAAATTTGTCATACATTGATGAAACTTAGTCATCTCACAAAGACTAACCAGAGTAAGTCGCTTTGACAAATTAAGAAGCGAAATTGACTAATATATTTTTAGAGTGTAGGTGAAAAACAAGTATACACTTATGGCTAAGAGAAGTGGTTTGCCCCGGCGTTTTAAATTGTCTTAAAAATGTTTCTCTTTATGTTCAAGCGCCTTGAGTACCTTAATGATTGTTACGTGCGCTAAAGACTCCAGTTTTATTCGAATGACTTCCCAGAAAGGTTCGAAGGTGGATATCCATTATATATATACAAATATGCCCCTTTACGTGTAGCTTGTTCAATTAACTCTGAATCTAATTTTCGTTTGCCAGCTAGGACAATACTGAACATAATTTTGTTTTTATCAATCAAATATGTTTTTATAATAAACTAAGAAGTATTGATCATAATGTTATTCTTGATTACCAAAATATAAAGAATGTTATTCGCACAAAGTTACAGCACTTTACTACATAACAATAACACACAGAATGTGCATATCATTTAATTTAAAAAGTCAAAAACAAATGCTTTAGGCAGATGTCTTCAATTATTTATGCAAAGGATTCTGTGTAAAATACAAGTCTAAGCCAAGCCGGTGTGGCAGGAGATTCTGTCCCCCCGGAGATTCTGTCCCCCCCCCCCCCATAGGGCGAACTGTGTACAAACTTCTTTTGATAGCGCCCTCTTTTGAATCATCCTCCTCCAGCCCATGTTAATTTCCCGTATGGGGACAGAATCTCCGGGGGGACAGATTTCCCTGGGACACCGGCAGCCATCCTGGCACTCAATTTTGAAGCTATGCGGTACACGACTATAAAATTTGGCACATTTAACTACAACATGGCGTCCATCTTGGCAGCTTGATTTATTTGTTAACTGTACTCGGTTTCCCAAGATGCATAGCCTTTAGTCAAGGCGCACCGCGGCATCCCAGCCCAGATATCACGCACGAAAAAAGACCAGCGCGAGCGGCGAAGCCGCGAAGCGCCTTTACCAACTCGTTTAGCTAATCAGTATTCATGATCATGAAATATTTAAATTTGCAATTTTTTTTAACCAATCACCGTCAGCTAGATATTGGACTCTTCTATATTTAGATGGGTAATACTGTCTGGCAAATATTTGTTTTAATTTGACAATCGATAACATAAAATAGGACGATTTTAGGCTATAAAAGATAACGTTGCGAGAAACAAATTCTTATAATGGAAAATGACAAATCATGACAACAAACAACATAGGCCTGGATATGCATGATCATGCATTTGGAGGTAGGAATCGTCCTTGGTGTCCGAGATTTTAAAAACCGCCGCCGTTTCTACACATACCGTAGGAGGTCCTGTTTTCAGGGCGTCCCTGAAATCATCGATGCAAATCTTTTACCTCTCTGCGCGCGATGTAAACAGTCCCTAAATACAATTTTTGTGGTTTGACTTGCCAAGCAAAGAGTCTCCTCTCCTTTGACCAAAACTTAGAATTATGTGAGGCTCCACTGGCAAGTTGCACTTGTATTGCAAAAATTTGTGGTATTTTAGGCATTTCTACAAGGTACAAAAATATGTCATACTGTCGGGGCCATAACAAAAAAATTGCCCGCCGAAAAAGTTTCATCGAACAATTTTTCAATTCACAATTCACGATGATAAAATCGTGTGACTTAAAATTCTGCTGAGCATTCTGGGGAAAAAAACCCAGAGGTTTAAAGAAGCCATGTGCCTTATATAATTTTCTAACAGTCTGGAGAATTTGTTTTAAAACCCTCATATCATTTATTATTAATAACATTACAATTTAAACATTGGCTTGGTGATTCAAATATCACTGTTTATTGATATGCTTTATTATAAATGTTAAGAAACATAAAAAGATTCAAAACTTTTTTAAAAATCAGATTTGAAAGCCAAGACTTATTGACACTTTTTTATTTTTTTTTTTATTTTTTTTTTTTGGCAAATTATCATCGTAATTTTTAAAATTAAATAAAAAATATTTTGAATAAAGTGAAGACAACTGCTGGCTATAGAGTCATACACAACGTCTCACAGAACACTTTAAGTCACTGCAGATGTTTCTTCTGCGTACGGCTTCACCAGGACACCATACTTTCTTGTTTGCCTCGAAAACAGGTCAAACTCAAAACACGGGGACGCTATTGAAGTCATCGAAGATCGGTGCGTGGTGTGAAAGTTTCAATGTCTATCAAGTTTTAATATATTTTTACATACTTCTCATAAACAAAGGAAGGTAATTAGGGCATCAGTTGATATATGGCATCATTATTTTTTTTTCAATTCAAAGAAAAAGGCATAGTACATCGAAAACAGGACACGGGAGGATATACGTAGCTAGGCCTACCTGTGGGGAGATTTTAAAATTATAAACCTCTACCCCCCGTTTCATTAAATAGCATGACACTGCTGTGGTATGGCTTAAGTTCACCGGAAATTGTCATTTGTTGAGCAGCAAAGCTAATGCTATGCTCATGCTTTGCTGAAACAATTTGTCGTCAACTGGTGATAGTGGTAGTCGCCATCTTGCTAATAATTTGCATCAAACGTTCATGTGACGTCATGCAAGTAATTGTATCTTCTTATTGGCCAACACCAAAGCGAGCTTATGCATTATGCATATAATTTCTCCTACCAAAATCGGTAGCAAAAAGTAAAGAAAAACATAAGGCTACAAGATGCACTGCAGTACACTTTTTAAGATGGCGCTTGTGCATATGGGTTAATAGAAATCGTTAACAATATCCTTCACTGGAAACGAAATTGAATTGCAAACAAAACAAAACAAACAAACACCCATGAAAACGGGCTGAGTGAAGCAGAAATGGCTGCAGACTATTAAACAGGTTAACAATGTCTAACAAATATCAGAACAATCATTTAAAAGTCAACACTTTGAATTAACTTTCAACTGGGTAATGTTTGAAACAATAAAAACAACATTACAATAATGAGTCCTTGAATGCAGGCACAAATATTCAGTAAAGTTTATACATGTACTGGAGATTCGAGTATGACCAAAATCAGCTCTTAAATGTTAACACTTCTCCAAAACTGCACTCTAAAAACTCCAGGGTCAAAATTGCCCGGATTCCGGGTCCCAGGGGATCTGACCCATTTCTGGGTCAGGCTGACCTGGAAAGTGGTTAAAAAATGCTAATTCAACTCGGATTGTTATTATTAGTTGTTAATAAAGCGGGACAGTTCTTTTCAGAGTTAGTCAACTAGTCTCCCGAATTCCGAAATCTACTCCGCGGCAGTAGAATAAATAGCAAGACAAATTCTTAAAGAACAAAATAATGTACACAGCAAAGAAGATATACATGGTACTACCGCAAACTAAATATACATTGATACCTCACCATGCAATGCCTCAAAACCCATTTACAGAAAGACACAATAACTAAACCCTAACCCGGTTGCTACGGCCCAACTGAAGTCTTGTTCAAAACATGCTTTTCGGGATGTTTTTGGGATTCCCCACTATGGTTCCCAAGACAGTAATGTTTAGACTCTGTAAACTCGTATATACGTGATTTTCATTCAATAGATTTTATGTGTTACTTATTAGTTGCCGCTCTGATGTTGTGTATTAAGAAGTTAATGCAAAGTCAATATTGATTAATCATGACTGCAACCAAAGTACCACTCGGTGATCAGAACCAGGCCAACCTCCTTCCCATGGAGTAGCGCCGTATCGTCCCCTGTCGTCACTAACGACGCGAGCAAGGTATGTTGGGGAAGAAAATGCGCGGCGAGATCGTACACCCATTGGGACGGGATTGAAACACAGACCTTTATCATGCTGCCAAAGTGCTGGCATTGTTTCTGTGAACATCGATACTGATTTTCATTACCTTAAATAAAAGTCCCAGTCTATTTACCACCCCCAAACCTAGGTTTGAGGTGGTTGATCTAGAATAGAAATCTCAAGCTGGACATCTATGTTGGCATTTGGTGCTTAATGTGGCACAGAGTGCCCCCCCCCCCCTCCCCATTTTGTCTTCATTGCGTTCTGGGAATCTCGTGAGATCTTTAGAGGGTTTTTGAGGATTACTTCTATACACGAAGGGAGTAGTGTGTAAGAGTATACGAACTTAACTTATAGGGACAAAAAACGAGCTAATGTATGCACAGGACACGATTCTATACAACACATTGATTGGTTGACACACGCGCACGCGCAGTTCTGTGTTGCATACACTCTGTGGAAATTCCTCTAAACAAATATTCATCAACACTGCTAAAAGAATAAAAGAAAAAGAAGAAAAAACCCTGTGTTGACATCTGTAAGTCCACCTAGTGTTTCAAGTCCCTATTTTGTGTGGACCTCTTTTGTTCTCAGGTCCACACTTCGTATGCAACACTTTAAACACACCCCGTGTTTGTCGACCCGCTAAATCAAAAACGCAATATTTGTTCTCCCATTGGGGTTTTTTTTGGGCGAAGTGACAACGTCGCCACTCTGTATTAAAACACCGGGATCCCTTTTGATGAAGTTCTCGGTGTCAACGGGTAGGCACCCCACCCACACCCACACACCCTTGTTTTTATGTTCTCTCATTGTTTGGACTTAAATTTTTACAGAGACGTTCCCGTTGGTTTTGTATACGAAAGCAAAGCATCCCCATACAAACATTTCGACTACGGTAAAAGGCTTGTACGCCAATCATCTTAAGTTCGATGAGAATAAGATCCAAGAAAGAGACCAAATCTACTTATAATACCATTCTTCTCTAAAAACGATGACACTTCAAATAATCCTTTAATTCTGCAGTAGAATTTAATATTTAATATTTAATTTAATACTAGTGTTTAATACTAGTGTCTTTTAATTCTGCAGTAGAATTTAATATTTAATATTTAATTTGATACTAGTGTTTTTTAAATTGCTTAATTTGTATTATTAATTTATAGTTTAGCTATATATTATGGCGTGTCGTGGACTAGCGGTCAAGTGCACTGGACTCAAGCTCTAGTGTTTCTGATCAGCAGAGCGTGGGGTCGAGTCCCGACAATTGTGTCCTTAAAGGGTCTGTTTACGTTTGGTAATTACTCTGAAAATAAATGGCAATAAAACCTTACTTGGTAAGAAGTACAGCAGCTTTGGGTAGTATAATGCACTTTGAGAAACTATTCACTTCGAAGTACTGCGGTTATGGAAAAAGATATCACTTTCTACCCCAAAAAATTTATATCTGAGAAGCGTTACTGCAGTAACGTTTCTCAGATTGTGTATTCCACTTACAGATTATTCTTCCTGCGTGGACAAACCGCTCCAGATTTTCGGCAATATCTCAAAAACGCTACCACCTTTCGAAATGAAATTTTCACCGGTTCGTTTAATGGTATATATCTACAAGATTGAAACAAACAGTTGGTTCCAATTACCAAACGTATACAATCTCTTTAAGCAAGGCACTTAACCATTATTGCTTCGTCCTTTGAATGAGACGTACAGCCGTACGTCCCGTGTGTTGTGTAATGCACGTAAAAGAACCCAGTTACACTTATCGCTAAGAGAAGGGGTTTTGCCCTGGTGTTTCTGGCAGTGGCTGCTGAATGCGCCACAGCACCTTGTAAACCCTTGTAAGGTGCTACATAAATCGGTCTCATAATTCAAAAATTTCAAAAACGTGTCTTAACAATGTTTATTTTTATATTGAGGCGCCTTGAGTACCTTATTGGTTGTTACGTGCGTTTTATTCTAATGACTTCCCAGAAAGGTTCGAAGGTAAAGTATGCCCCTTATTCTTGTAGTTCGTTCAATTAACTCTCAATCTAATTTTATTTTGTCAGCTTTGACAATACTGAACATAATTTGTTGTCAATCAAATATGTTTTTATGATAAATAAAGAACTATAGATGATACTATTATTCTTGATTCCACACAACAAATTGTTATTCGCACAAAGTTACAGCAATTTACCACATAACATTTAATTTAAAAGTCCAAAACAAGTACTTTAGGCAGATGTCTTCAATTATTTATTTGACATCGTTAAAGTCGTTGGGCATTGGATGAAACCATGCGTAGGCCCTAACGACAATATAGCCCAATGCATGTCCCACTGCGCATGATCGGCATGCAAAGGATTCTGGGTAAAATACAAGTCTACGCAAAATCGGAAGCCATCCTGGCGCTCGATTTTGAGGCAATGCGGTACCCGACTATAAAATCTGGCATATTAATTTATAAACTACATGGCGTCCATCTTGGCAGCTTTATTTAGTGTTTTACTTTACTAGGTTTCCTGAGATGCATTGCAGTACACTTTTTAAGATGGCGCTTGTGCATATGGGTTAATAGAAATCGTTAACAACATTCTTCACTGGAAGCGAAATTTAATTGCAAAAAAAACGAAACAAACAAACAAACATGAAAACGGGCTGAGCAAAGCAGAATTGGCTGCAGACTATTAAACAGGTTAACAATGTCTAACAAATATCAGAACAAACATTTAAAAATCTACACTTTGAACTAACTTTCAACCTGGATAAAGTTTGAAACAATAACAACTGCATTACAATAATGAGTCATTGAATGCAAGCATCTTCCATGAAGTTTATACCGGAGATTCGAGTATGACCAAAATCAGCTCTAACAATTTTAAAACTTCTCTAAAACTGCGTTCTAAAAACTCAAGGGTCCCAGAATTTACTCGAATTCCAGGTCCCAGGGGACCTTACCTATTTCCGGGTTAGGCTGACCTGGAGAATGGTTAAAAATTGTCAATTCAGATCGGATTCTGCGTAATTTTGACCCACTTCTGGGTCATTTTGACACAGATTCCGGGTCACACTGACCCAGGAATGGGTCAATCCCCACGGGAACCGGATCCGGGTCAATTCTGACCAGTGATCTTTTAGAGTGTGACTTAGATGCGAAGCTTGATGGATGTTGGTTAAAAGGGCACAATATAAAAATAATAATAATGATAATATAGACTGTGCAAGTCCCGTGCGTATTCGAACATTGGGACCCGTTAAAGCGCGTGACTTTGTTTCCTTCACGCGTTAAAGCATCGTACGTTGGACCAAAGTGGTCCCAAAAATCTTCGAATACCCGCGAGACTTAAACGGTCTATACACAGTTCTTATATAGCGCTTTATACTCCCGGTGGGTGTCTCAAAGCGCTCAGTATTTTTCCTACAAGGTAAGTGGAGTTACGTGTTGGAGTATGAGACCTATTCCTTTGCATGGCACCATGTAATGGTTTACAAGGTGCTGTGCCGCAATATGCAGCCAATCAATATATACAATAATGTACAATATCTATAATCTTATTAGTACAACTCTTGTCAATGCAACCTCGACCTCAACACATTAGAAACTAACTCTTCGAGCCATTGAAAGCAACATCAAAGGCATGAGCATGTTGCTTACATTTTAAATTCATTTTCTGTAATTCATTCACCGTTGGTGCAGGAAGAGTTAAATAACAAACATTAGCTGTATAGGCATCAGGCGTTTATATTTACAAATATGAAACCAAAACCCCTTCTTGTCAAGTTTACAAGATAAATAAATAAAAACATCGCAGAAAGAACAGGGGATAAAACGCCACCATGTTTGACACCATTTGAGTGGAAACAAAACAAACCTATCCGCCACCACAAATGTTATTGTAAACATTTTTTACGAAAATGAAAAAAAAATGCACAAATGTTTGTAACTTAAAGGCACTGAACACGTTTGGTAATTGTCAAAAACCAGTATTCTCACTTAGTGTATCCCAACATATGCATAAAATAACAAGCCTGTGAAAATTTGGGCTCAATTGGTCATTGAAGTTGCAAGAAAATGATGAAAGAAAAAACACCCTTGTTGTACAAATTTGTGTGCTTTCAGATAGGAATAAAAAAGGCTTCTTGCAAAAAAAAAGGTAAGAAATTACCCCTTTTTCAAAAACTACGTTAATACTTCAGAGGGAGTCCTTTCTCACAATGTTTTATACTATCAACAGCTCTCCGTTGCTCGTTATCAAGTAAGTTTTGTATGCTAATATATATTTTGAGTAATTACCAAACGTGTACAGTGCCTTTAAAGCAGTAAATTTGTTACTTGGTTCCTCCTGAATACTACACGAAAGGTTTAACAAGGAGGCCCTATAGGGAGGTGGAACTTACATTCTTAAAATTGTGGTTTTGGGCATCAGTGGCATCGGTGCACTGTTTGAGTTAGTTCCATGTCCTACTGTTCTGAATATGAAGGATTACAGGTAAGTATCTGGGTATCCAAAGGATCTTTGTTCTCGAAAATAATGTTCTCAGATATTAAGTTTACAATTCCCTTGGACAATATGTATAAAGTGGGTTTTTTTGTTGCGTTTTCTGTGCCCCAATGTACCACACGAAGCATTGCTTTTCCTCGCGGGATGCTTATGAGCTCTACATTCATATTTTCCTGCCAACTACTGCACTCGGCGTTTTCATGAACACCGCCTTGAGGTGAACACTGCCCTTTTTTACTGACGGTTAGACTGCTATTGAGACCTAACTGGCCTCGAGACCGGTGGCGAGATCGAGACCGGTCTCCATGGGGAGATCGAGACCGGTCTCCATGGGGAGACCGGTCTCCATGGGAAGATCGAGATCGGTCTCCCCGGGGAGACCGCTCTCTTCATGGAGACCGGTCTCCCCCTCCCCATGGAGACCGGTCTCGATCTCCCCCTCGCCACCGGTGGGGAGACCGGTCTCCTCATGGACACCGGTCTCGATCTCCCCACCGAGACCTTTCTCGAGACCTACATTACTGATAGCAGCATCTCTTAACGCAGGACTTTCATTTGTGTTACAAAGTCTTAACGGAATTACAAGTTTAAGGAAAACGGGGAGGAAAAGCAGTCCATGCAAAGCACCGAGGGAGATGACAAGAAACATAGTCTTAAAGAAGGTTCTGAAGATGTAAGATCCTGTGAAGGCAAGAACTAAGACGCCGAGTATGGTAGAGACAGACCCCTGTACGATGGGCATACCGACGGAGTACAATGCATGGATGACGCTGTCCTGACGTGAACCTTTGTTTGCTGATATATAGGCGTAGCTGATGTGTGCTGAGAAATCCACACTAAATCCTACGCAGAGAATGAGGTTAGTCATGGCGATGGAATCGAGGTTGACTTGCCAAAAGGTCATGTACCCGATCACCCCTGTTACGATGGAGACTACAGATAGAGTAACGAGGAAAGAACAGATGGGGTTTGGAATCATGAGCAGAGACACAATCAACATAGCACCGACGGCGATCCCCATGTTTTGCAGCGTGTTGGGCAAGATTGCTATGTATTGATCATAGAAGATGAAGGCCGGGTGGAAGACTATTAATAATAATAATAATAATAATAAGACTTGTAATGCGCACATATCCACCCTGCTGGGTGTTCAAGGCGCAGTAAAAAACCAAAAAAAAAAAACAAAAAAAAACAAAAACAAAGACAAAACAGACACAACAAAATTAGTCCTTGAAAACCTGTGACATAAGATAAGTTTTGAGAAGAGATTTGAATTTTGTGGTACAAAGACAAGATCTAAGATTAAGCGGTAGAGAGTTCCAGATGCGTGGTGCAGCTGAAGAAAAAGACCTGTCACCCCATGAGTGTCGAGACTTGGGTTCAATGAGGAGAAGCATGGAACTTGATCGAAGATTCCTTGATGGAGTGTAAACTTGAAGTAGTTCAGAAATATAGTGGGGAGCCTTGCCATTAAGTGCTTTGTGGACAATGAGCATCAGCTTGAAGATGATTCGTTGAGAGATAGGGAGCCAATGTAGTTGTTTCAGAATGGGGGTGATAGAACAGGATTTTCTAGACAGTGTCACAATGCGGGCAGCGGTATTTTGGAGGCGTTGAAGACGGGAAATCTGGTTGTTAGGAAGACTGTAGAGAAGAGCATTGCCGTTGTCAAGACGAGAAGTAACAAATGCATGAATGACCTTTTCAGTGGCACTTTTGTCCAAGTACTTGCGAATCTTACCAATATTCCTGATGTGATATGATGACAGACGAACGATGTTGTTGATGTGTGGTTGAAGTGTCATCGATGAATCAAAAATAACCCCTAAGTTCCGAGCTTGCAGCGAGGGAGCTATCCGAGTATCACCGATGGAAATGTATGGCACTGAAACCTTTGTTAACTGTGGACGTGACCCAAATAGAAGGAACTCTGTCTTATCATCATTTAACTTCAGGAAGTTTTGTTGTGACCAACGTCGAATCTCTTGGATGCATTTCTCAAGTCTTGCAATAGATGCATTGGCGTTTTCTTGAGAAGATTTAAACGTGATGTATAGCTGAGTGTCGTCTGCGTACACATGGTAATTCAGATTAAATTTCAGGATGATGTCACGAATCGGTAAAGTGTACAGCGTAAACCACTGCGGGCCCAGTACCGACCCCTGTGGCACAGAGTAGTTCAAAACAACAGGGTCTGATATTGCGGTGCCAATACATACATGCTGAGTTCTATTGTAGAGATACGATTTGCACCATGCTAGGGCTGTGTCCTCTATGCCAAGGTGATTCTGGAGCCGAGATAGAAGGATGTTGTGATCAACAGTGTCAAAGGCAGCACTCAAGTCTAGCAGGACTAGTGCTGTTAGGTTACCATTGTCCATTGCAGAAAGAATATCGTTGCTCACACGGACTAGTGCAGCTTCTGTCCCATGGAAAGGCTTGTATGCTGACTGGAACACGTCGGACAGGTTGAAATTATGAATGTGATCAGAAATGCGTGATGAAACTACTCGTTCGATGACTTTTCCAAGATATTTTAAGTTTGCAACCGGTCTGTAGTTTTTGAATATCTCCTTGTCCAGGTTTGGTTTCTTGATGAGCGGCCTGATGTAGGAAACTTTGAGGCTATCGGGGAAACAACCGGAACTGAGAGATTCGTTTACAAGATTAGTGATGTAGGGTAAAAATATATCAATGTTTTGCTTCATCATGGATGTTGACACTGGATCCAGCTCACAGGATTTTGAAGGAGATTTCATAATAACCCTTTGAATCTCAGCAACAGTGGCAGGCTCAAACACAGATAGTCTACACTCTGGTTGAAGATGTGGCAATGTCTGCGGCACGTTGTAAGGGACTGATGAAAAGGATGAGCGGATGTCTGAAATCTTGGTGACAAAATATTTCTGGAATTCATTTGCCAAGTCCTGATCATTGTAAGTGGATGGAAGGACGGGGGTTTTGGGTTTGAGCAACAACTTACCAATTATCTTGAAGAGCTTCTTTTGATCTCCTGAGGATTCTTGTACTTGGGATGAATAATGGGTGATCTTTGCCTGGTTGATCAAATTCCTGACTACTTTGGATTGGTTGCGATATTCTTGTCGTTGTATTTCCAACTTGCCATTTTTCCGCCATTTCCGCTCAAGTTGACGACAGATCTTTCTTGCTGTACGAATATCATCATTGAACCAAGAAACTTCAGTTCGGACCTTGACCGATCTTGTTTTCCAGGGTGCGTATTTATCCAAGATGTCACTGATAGTACTCTCATATTGGCTGACATAAGAATCCAAGCAGTCGTGATCAATTTCCAGCTTTGCTAAATGAGTTCCTATGTCGCGGAACACTTCAGGAGAATTCACATGTTTCCACTGTCGGCTCTTTATAGTGACGGTTGGGACTTTGGGCTTGCACAGACTCAAGTTACACATGACTGCATAATGGTCTGAGAATCCAGGTAGAATAACAAAGTTTGAGACAATAGGTGGGGTGATGTCACGAGTTATGACAAGGTCCAGGCAATGACCGAGACGATGAGTCGGCTCCTTGATATGCTGGGTAAGACCGAAAGCCTGAAGTAGATGCTTAAACTGGTTTGCATTGGTGTTGTGGATGTCATCAACATGAATGTTAAAGTCACCGGTGATGATGATTTCCGATGGATGAAGGAGATATTCCAAAATCAAATTCTCAAATTCCTTAAGAAAACTTGAGAAAGTCACATGTTGGCCGTTAGAATCTCTTTCAGGTCTGTATACAATGACAAGGCGAACAGATTTAGAGTTTCCGGAAACCTCAGCATGAAGAGATTCAAAAGTTGTGTATTGGACGTCATTACTTTTCACAGAGACAGATAAAGTAGATCTGTACAGTATTGCAACTCCTCCACCGGTCTTGTGAGGTCTTGGGATGTGATGAAAGTAGTAGCCAGCAGGGGTACACTGACGACATGTTAAGTTGTCATCTGGTCTCAGCCATGTTTCTGAAACGGCAACAAGGTCCAGATCTTTTTGCAGAACAAAATCAGTAAAATCGTCATACTTGTTACAGATGGACTGTGTGTTCAGAACACAAAGGCTGAGTTGAGATTTGGCAGGAGTCACTGGTGCTAGAACAGATGGGGGTGTAACTTCAGGTATAGGGAGTTTATGAACAGTTCTACGGCGACCAGCTTTTTTACCACGATGTGTAGGTCGGTAAACAGTGCTGGGATTTACAAAAAGGCCAAGATTCTGCAATGTAAGTTTACAGGAAGGCAGAGTCGAGGCACGTGTGGATGGGGCATAACGGAGACTGAGAAGCTTGTTACGTGAGTAGGAATTTGTAGAGTTTGGACTAGCTTCTGCTGAGTTTGAGTTATTTTCAGCTTCAGGGCCGGGATTTACAGCAATGTCACCGAAGATCACAATTTCCAAATGAAAAGTGGCTGGGGAATTGTCATAATATGACACAGGGCATTTCAAATATTTCCGATGCTGGATGAATCCTAGCTGTGACTTTGGCAGAATGCAAGCACTAAGCACAATTGATGCTGATGGAACAAAGCTGACCACAGATGAGTCAGTGCAGTACAATGGTCTAGCAAGCAGGGAGAGAATAAAAAGGATACTTACCTCCATTGTCCCCAGATGGGCGAACAATGTCCATGGACGAGGTGGCTGACTGCACAGCATGCAGCCACCAAAGTGTGTGTTAGCTTTGTACACCAGAATTTTCAAATGAGACAGTGAAAAATTCCAACAGAAAATCACTATTTTCACAACTCAGATGACTCCAGGACACACAGAAAAAAGTCCTGTAGATTCCAGGTGTAGTAACAAATCCAGTTGTATAAAAATAAGAACACAAAATGAGCAATATACTAAGAAATTAACAAACAAATACAGAGCTGATTTGAGTGGCTGCTGTCAGGCGCTCAGTCAAATATGCTATTGCAGGTAGCTCTGCATCCTTTGCAATTTGCCTCAGATCGGTCATCACGAATCTTTCTTTATCGGTGGTGTCCAAGTCTTTCGTTGTGACAAAGAATCTCGAGGCCTCAATGTTCGTGCCATCATCATTGAAAACAATATCGAGGGAGTACTGTTCGAAGGCTGGCTGTTTGAGGAAAATGTCTCGGAGTGTGTCGATGAACTGGGACTGATTTGGTTCTCTAAGGTTGATTGAAATCAGAAAATCAAGATAGTCTCGAAGCCACGAAGCAGACAGATTCTGGTCTTTACTGAATGTATATTCGTTGGCTTCCATCTTTGCCAATGTCTGTTCCATGTAATCTTGTACTAGGGGATTCCAGACATCTCTTCTCTCGGTAAACACCAAGGCAACCTGCGGACCGTACTTCTTAAAGTAGACACTTTCTGTATCTAGAAAGTCTGCTGCATATGAATTATCCCGTGCAAGGTTGCGGAGACTGAGACCCTCTTGTACCTGAGTACATCCATAGATGGCGGTACCCAAGTAGCCAAAATATAATACTACAATGAGTATTATCATCCACCATCTTGTGATGAAGGGGCCGTAATACTTCTTGAAGAATATCATCAATGCATGGTCATTGGATTCTCCATCTTTGTTGGTTGATGGTTGTGAACCACCTGCGCAGAATATCTTGTAAGCCTTAGACTCAGTCTCCTCCTTGGGTTTGACTTTAAGACATGACATGCAGTGTCTGTTCGCTGCCTCTCGTCTACCAGTTAGAGCCATGCAGGCACCGAAGAAAGTAATTTGATAAGCGTAGTCGAAGATGACAGCTACGCCGGTATAAAGGCAAAATATACGCACAGATTTGAAATACGTAATGGCGCCAATAAAGAAAGCCAAGGCATCTGTGATGGATGTGATGGTAATCGACATGGCGGCCTCTGATAAGGCAAGGCGCATGCGCTCTTCCACAGTCAATCTGACGTCAGTCTGTCGCCAGGCAGCGACCATAATAAACATGTCGTCCACTCCAATACCTGTAGATATTGAGAAAAACATTTCATAATGGTGCACATTTTGCAATACCCTGCAGTGAGGGCCGTTGTCACTGCTGACAAGCTTTTTCCATGGGTAATAGACTGTGCAAGTCTCGCGCATATTTGAACTTCCGGGACCATTGTGGTCCCAACCATGTGGAGATTTACGTGGGCAATATTTTGTTTTGTCAATTATTTTAGTTTAACGTGGTTTATGACCATGAAGCATATATATGGTGTTGGGAATGTAACACTGTAATAATGTGAGAAAAAAACTGAAAGTAAAATCAGTTCAACAATATAACGAAGAAAACCCGATAACTTGACCTCACCTCCGATCACAAAACTTATGTAAATTCTTGTTTTGGATGCGCGATGATAATCGCCAGATGCTGTTATTGCATCGCGAAGCCTTTTCATAGCAGTCTATGGTTGTTGAGGCGTCAGCGTCCTCTATAAACTGCATCAAGCGTTTATTTTACGCCCGTGTGACCATGGCGAATCCACGTATGTGGTTTTTGAAAAGTTAAGATCAAATAAGCATCCTTGTCCCAGAGTTTTAATATTGCTTCAATTAACACAATATTTGTGTATTTATTATAAAAAACTAAAACTGATTTTATAAACATGTAATTTGTATTTTTGTTGTTCAGATTTTATCATTAAATATAATGTAAAACAAAGATTTGATTTCTTCGTTCCGATACGCGCGAGACTTGCACAGTCTATAGGAGGGATGGTTTTGCATTTTTTCAACAAATTTGTTGATGTGTTTTTTATTTAAGCTTATTTTATTTCTGAAATAATTAAGTTTTCTAATTTGGTTTCATCTACCATTGACAATTGACGATTTTGTACACAAAGGATGCTGGCAAAGTTTTGTCCTGCCCCTTTCTAACCAAATCACTGACCCCTGTTGATTGACAACCCCCCCCCCCCCGAACGTGTAGCATGGTCCAGCTTTAGGATATCATGGCATATGAGCTGACCAGTGTGTACGATGCAGTTGTTTTTAAAAAGTGGAATTAAAATAAAAAATACTGCTTTTTTCTAGACGCGAATATTGTATGGATAAAGAGAAGTAATTTCAGTGTTGCCTCATCGACGTGGAATTTAACGCAGGATTACAAATTCACCTTTGAAGCTGAAGAAGGTACTTTACATAAATGTTGCATGACCCGATTTCTCCCGATTTTTGTATTCTTAGTTTTTTTCTTTGAACAAATTTCGACAGATGGTTCTGTTTCAAAACGAAAAACTTACAACAACTTTCGCAGAACGGACATTAAAGGTATCGTACACGTTCGGTAATTACTCAAAATATATATATTAGCATAAAAACTGACTTGGTAACGAGCAACGGAGAGCTGTTGATAGTACAAAACATTGTAAGAAACGACTCCCTCTGAAGTAACATAGTTTATGAGAAAGAGGTAATTTCTCACTAAAATAATAAAAACTTCTTGCAATTCATAAAAACTTCTTGCAAGAAGTTTTTTATTCCTAACTGAAAGCACACAAATTTGTACAACAAGGGTGTATTTTCTTTCATCATTTTCTTGCAACTTCGATGACCAATTGAGCCCAAATTTTCACAGGTTTGTTATTTTATGCATATGTTGGGATACACCAAGTGAGAACACTGGTCTTTGACAATTACCAAACGTGTACGATGCCTTTTAAACATAATAACATGAACATATGGTGTTCCATAATGTGCCACCTTTATTCAGAAAAATGTTTTACCGTCGCATTTATTTTTTTCCGTCGCATTTTTTTTCCCGTCGCATTTTTTTTTACCGTCGCATTTTTTTTCCGTCGCATTTTTTTTACCGTCGCCATTTTTGTTGCCTCGCATTTGTTTTGCGTCACTTTTTTTGCGTAATTGTTCCACGTGAATTCCACGTGATGAGGATGTTAAACTTTGAGCTTTCAAGAAAATGTATAGCTGTACGTTGAGTTTTCTTAAGTGAGTTCCCCCGGTGTTTACTTTTGTTTAGTTTATTCAAGCGGTCCATTTTTACTGGTTACACTACCCTGGTTATATAAGAAAAATAAATAAGGACAAACGTTAGTTTCCAGGGAAAGTTTATTCAGCATGTTCACCCGTGTGAATACTTCGTTTCTTTGTACATTCCTAGGGTCAGTCTACACTATAGCTAACCTTCCTAGATTACCAGATTGTTTGTAATAATTTGCTTTAATTTGTTATGATTAATACTTGCAATTATTATTATTAAAGGAACGTTACAGAACTGGTAATTAAAATGTTCTTAAAGATCACAGTTTTACAAAAAACTTACACGGTCTAATGATGATGATAGTAGAGAACATCCCTAGAAATATTTCTGTCTGAAATGCCATATTTGATGAGAAATAAATACAACTAATTTCCGATTGGAGTTTATCGCTCATGAGCGTTTTATTCATGCATTGTATAACACATGCAAATGTGTAATCAGATTTTCACTATTTTCTCGTGACCCAGATGGCCGATCGATCTCAAACTTCTACAGGTTTGTTTATGTATATGGTTGATTATACAAAGTGCTTACACTGTTTTGTTAGCAAAAAACAATTCTGTAATGTTCCTTTAATGTTTTCAATATATAATGTGACTTATTTACAAGCCTGGATATGAGTGTTATCTCTCCCACTACGCGGAGACAGTTTGTCTGGCAGGGGGTGGGGGGCGGGCTTTTCGTTGGAGGTGTTGCCAACTGCAATGCCCGCAAGGCATAACAAGCACAGGACAGAACAAGAAAAAGAACAGGAAACTGAACAGATGGTTCAACTTATCAGAGAGTTAGGTCACAGGGTTAGATCTGGGTAGCTCTGGACTTTGCAAGTGGGAAAACAATAAAATACTTAGTATCAACCAAACCACTATGGTAGGGTGTTATACTTTTTTGCGTCATTTGTTTATTTATTTATTTATTTTTCTTATTTAACCAGAGTAGTGTAAACGGTAAAAATGGACCGCTTGAATAAACTAAACAAAACTAAACGCCGGGGAACTCACTTAAGAAAACTCAACGTATACATGTTCTTGAAAGCTCAAAGTTTAACATCCCCTTCAAGTGGGAGTCACGTGGAAAAAATACGCAAACAAATAATGTGACTAGAAGAAAATGCGACGAAAAAAATACGACGGTAAAAAAAAAAAATGCGACGGAAAAAAAAATGTGACGGTAAACAATTTTCTGAATAAAGGTGGCACAATGGAACACCATAGTAACATGCGAACTTGTTATAGTACATGCTGATTGACGTCAGATAATGTAGGGATCCCTACAATAATTCATTTTTAGTTTTGAACTAACTACCAATAATCAATGGCGGGTTTCTTGTGTGTAATACCTTAAAATGGAAGCTTGAATTTTTTCTCAATTCTATATTATTTATAGCTCTTTTAAATTTCAATTTTCAGGTCATATCAAAATGGAACCTATAGCAACTTTTTGCTTTTTTACAAGTTTTTGTAAGTTCATCTTTTAGTGATTTTTTAAACAGAAATCAATTGTAAAATAATCATTAGTTAAATATTGGTGACCGGTTTTGAAACATCTTGGAGTTAACAAGCTTACCAATAATAAGAAATGGTGCAGATCCCACCACATTAATGTAAGGTACTCCGATGTAACCCATGAGACCGAACGATGAGAGTACAGCTAGGCCGGCTGATATCACGCCACAACCGGCCAACCAAGGCTTGCTTCTTACCCAGTCCAACATCACACAGGAACAAATGCTGAAGGTAATCAACAGTGTAAATGTAATGGTGAAGTCTTTGATGACATTGGCGCTGGCTTTATTGAGCTCTGTCTCAAGTGTACTGGATACCTGACGAGTGACTCTGATCTCAGTTGCATTGAAGGCTTCAACAACTTGAAGAAACTCGTCCTCCCAAAGAGCACTTCGTTGGTCGTCCATGTTGTCTTGATATCGTAAGATGTAAGATAACTGCATGACCTCTGCTGAAAGTACTTCATCAGATGAACCTGGTTTGAACTCCACTCCTCCTAGCTCTCCACCAAGAAATGAAACCTTAGTGTTTGAATTGTAGACAGGATAAGTCAGATTGATCGTCTGTAACATGGATGAGTTATAGCTGTATACAGACAGTATGGCATTCTCATTACAAACCTCATTCCATTTGACACAGAGATCATTAAATGTATACTTCTGATCGTTGTGTAGTACGCTGATGTTCATGATTGTCTCATGAAGATTAATACTGTCTTCCATGACAGTCTTCGTTAGAATGTTTCCACCATCATTTCTTTGTATGATTACTTTCCCTGATCGACCAAGCCTTGCCAGACGAGTAACTAAGGTGTCGTTGTCGCCATAATGCGCAAAAAGCTCTTCCACTGTTTTCCGGTCTGTTTTCGCCTGCCCATTTTCCGGTGTGTATAATTTCTCTATGCTCTGCTCCTCCGTAAGGAACACCATTCCAGCACCGAGAGCTCCCGCCAGCACCAGCGGTAAGAATAGAAGCGGGAACGGGTGCCTGGCGATGAAACCGCCATAGTTGCAGAACAATTTCTTAATAATCTTCTCGATGCAATCGAATCCCATGTTGTTGTTTTTTGTCCAAAACTCAATTTTATAGCCTAAACTTGCCGAATCTGTCCTCTCTCACAACACCCAAATACAGTTTTAATGATTTGACTATAAAGATGAGTTATGCAGCAAAGGTAACTCCAAACATTATTGGTTTATTTCAGATAGCAACAACGAGTACTTCATATTTCTTTCTAAACCACTCTTTGTCTGGGAAAACCAGTCCTATATGTGCCTACGACACACTCTTGTAATTTAGTTAATAATTGATGATTAATAAAATATCTCACAAACCTCAAAGGGCGCCCGCCAATGAAACATACCCAAGCCATACCATGAACCATTAGCTGTATGTCAAGGGTGGGAGTTCAATACTTGGACGTGAATATTTATGTGTGATAGTCATGTATCAAATATTAAGTGGGGTTTTTTTTAAAACACATTACGTAAACGAAAGCACAAGGACATAAATGATTTTGTGATTGTTTTCTAAACAGAAAGCAACAAAAAAAACGAAAAAAAACAACAACAAACTATCGTGCTGTTAGGAAAGTGGGCGGTCCGCGAAACGTTGGCATGTCGACAAACACAAACAGTGAATGAATGATTTGTAGATATAAAATTAAAACAAATAATCATAATATTATTTGGCTAATACCGGTCATGTTCCTACGAGCAAAGCATTTTGTCCCATCCATTATTTTTCGACAGAGCAAAATGGGTCGGACAGAATATTTTTGTCGGCCGCAATGCGTTGGAAGCAGTGTTTTGTTCGAAAACAATGTCTGTGTTGGACATAATAGTAAAAACGAACGTTTTTTCAAAATTCTGTAGTTTCAATATTATATTCACTTTCTTGATAAAACATCACAGTTAAAGTCTTGAAGCAAGCATGAAACATTACAAAACTGTTGTTTAGTTACAATGCTTACTCTAGTTTGAAACAAACAAAAACAAAGAAAAAACCAGTAAGATTTTCTAGTCGAACTAAGTTCGTTACTACAACTTTATGGCTTAATGGAGTAAAATGGAAATAACGAGTAAAGAAACACAAGAGGGCATCGTTTGTTGCACTTTTTCTTCTTTTTCTCTTCTATTTTATAATTTAACTAAATTTATTCATTTTCTTCTGATGTTTGTTTCAAACTATTGCCTTATTTCGCATGCGGTTTTTTTTAAGACTGCTCCAAAGAAATATGAGATAAATATATATGTTATTAATAAAACTGGTGCAGTAAACTGTCATTGGCAATGACTAGGCCTTTCAGATGCAGTATACTCAGGATACTCAGGTCTGGAGTATAATTAGGAGAGGTCAGGTCAGGTCAAAGTATTACGAGAGCTCAAAACGAATTATAAAGCTCTAAATAACTTATTTTGTGCACTCGAAAAAATTATTGCGAGAGCTCGTAATAAAATTATTGCAAAAGCTCGAAATCAATAATTATTGCGCAATAATTTTTGTGCCATTGAAATCATTTCGAGAGCTCCCAAAAAATTATTGCGAAAAAATATATAGCGTGCTCTCGAAACCATTTCAAACACTCAATATAATTTATTGTGTGAGCTCAAACTAAATTATTGTAAGAGCTCGAAATAAATTATTGCGGAAGCTAAAAACAATTTGTGCACAATCATTTCGTGCTTTTGAAACGATGAAATGATTTTGAGTGCACGAAATGGAGAACTCAAGTTATTTCGTTAGTTTTATTTTCAACGCATGTCCCTTTAGGGGCTTCTTATATCCTCATTGGCATTTTATAATTTAATGGTTTCCTTGTTGAAGCATATTTTTTGCTGTTCATAAAAAGGTATGATGACCAGACCCACCCATATAAATAGTTACCAACCTTGATGATCCATAAAACTACTTTTTGAAATAAATAACTCACTGGTGACACAAATTCAGCCTTAAAAAATACAAGGGTCTCAAAAAGGCATTACACTCTTAAAACTCCCGGGTCATATTGGACCCGGACTGGGTCAAATTTGATCCGGAATCCGGGTCCAATATGACATGACCAACAGGGGCGGATCCAGGATTTTCCAAAAGGGGGGGGCGTGAAAATATTCCAAGCAGCAAAATGATAAATGAAGTTTTGTGCCCCATTTCTCCCTCCCCTTCTCTCTCTCTCCCTTTTTTTTCTTTTCTCCCTCTTTTTTATATTTTTTTATTTAAATGAAAAGGGGGGCGTGCGCCCCCCCCGCCCCCGGGATCCGCGCCTGACCAAGTCCGGGTCAAAGTGACCCGGATATCCGGGTCACAAATTTTGACCTGGAACCCGGGTCATTTGAATTGACCCAGCTTCCGGGTCAACATTAGCCTTTAGTCAAGGCGCACCGCGGCATCCCAGCCCAGATATCACGCACGAAAAAAGACCAGCGCGAGCGGCGAAGCCGCGAAGCGCCTTTACCATACGTTTAGCTAATCAGTATTCATGATCATGAAATATTTAAATTTGCATTTTTTTTAACCAATCACCGTCAGCTAGGTATTGGACTCTTCTATATTTAGATGGGTTATTAATACTGTCTGGCAAATATTTGTTTTAATTTGACAATCGATAATAGGACGATTTTAGGCTATAAAAGATAACATTGCGAGAAACAAATTCTTACAATGGAAAATGACAAATCATGACAACAAACAACATAGGCCTGGATATGCATGATCATGCATTTGGAGGTAGGAATCGTCCGTGGTGTCCGAGATTTAAAAAACCGCCGCTGTTTCTACACATTTACGTAGCTAGGTCTACCTGTGGGGAGATTTTAAAATTATAAACCTCTACCCCCCGTTTCATTAAATAGCATGACACTGCTGTGGTATGGCTTAAGTTCACCGGAAAATGTCATTTGTTGAGCAGCAAAGCTAATGCTTTGCTCATGCTTTGCTGAAACAATTTGTCGTCAACTGGTGATAGTGGTAGTCGCCATCTTGCTAATAATTTGCATCAAACGTTCATGTGACGCCATGCAAGTAATTGTATCTTCTTATTGGCCAACACCAAAGCGAGCTTATGCATTATGCATATAATTTCTCCTACCAAAATCGGTAGCAAAAAGTAAAGAAAAACATAAAGCCCCAAAACGAGTTGGTAAAGGCGCTTCGCGGCTTCGCCGCTCGCGCTAGTCTTTTGTCGTGCGTGATATCCGGGCTGGGGTGCCGCGGTGCGCCTTGACTAAAGGCTAGGTCAACATAAAACAATGACCCAGAAAACGGGTCTGACCCGGAATCCGGGTCCAATATGACCCAGTCCGGGTCAAAGTGACCCGGATATCCGGGTCACAAATTTTGACCTGGAACCCGGGTCATTTGAATTGACCCGGCTTCCGGGTCAACATAAAACAATGACACAGAAAACGGGTCTGACCCGGAATCCGGGTCCAATATGACATGATCAAGTCCGGGTCCGGAAATCTGGGTCAACCAGTTTTCCGGGTCATTTTGAGCCGGGTCAGGTGAGATAAGCATGCCTTCCATGTATTGAGAAGTCTTACCTATGCAACCCATATAACACTAATAGTTAACAGTTTATACGGTGACACCGCAAAGTTCACCACATTGCATTTCCATTATGCAAAGTTTCAAATCGTACTTGGCATAAAGGAGAGCTTCTGTATATAAGGACCACATGCTTACCCTTTCGGGCAGACTGGCTATGTAACTTAAATAGTACAACGCAGTAGAGTTCACACAAAACTGTTAAATGAACAAAAACAAATTCAAACTTATTATATACACTGAATTTAATGTAATATTTTATTTGGCTTTTTCAAAAAGCAATCATACAGGTATTACATTGCCCAACAGAAACTTTAAAAAACAGTATTTTTTCTATATAAAAGAACAGCATTTCAGAAAGTGTATATAATTTCTCACGATAACATACTGATGGTAAAGCGTTATGTACAGTTATAGGCCTACTAGTTAATTTTGAGTAAAGAGTCAACAGTGCTTGTATAGAGGTACTGACTGGAATAGTACTGTATTATGAGATTTGTATGTGCTGCCAGTTGCTCCGCGAACGTCAGCAGGACCCCCCCCCCGGAATTTTTGTCCTGTCCCTTTTCTGGAGAACTCCCCTGGTCACTTGAGCTGATATTACTCCAATCAGAAGTGCTTAACAGAACAACCCCTTCTTCATCAACACTGTAATATTCCAACGAACAGCTGCTTTTTTCGTTTCAGAGATACTTTTTGCATGTAATAATAATACACACGTCACATTGCTGTTTTGATTCCTATGCGCTTCAGGGCTTTTCGTGAAACGCAATATGTACGGCGATTTTCGCAATAATACGGCGTAATCGCAATAGTACGGCGAAAATCGCAATAGTACGGCGAAAATCGCCGTAAAAAACATGGTCTCTAGAAATTGGCGAATAATTATGAGCCACCGCATTTCCTTTCTACAAAAAACACCCAATAATGTAATTTCGTTCAAGTTGATCTTTATGGAATTCCCCACTAGGTTCCCAAGACAGTAATGTTTGGACTCGTATATACGTGATTTTCAATCAATAATGTGTTACTTATTAGTTTCAGTTGTGATGTTGTTGTGAAGAAGTTGTTAATGCAAAGTCAATATTGATTAATCTCTGTTGGTATTTGGTGCTCAATTTGTGGCACAGTGTGCCCCCCCCCCCCATTTTGTATTTATTGTATCCTGGGAATCTCGTGAATTCATAGGAGGATTTTTGAGCGTTACCTTTGTACACGAGGGGAATAGTGTGTTAGAGTATATGAACTTAGCTTATAGGGACAAAAAACGAGCTTATGTCTGCCCAGAACACTATTATATACAACACATTGATTGGTTGACACACGCGCACGTGCAATTATGTGTAGCATACACTCAGTGGAAATTCCTTTGTTCTGTGCACTTAAAGAAGAAACGTTTCATCAACACTGTAAATACGGAGCTTTTAAAGGGACATAGGTGAAAAAAAAGTATACACTTATGGCTAAGAGAAGTGGTTTGCCCCGGTGTTTTAAATTGTCTTAAAAATGTTTCTCTTTATGTTCAAGCGCCTTGAGTACCTTAATGATTGTTACGTGCGCTAAAGACTCCAGTTTTATTCGAATGACTTCCCAGAAAGGTTCGAAGGTGGATATCCATTATATATATACAAGTATGCCCCTTTACGTGTGGCTTGTTCAATTAACTCTGAATCTAATTTTCGTTTGCCAGCTAGGACAATATTGAACATAATTTTGTTTTTATCAATCAAATATGTTTTTAAAATAAACTAAAACTATTGATCATAATGTTATTCTTGATTACCAAAATATGAAAAAATGTTATTCGCACAAAGTAACAGCACTTTACTACATAACAATAAAACACAGAATATGTATACCATTTAATTTAAAAAGTCCAAAACAAATACTTTAGGCAGATGTCTTCAATATTATTTATGCAAAGGATTCTGTGTAAAATACAAGTCTAAGCCAAGCCGGCAGCCATCCTGACACTCAATTTTGAAGCTATGCGGTACACGACTATACAATTTCGCACATTAAACTACAGCATGGCGTCCATCTTGGCAGCTTGATTTATTTGTTAACTGTACTCGGTTTCCCAAGATGCATTGCAGTACACTTTTTAAGATGGCGCTTTTGCATATGGGTTAATAGAAATCGCCGCTAACAATATCCTTCACTGGAAGCGAAATTGAATTGCAAACAAAACAAAACAAAACAAAACAAAGACCCATGAAAACGGGCTGAGTAAAGCAGAATTGGCTGCAGACTGTTAAACAGGTTAACAATGTCTAATAAATATCAAAACAATCATTTAAAAGTCTACACTTTGAATTAACTTTCAACTCGGTAATGTTTGAAACAATAAAAACAACATTACAATAATGAGTCATTGAATGCAGGCAAAAAACCTAAGTAAAGTTAATACTGGAGATTCGAGTATGACCAAAATCAGCTCCTAAATGTTAACACTTCTCCAAAACTGCACTCTAAAAACTACGGCCAAAATCCGTATTACTGGGCACTCCAAAAGCACTCTGGGATACATTGGAACACCGCGCACCACGCGCAATGCTTATGAGAAAGTTCAGGCGGGGCGAGTAGAGTAACTAGATTTACCAGAAACCATAGAGCAGAGAGAGATTGATCATTATTGGACCATGTTCCAGTGCATGGTCGAGAGTACGTCACTGTTTCTGATCAGCCTAGTGAATGTGATCGCACACCCGGCCGCAGCGAGGGGTTTTGTACTAAAATACTGCCAATTCCTGTCTTGAGATGAGACTACAAACAGTTATGCCTATAAAGGGTTAGGTTTGGGGTTAGGGTTAGGGTTAGGGTGAGGGTTAGGGTTAGGGTGAGGGTTAGGGTTAGGGTAAGGGTAAGGGTTAGGGTTAGGGTTAGGGTTAGGGTTAGGGTTAGGGTTAGGGTTAGGGTTAGGGTTAGGGTTAGGGTTAGGGTTAGGGTTAGGGTTTAGGGTTAAGCGTAGTCTCCTATCTCAAGACGGAATTGACAGTGTTACAGTACAAAACCCCTCGCTGCGGTGTAAAAAAAATATATGCCACCCGGCCTTCCTATATGCAACCAGCAGCGCGATGTCAAGGGTGCGCGCGTATGCGAATGAGTCCGCCATTTCTTACATGACTCACCGTACCACATCACACACCGTGTTAGTGTCAGTCAGTGTCTACCTTTGAACCCACATCCACAAGCTATTTTGAGATATGGCGGACACATTACTGTAACACTGTTTGGTTTGGGTAAATTTGTCTGTATACACCCACATCCTACAGTGCACTCCTATAGTGTCCACCATATCTCAAAAAGGCTAATTGTGTCAGACTTTAAAAGGTAAACCTTTACTAAGTGTTTACTTAGCAGACTCTGCGACACTTACATTTGGGTTACAAACTCTTAACGGAATTACGAGTTTAAGAAAAATGGGGAGGAAAAGCAGTCCATGCAAAGCACCGAGGGAGATGACAAGAAACGATGACTTAAAGAAGGTTCTGAAGATGTACGAATCTGTGAAGGCAAGAACTAAGACGCTAAGTATGGTAGAGACAGACCCCTGTACGATGGGCATACCGATTGAGTACAATGCATGGATGACGCTGTCCCGACGTGAACCTTTGTTTGCTGATACATAGGCATAGCTGATGTGTGCTGAGAAATTCACACTAAATCCTACGCAGAGAATGAGGTTAGTCATGGCGATGGAATCGAGGTTGACTTGCCAAAAGGTCATGTACCCGATCACCCCTGTTACTATGGAGACTACAGATAGAGTAACGAGGATAGAACAGATGGGGTTCGGGATCATGAGCAGAGATACAATCAACATAGCACCGACGGCGATACCCATGTTTTGCAGCGTGTTGGGCAAGATTGCTATGTATTGATCATAGACGATGAAGTCTGGGTGGTAGACTATTGCAGGTAGCTCTGCATTCTTCGCGATTTGCCTCAGATCGGTCATCATGAATCTTTCTTTATCGGTGGTGTCCAAGTCTTTCGTTGCGACAAAGAATCTCGAGGCCTCAATGCTCGTGCCATCGTCACTGAAAACAATATCGAGGGAGTACTGTTCGAAGGCTGGCTGTTTGAGGAAAATGTATCGGAGTGTGTCGATGAACTGGGACTGATTTTGTTCTCTAAGGTTGACTAAAATCAGAAAATCTCGATAGTCTCGAAGCCAGGAAGAAGACAGGTTCTGGTCTTTACTGAATGTATATTCGTTGGCTTCCATCTTTGCCAATGTCTGTTCCATGTAATCTTGTACTAGGGGATTCCAGACATCTCTTCTTTCGGTAAACACCAAAGCAACCTGCGGACCATACTTCTTAAAGTAGACACTTTCTGTATCTAGAAAGTCTGCTGCATACGAAATATCCCGTGCGAGGTTGCGGAGACTGAGACCCTCTTGTACCTGAGTACATCCATAGATGGCGGTACCCAAGTAGCCAAAATATAATACTACAATGAGTATTATCATCCACCATCTTGTGATGAAGGGGCCGTAATACTTCTTGAAGAATATCATCAATGCATGGTCATTGGTTTCTCCATCTTTGTTGGTTGATGGTTGTGAACCACCTGCGCAGAATATCTTGTATGCCTTAGACTCAGTCTCCTCCTTGGGTTTGACTTTAAGGCATGACATGCAGTGTCTGTTCGCTGCCTCTCGTCTACCAGTTAGAGCCATGCAGGCACCGAAGAAAGTAATCTGATAAGCGTAGTCGAAGATGACAGCTACGCCGGTATACATGCAAAATATACGCACAGATCTGAAATACGTAATGGCGCCAATACCGAAAGCCAAGGCATCTGTGATGGATGTGATGGTAATAGACATGGCAGCCTCTGAGAAGGCAATGCGCATGCGCTGTTCCACAGTAGACCTGACGTCAGTCTGTCGCCAGGCAGCGACCATAATAAACATGTCGTCCACTCCAATACCTGTAGATATTGAGAACAACTTTCATAATGTGCGATTTTGTTAAAACCCTGTAGCTATGGCCCTGTTTGTTTGCAACTCCCCTTTGGTACGTTGGCAGCACACGCTGACAAGCTTTTTCCATGGGTTAGGTTTTGCATTTTGTCAACAATTTTTTTATCTAAACATGTCCAGGTATTGCCTTGGTTAGTTTAAGCTTATTTGCTTCCTGAACTAGTTAAGTTTTGTAATTTGGTTTCATCTACCATTGAGTTTTGTCCTGCCCCTTTTAACCAAATCACTCTAGGACGTCTGGCATGGTCCAGCTTGAGATATCATGGCATATGAGCTGAACAGTGTGTACGCTGTGGTTGAGACAGTGAACATATTTAAATGTCTGCGTGTGCTGACAGCGGCCCTTACTTCAGCGTTTTTAAAAAGTGGAAAAAATAGTAATACTAAACATTTTTTTCTAGACGCGAATAGTTTGTGAATAAAGAGTGTTTTCTCACACCGACGTGGAATTTAACGCAGGAATACAAATTCACCTTTGAAGCTAAAGAAGGTCCTTTACATTAAAGTTGCATAAACCGATTTCCCCCGTTTTGTTTTTATTGTGATTTTCTTTCTCTGAACCAATTTCGACAGATGATGCTTACAACTTACAACAACTTTTGCAGAACGGACAATAAACAGAATAACATGTAACATGCAAACTTGTTACAGTGCATGCCTGATGGACGTCAGAAAATGTTTGGATCCCGACAATAATTCATTTTTAGTTTTAAACTAACTACCAATGATCAATGGCGGTTTTTTTTCGTGCAACACCTTAAAATGAAAGCATGCATTTTTCTCAAATCTATCCAAAAAAAAGATAGCTATGTAAAATTAAAATGTTCAGGTGATATCAGCCCAAATCAGTTCTAAGATTGATGAAATATATTGGTGACCGATTTTGAATCATCTTTTAATTAACATGCTTACCAATAATAAGAAATGGTGCAGATCCCACCACATTAATGTAAGGTACTCCGATGTAACCCATGAGACCGAACGATGAGAGCACAGCTAGGCCGGCTGATATCACGCCACAACCGGCCAACCAAGGCTTGCTTCTTACCCAGTCCAACATCACACAGGAACAAATGCTGAAGGTAATCAACAGTGTAAATGTAATGGTGAAGTCTTTGATGACATTGGAGCTGGCTTTATCTAGCTCTGTCTCAAGTGTACTGGATACCTGACGAGTGACTCTGATCTCAGTTGCATTGAAGGCTTCAACAACTTGAAGAAACTCGTCCTCCCATAGAGCACTTCCTTGGTCGTCCATGTTGTCTTGATATCGTAAGATGTAAGATAACTGCATGACTACTGCTGAAAGTACTTCATCGGGTGAACCTGATTTGAACTCCACTCCTCCCAGCTCTCCACCAAGAAATAGAACCTTATTTTTTGAATTGTAGACAGGATAAGTCAGATTGATCATCTGTAACATGGATGAGTTGTAGCTGTATACAGACAGTATGGCATTCTCATGACAAATCTCATTCCATTTGACACACAGATCATTAAATGTATACTTCTGATTGCTGTGTAGTACGCTGATGTTCATGATTGTCTCATGAAGATTAATAATGTCTTCCATGACAGTCTTCGTTAGAATGTTTCCACCATCATTTCTTTGTATGATTACTTTCGCTGATCGACCAAGCCTTGCCAGACGAGTAACTAAGGTGTCGTTGTCGCCATGTTGCGCAAAAAGCTCTTCCACTGTTTTCCGGTCTGTTTTCGCCTGCCCATTTTCCGGTGTGTATAATTTCTCTATGCTCTGCTCCTCCGTAAGGAACACCATTCCAGCACCGAGGACTCCCGCCAGCACCAGCGGTAAGATTAAAAGCGGGAGCGGGTGCCTGGCGATGAAACCGCCGTAGTTGCAGAAAAATTTCTTAATAATCTTCTCGATGCAATTGAATCCCATGTTGTTGTTTTTTATCCTTAATTTTAAAGTCCAAACTTGCCGAATCTGTCCTCTCTCACAACACCCAAATACAGTTTTAATGATGCAGCAAAGGTAACTCCAAACATTGATGGTTTATTTCAGATAGCAACAACGAGTACTTCATATTTCTTTCTAAACCACTCTTTGTCGGGGAAAACCAGTCCTATATGTGCCTACGACACACTCTTGTAATTTAGTTAATAATTGATGATTAATAAAATATCTCACAAACCTCAAAGGGCGCCCGCCAATGAAACATACCCAAGCCATACCATGAACCATTAGCTGATGTCAAGGGTGGGAGTTCAATACTTGGACGTGAATATTTATGTGTGATAGTCATGTATCAAATATTAAGTGGTTTTTTTTTAAACACATTACGTAAACGAAAGCACAAGGACATAAATGATTTTGTGATTGTTTTTTTAACAGAAAGCTAAAAAAACAAAAAACAAAAACAACAACAACTATCGTGCTGTTAGGGGAGTGGGCGGGCCGCGAAACTTTGACAAATGTCGACAAACACAAACAGTGAATGAATGATTTGTAGACATAACTGACCAAACAAATAATCATAATATTATTTGACTAATACCGGTACTGTTCCTACGGGCAAAGCATTTTGTCCCATCCATTTTTTTTCGACAAAGCATAATGGGTCGGACAGAATATTTTTGTCGGCGTTGGAAGCAGTGTTTTGTTCGAATACAATGTCTGTGTTGGACATAATGGTAAAAACGTAAGTTTTTTCAAAATTCTGTAGTTTCAATAATACATTCACTTTCTTGATAAAACATCACAGTTAAAGTCTTGCAGCAAGCATGAAACATGATAGAACTGCTGTTTAGTTACAATGCTTACTATCTTTGACACAAATAATTATGCAACACTAAAGAGACTTTTATTTCTTGCAAAAAAAAGGAATTAAATTGTTGTATGTATATATATATTCAACCCAAAATCATTATATATATATAATATATATATATAATGAGTAGGGTAGATGGCCTTAGCTTTCGATCCAGACCGGACCTTCTTCAGAGGCATAAAACAAGTACAAACAAATACATATCCATTAATAGAAAAAGAGAGGGGAAAGGGATTAAGGGAAGGATCCAGAAAGAAGCGGGAAAATAATAGCCAATCAAAGTTTCTATTTCAGAAACAATTGGTGGCTATGAACCAATAGGAGTAAAGCAGGCGCGGATCCAGGGGGGCGTGGGGGGCGCACGCCCCCCCTTTTTCATATAAAAAAAAAAAAATGAGGGAGAAAAGAAAAAAAGAGGGAGAGAGAGAGAAGGGGGGAGAAATGGGGAAGGGAAGATTTTGCTGCTTGGTATATTTTCACGCCCCCCCCCCCGTTTGGAAAATCCTGGATCCGCCCCTGTAAAGTGGTGAGGACAAAGGATGTATAGATGAAAGGATGGATTACTGGACCATAAAAGTGGTAAATGCATTGTTCGATAACAATGCAGGGAAACATGAAAGGGTAGGATTGGAGAGCAAGTTGCATCATGATGCAACTAACAGTGGTCAATTAAAGAATAGCAAGATCAAAGGTAGGATGATATTAAAAATAGGTGTGGGGGACCTGTGGAAAAAAGGTTACTACATGAGATATTTATAGTAAGAAATTTATAAAAAACAACTTATTGACAGAAAAAATGTGTTTATTTACACTTTATTTACAGAATATATACAACACATGAATTATCAGGCAGGAGTGAAGTGGAGGGTAATGGGAAGTTATTTAACACCAGTGTTTATGTTTAGTCCAAAGGGTTGGACTGTCTTGAGTTGGTGAATCCAGTGTGATTCTCTATGCTTGCGGTGTGTGTCATCACCATTGCAAGCTTCAATCACCAGAAGTTCAACATCCTTGACACTATGATTGGGGCTGTTGAAGTGGATAGAGACTGGGTACGGTTTCATATATAATATATATATATAATATCAAATAATAAACCACAAGGGAAACTGACTGGGTAAATTTTTTAATGATTTTGGGTTGAACAAAGAAAAATTCCGCCAACATAGGGCTAGATAGCTCAGTTGGAAGAGCGCCGGCACGTTAAACCGGAGGTCGTTGGTTCAAATCCCGCTCTAGTCAATTTTTCTTTGTTCAACCCAAAATCATTTATATATATATATATATATGTATTTTTTAAATGAGATATCGCCTTACTCACAAGGCCGGACGGCCACTTCAAGGTGAGGGCTACACTTAACTGATTTGGGCTGTCGACCCAAATCAACTGTCACCAGGGGCACGTTGCCACCTACTGCTAGGGCTGAAACAGGGTTAACCCCTTCACAGTCCGTAAGGATGTAGGCATGGGTATCATCAACTATAGGAGCCTGGCTGGTAGAGCAGAATGCACTCCCAACTTTTTACGAAGCAATTATGGTTAGGTGCCTTGCTCAAGGGCACAAGTGTCATGACCGGGATTCGAACCCACACTCTGCTGCTGAAAAAGCAGAAGCTTGGGTTCGGTGAACTAGACAGCTCGGCCACGACACGCCACTAGTCATATGTCTCCATTTGGAGAATTTAGCGGGAATAAAGAGGTGCAATAAACTAAAACCGCACAGTTAGACAGACCCCCCTCAGCTAAGACAAATTATTAATTCCAGTGTTTTTGGTAAACATAACATCATTATAGGAGCGCTGTGATCGATAAGAATGTCTATACAAACTGACACAAAGACAACATTCAGTCATACAATGTTATCTATACCTTGAATCTAGTGCGGAAAATCTCGGACTTTCCCGTTATATTCCCAGACTTTGTTGTTCAAGCACTTTAGTTAAAGGAACGTTACAGAACTGGTAATTAAAATTTTCTTTAAGATCACAGATTTACATTAAACTTACACGGTCTAATGATGATAATAGTAGAAAACATCCCTAATTATGTCTGAAATGCCATATTTGATGAGAAATAAATAAAACTAATTTCCGATTGGAGTTTATCGCTCATGAGCGTTTTATTCATGCATTATAACACATGCAAATGTGTAATCGGTTTTTCACTATTTTCTGGTGACCCAGATGGCCGATCGATCTCAAACTTCTACAGGTTTGCAGGGGCGGATCCAGGATTTTCCAAACGGGGGGCGTGATTTTTTTTTCAGAATGAAAGACCGCGCCATCCCCAGACAGCATTTTATTTTTCTGCACTGCGAAATTGCCAATGCACTAATGAGTATGACTTCTGAATTGTTTTTTTCTCCTTTTTTTGTTGTTTTCCTGGCAAAAGGGGGGGGGCGTGCGCCCCCACGCCCCCCCCTGGATCCGCGCCTGGTTTGGTGGGTTATATAAAGTGCTTAACTGTTTTGTTAGCGAAAACCAATTCTGTAATGTTCCTTTAATCATTGTCAAATTTGTAAAACTATAACTGAACATGACGTACGTCCAACATAAATCATGCACACTTAGGGACTGGCTCCATGAGAATTAATTTCAGAAACCGCGGGAAATGTACTGACATCCCTTAAAGTATATCTCAGATATTAAAGGAAAAAACAAATCTGTAAGATTTTCTAACTAAAATAATTTCAGTTTTGTCAAAATAAGTTCGGTACAAAATGGAAATTACGAGTAATGGAAAAAATCGTTTTATTCATTTTTTTCATTTTTTTATTTTTTTCATTTTTTTCATTTTCTACTTGTGCTTGTTTCAAACTGTTGCCTATTGCGCATGTTTTTTGCTTAAGACTGCTCCAAAGAAATATGAGATAAATATCGATGTTAATAAAACTGGTGCAGTAGACTGTCAGTGGCTATGACTAGGCTTTTCAGGATACTCTCAGGTCTGGAGTATAATTAGGAGAGGTCAGGTCAGGTCAAATTATTGCGAGACCTCAAAACGAAATATAACGCTCAAAATAATTTATTTTGTGCATTCGAAAAAAAGTATGCGAGAGCTCGAAATAAAATTATTGCAAAAACTTTAAATAATTTTTTGGCAATCATTTTGTGCAATCGAAATCATTTCGCTATAGAGAGTCATTTCGAATTGCTCAAAATAATTTATTTTGCGCGCTAGAAATACATTGTAGCAAGAGGTCCCAAAGAATTATTGAAAAATCATGTCATGCTCTCGAAATCATTTCAAACACACAACATAATTTATTGTGTGAGCTTAAACAAAATTATTGTGAGAGCTCAAAATAAATTATTGCGAAAGCTCACACAAATTTGTGCACAATCGTTTCGTGCAGAAACGATTGCGAGTAACCAACATTATTTTTAGTTGACAAAATAATACATTTCAAGAGAGCGAAATGATTTCAAGTGAGCGAAATGGTTTATTTCGAACTCACGCAATATCATTTCGAGCGCACAAACTAATTTCTGGTGAATGAACGAAACCGTACATAAATAATTTGAGTGCACGAAATGGAGAACTCAAATTATTTATGTACGGGGTTTTTTCAACACATGTTCCTTAAGGGGGGCTTCTTACAGCCTCATGGGCATTTTACAATGTTTGTTTCCATGTTGAAGCATATTTTTTGCTGTTCATAAAAAGTATATTGACCGGGATTCCTAGTCCCAGAGACATGACCCATTTCTTGGTCAGGCTGACCCCGAGTGGTTAAAAAGTTACTTTAACTCGGATTTTGCATCAGTTTTGATCCATTTCTGGGTCATTTTAAGTTCCATGGGACACGGAATCCGGGTCAAGTGTGTGTGAAACAATTTACCTTGGTTCAAAAGAAATTAAATTGGTCGGGTAAAGGGCCATTATTAATTTTCCTGCCCAAGAAATTATTAGAAAATAAGCATGGGCTTTACACCGAATTTCAAAAGGTAGGCAAAAGAGTATTTTTGAATTATCGTAGTGTTGTTTTAATTAGACGGTAGCGGTAACCCAATTTACGATCTGGAATATAGTAAAATGCCAATTATGATCGGGATAAATTATAAACAAAAACTCTGAGCATCACATCCTTATACTATTTTTTATAGTATTATGCTATTAAACTATATTAGACTATATATTTTTTAACTACTGCGTAAGGGCGCAAAATATAGTTGCTTTAACATGTGATTATGTACTAGTTGTTTACAATGGATGACAGCGTATGAACGTATAAGGTCACGGTGGTAAAGCATTATACAAACAGTAAGCTAGTTGCTGGCAGTTCTTTTTAGAAAAATTGATAACAACACTTCAAACAAACGAATTAAATCTAGTTTACCTCTGCATATAATGTTGTATGATGTTGTCTACCTTATTGGTGTACACAATGTCACAAAAACCAAACTAGAATTATTGAAAGTTCTGAGTCTCAAAACAATTGGATATCAACGTGAATTGTTGACGACTCACTTTACTCGTCGTTAAGTCATCGTGTCAATGTAAAGCAGGAGTTTCCCGATTGATATCCTCAATGGAAGAAAAATATTCCAATTAGGGTAGAAACATACCCCAATCGGGAAACTTTGCAAAGACATTTACATTTATAAACACATTTAGTCAAAAACAAGTTATTTACACCGCAACATGATATACAATTTTAAGCACAAACTGAAACAAATTTGACCAAAAGCTTACCTAGCAGTAGGCCTATCCCTATTGTCATTTACAACAAGTCTTATTTTACTTGATGCAATCTATAATATCTTTTGCTAAAAACTATTAAGTAATTTATCTGAGTATTAAAAGTTTAAACAATATTTTATTACCATCACTCATAATGTATGAAATAATGCACCAATGCAATCTATAACATACTTTGCTGAAAACTATTAAGTAATTTCTCTGAGTATTAAAAGTCTTAACATTATTCTATTACCACCACTCAAAATGTATATGAAATAATCTAATAAACCTTTATGTTGATATTGTATCAGATCTCCAAAATCAAATTTGCCCAAGGTCATGATACGAGATAGGCACTTCACCAGACCCATGTTGTTAGCCTGGCCTTGAGACAAAGAAAGAGCAGTCAAATTTTGACCCGTATTATGGGTCAGATTGACTCAGAAATAGGTCTTGGGTCATTGAATCCGAGTCAATTTGGAACCGGGTGTTATGAGATTGCACTCTATCATGTTAGTTATCTCTCTATCAAGGAAGCGTAAAACGATTTGAACCCTACCAGGACTGGGGAGAGCACAAGGTCAATGGTCATTGTAAATAAAATAATTGTTATCAGGAGTCAGCTTTTACCATGGCAACCGTTTGTTTGACTTTGGGTCAGCAGTTTGTAGTGAATTTTTGTCTCTTTCATTAAAATTTGTGATAGTGTTTAAATGCAAAGTGAGAATTAAAAATGGCCGCCATATCCAGCGGCCACGTTGTAATTTGTGGTTTCAGCCTTTTTTTAGGGGATCAAACCATGTAAACAATAATATATCAATGAATTGTTTTAAACATGCTAATATCAACCTTTACAGGCCATGAAATATTAAAAAATCGCCAACCATGTCTCATCATTGCACCCTGGGCTGGCCCCCAAAGCTGGTGGCGGCCTCACCAAGTGGAAAAACTGACAAATACAAATTGCTCAAACAATTTTCATAAACCAAAGATATTAGACCCAACGGTGACCCCAATAATAAAAGTAAAGGTCATGTTATTGATTATATCAAAATATACAATACAAAATATACAAATATACAAAATATGCAAAGTTTTTAAGTACTTTCACACAAAAATAAGAAAAGTATGCGGGGGGAAACTGCTTTTGACCAAAATTGACAAAAACTACCCAAAATGCCATTTAACGGCGAATTTCTTTTTACGTCATCATGTGGAACTTGCTAAATTTAACCTTTGTGGCAATTTTCATGAAAAACATTCTAGAACTTTGGAAAATACGGAGGGTGAGCCCCCCTTCCCCGTAAATTAACCCCCATAGGGTTAAAATAACTACTGAAGAATCAAAACTAATTCCTTTCCAGCTCCACACCACTGTTGAATGATAATATAAAAATCATCTAACTAGTTCATCAAGTAACACATTATATGCCTTTATTTAGCTGATTTATGTTGTTGTGGGTTTTTTTTCATTATTACAAAAATGTACATTAGTTGAATTTGGAATCTTACTTAAAAAAGAGGAAGATTGCAATGCTATTCAGAGACTCTTTGATTACACACATTTAAGCAAGAATATTTGCCATTCAAATATAAAAACATAAGAAGTACAAAAAACAACACAGATTTAATAACACATAAAATGTTGTGTTAAAACTGGGTAAACTTTCCATAATCGAACTAAAAACTATAAATTGTATAAAATGGTTTATTCTTGAAACAGAGTTCATATAATTATTAATGATAACGCATAACCACCCTCACCCTCCATCCCCTTTCATTGGAAAGCTCATCATCGCCGCAGACCATCGCCTTATAATTAACCTTTGCTACTTTGCTACCGGCTCTCCAATGTTCCCGGAGGATTTATAGAAATCAAGCTTAGTTTTACTGACTTTCATTACACGAGAGAATTTTTTTAAACCAGTCAGTTTTCCTTGTGGTTTGTTACTTGATATCTGTTAGTTAGTTCAAATCCCGCTCCAGTCAATTTGTCTTCGTTCAACCCCAAATTAAACATCAAAAAGCCATTATTGTGAGGAGGTATACAATGCAAATTAACATTACCAGGTTCCAGACAAATGTTTCAAAGAAGCTTTCATCACCAAAGACGTGTCAAACTTAACAGAACGTCTACCAACTACAGCTAGCAACTCTTAAAAATATTAGAATTGTACAAAACAAAGATGAAAAAAGCATTTTTCCTTTTTTACAAATTGCTCTTAATTTTTTTTATTTGAGATTCTAAAATACAAATTGGAATCATGGAGAAAATCAAACTTTGAAGACATTTTATCAGCTTTATGCCGCGTGTTACTGTAAAGAGAGTTTCATTGTGTAGAAGTTTCACACAATGTGTCAATCCTTCAAAAAGAACATTTTGAAGAAGTGCAGATGGGTTTCAGTTTCAGTTCAGTTTCAGTTCAGTTTCAGTTTATTGGTCCTACCACGGAGAAAAATATCCTTGCATTCATGCCATACACAAAATAATTACACACAAACAAAAATATGCTGAATTAGATCAATTTAACAACATCTTAACGCCTGGGCTGATCATTGAGGAGATGGACAGCGTATGGTATGAAGGAGTTGAGGTATCTGTTTATTTTGCATTGAAGTGACTGCCATCTCCTACCACTTCTTAGTCTGATGAAAAATTTGTTTAGTGGATGGTCGATGTTACTTTTGACTGCTTCGCCCAGGTCTATGTCTATCCCTAGAATTGTTGATGCTTGTTTCACAACCCTTTTAATTTTATCTGTTCAAGGGTATATGTCTCAGTGATCATGATACGCAGCGTGTGTGTTTTGTTTAGGCAAACCTCTTGTACTCTTAGCTACAGATGTACATACAATACAAAGCTCCTTCAAGACCTCAGCAGATCTGGTCAGAATGTACATGTGGTTACCTTGAAGCACAACCTTCTTGAATGGAAACTCTCTGGACCTCTGCATTTCCCAACCATCAAGCATCCCTGGAGATACAAACGTGTCCTCTTTCCCGCCAAAAACTGTAATGCCGCACTCCAATGGTTTCCGCAGCTTGGTTGGGTAGGTTTTACAAATACCAACTGCAGCTTCTAGGCAGGGTACCAACCTACGCATAAGTGGAATGTTGGAAAGAGTAGTGTTGTCTAGAAAACTAAATTTCATCTTCTCTTCTTTCAGCACTTTTTGGAACATTAATGAATCCGACTGCAATGTCATCTTAATTCTGTCAAATGTTCTGGTAGAAACTTGCAGCTCTTCCGGGTGAGGGTATGGCGCTGTTGGTGCGTACCAGGAACTGACAAACAAATGCTTTGGACTCATGTCATCTTCAGCCATAAGAAGATGTGCAACTTCAAAGGCGATCAAGCTACCCAAACTATGACCGAAAAATACAAAAGGCGTGCCTTGTAGTTTAGTCACCAACTCGTCACGTATCAGTCGTGTGATTTCACCTAAGTTATTTAAAGGTTGCTCGTCATCTCGACCTTCCCAGCCTGGGAGCTGAATCATTAATACTTGGACGCCATGTTTAATCAAATTTCCGATCCAGGATGCATACAGCGATGGTCCTGCACCACTTGAAGGGAAGCAGACAAGTTTGACTGCAACAGATGCAGATGCTTCGCCCTCAACGACTACAGCCTTCGGTGTAGATGGTACTGTGACGTCACTTTCCACACTTTCATCTCTTCCTTCTGCTGCCTGTGTGAAAATGCGTTGTGTTATGTTGTTTGCAAGTTTTTCTATTGTGTTCTTATCATTCAGAAAATCGACAGCTCCAATATTGACCTCAAACTGTTGGTTGACCAGTTGACTGAACTCGGAAGCCTGAAGTGAGTCCAGACCAAGAGAGATGGGTGACGCGTCATATTGTACAGTATCTGTTAGCCCAAGATGCTGGCTTAAGAGCTCGGCCAACTTTTCCATGACCTTCTCACGAGCTTTAGGAACCGGGAGCTTCAGAACAACTTGTCGTAGTGTGTTTTCGGCCACGATCAGAAACACATCTCTATCATGAAACAGGTCTTTCATCAAAGACACTCTTCCTTGTTTTTCCTTGAAGTGCCTGAGCATGAGGCCACGGTGTCTCTTTGCGTACAGTTTGCGGTTAAAGTAACCGGAAACACCGAGTTGGGGTACCTGGGCTAATAACGCACAACCAATACCACCAAGGACATCATTCGGAGTTAGGCTTTCAATGCCGTTCTTTTCCCAAAACTGAACCAGATCCTCACGCACTGCAAAGCCAACTTTGCTGATCACTCCTGCTTGCACAGCAGTTGCTGGTAAACCTCGTTTGTGTCGATAATGTGACAAGGCGTTCAGGAAGACATTGGCAGAGCAGTAGCTCGCCTGACCGGCATTACCGATGAGAGATACAATTGAAGAGATCATTATAAATCCAGCAAGCTTTATGCCTAGCTTTTCAGTCACCTGGTGTAAAAGCAAAGCTCCATAGGCCTTTGGCGCCATCACACTGTTCCATGATTCAGTGGTTAGATTGTAAAGAAAACCATCACTAAACACAGCAGCACTGTGAAATATGCATTTCAAGGTTGGCCAGTTATCAGACCCTTTTTGCATTTTCTTCAACTCCCTCTCGACATCAGTGACGTTTGAAATATCCATTTGGATGTGCTGAACATTAGCACCTACTGTAGCAGCTTGTTGAACAGCTTCCTGGATCTCGTCATTCATTGGTCTCCTGGAACCAATGTAGATATACCTAGCTCCTCTGTCCACCAACCACTCCAGCAATGTGAGACCAAAACCACTGGTACCTCCAGTAATGAAGTATGCAGATCCTTCATCAGCAATAAAACCATCCCGTTCAAGGGAAAGTGGAAGAAGAACCTCATCTTGTCTTACCTCGATGACTTCTTCCTCTGGAATGGGAGTATTAGAAGCAGCAAGAGATGATAAGTCTTTACAGTTTTCAAGGTTACATGTTAAATAACCCACGGTGTTGGGATCAAACATCTTCCAGAGATTGGACAAAGCTTGTGATATCTCATCACTTGTCAAACCCTCAATTACTGCCTGAACTTTGGAATCAAACATCATCATTTTCATTTGAGGAGGGAGAGTTGGAAGATGTGTCATGTTTTTCTGTTGACGCTGTTGTATAATCACAACAGTGGCGTTTCTTTTCAGCTTCGGTAACAATGACTTTAGTGATCTGTCCAGCGTTGATGAACGAACACTTAGAAACAGCACATCGATTGATGACTCGTTTACCTTGTTGAAACCTCCCACTGTGGCGCTTGAGTTCTTGGTGTCATGATCATTGTTGTCATCATTTAGAATAACCGTTTCAGCTCCTGAGGCACGTGCTATTTGCTGTGCAGCTAAAATACTACCGTCAGTTGCGTCTACCTTGAAACCCAACCGCATGCCAGAAGACACTGGTATAACCTGATTGAACAAGACGGCATAGGGCAGAAAATCTTTAAGAACACTGACAGCTTCACTGCTGGTCAAAAAACTAGGCACTTCTGTCAAATCAGAGAACTTCGACGTCATTCTTGACGAGACCTTCAGACCAGTGGTCAACCTAACGAAGATGGTACTGTTTTGGGCAACATCTGACTTGTTCACTGCTTTGCCCGCATATACGCACACAAACGACGCAGAACCATTTGTGACGTACGACTTTTGAGAAAAGTAAACTGTAAAGGCTTCAACCTTAACGGTGATGGATTCTTCGTCACGTTCTCTGTTAGCTTGCGATGGAGAATTTTCAACCAAGATGCGGCTGTTACCAGAGGATGCTTTGGCATCTAAGGACCAGTCTGTTGTCGGGACAATGCCTCGACTCTGGGAGATGTTGTCCAAATGCATCCGTGGGGTTAGAATTTGACATGACGTTTCCCTTGCACTTCCTTTTCCTGTTTCTCGAGATGTTAAACTTCGGACAGCCAGGTAGTTTTCGTCACGTAGGAGAGAATCAGCCTGCTGGATTATTTCCCTTGAAATCTTAGCACAGTCTTCATTATGTGCTGTGATCGGTAAGTCGAGTATATTCCCCAACAGAGAAGGTTCCTCGTGTGCCAAGGTCATCCAAATAGCTGGAGTAACTGAAGCAAAGGGATGAACGTCATCTCCTTCCTTAGCGTAGTATGCTCCCTTTGTGATCAGCAGTAAATGCAATCGCATGCTGTCATTCATCTGCTTGACACCGTTAATAACGGCACGACTTGCCAACGGACCCTCTTCTTGCAACTTCTCGAACTGGTTCTGCGACATGACAGAGTTTGTATTTAAGTCGATGCCAAGAGCTTCTGAGGTTAACATCAGGATGAAGATTGTGTCACAGTCTTGATATTTAGAGAGTGCTTCCAGTACCTTATTGGTTGTTTCTGTTTTACCTGCGATGACCGTAAGATCGTTACCGTCTTCTTCCAACAGGCGTATCAAGGATAAACTTGTATTCGTATCGTCAGAAAATATGACTATCTTCTTGTTGAGAGCAGAAGTTGATTCCATTGAAGTGACATTCAGAGACCCGAGGTTTTTCCAGGATGTACTCCACACCTGATGTTGTACTTTTTCGGCTTGAATGGTTTCAAATGTAAGCTCCTTCACTGAGCAAAAGACCTTCTTCGTTTCGCTATCTGCTACATCAATGTCACAAAAAGACTTTTGATTATTGTGCTTCACTCTCATGTGGATGATGACATGCGGTGAAATTTCTGCATGGAGAACAAACCGAGTTACACTTTTGGGAACGCGGTATATGGCTTGCAATGTTTCGCCGGACAAATCTCGTTTTATTGGAGCTGTTTTCAACAGAAGAACGGCAAATGACTGGAAAATGCTGTCCATAAAGGCTGGATGGTACACGTAACGATTGAATTCTCTCTGCACACTGGAAGGAGCTTTAGCAATCACTAAACCCTCTTGGCAATCCTCCGAAAAGGAAAAGGCTACCAATCCTCTGAATGTGGGTCCAAGCTGAAAGCCACTCTCTAGAGCCAAACTATAGAAATCTTCAAGTGGTACAGTGTGGATACATCTTTTGGAAATTCTGTCAACATTGATGCTATCTGCAGAGGCTCGATGTGAATTACCATAATCTACGGGCCGAGTAATGTTAAGATGACAATGCTGTGTCCACTTATTGGTTGATGCTTCGTGACTTCTGAGTGTGAACAAATACTCATCTGATGTCTTCTCCTCTACAGTTGTCTCCAAACAACCTTCGCAATCGGGTGCGAACATGAAACGGTCAAACGACAGACCAGTGAGTACCATTGGATAACGGTTGTTAAACAACGATCTAGCTGCTGCAAGAGCCGTCTCTGTGTACGCAGCAGCTGGAACAACTTCTGCACCTTGCAGTAAATGGTCTTTAACCCAAGGAACTGTAGACGCATTCAGGTTAGCCCGCCATATCTTAACCGGGGATTCCTTTAAGTAGAATGTCTGGCTTTGTTCACCAAGTAGAAGATGTGCACCTTCTTCTATGGGAAACAGATATTCCTTTCTTGCGGATTGCGTAATATTTGAACATCTCTCTCGTTGCCAGGGGTAGTGTGGAATCGATACAACGCGGCGATAGGCTGGTTTGAACAAAGGTCGAAAGTCCACCTTTACACCGTTCACATGAAGCTTCATCTGAGACATGAGAAGGTTTTCTGAATCTGCTGCTATCTTACTGGTATCTCGTGGTCTTACCAAAGACCCGGTAGAGATAAATTTGCCATCTGCATCTTGAAACTCTGTGAATGTCTCTCGTAGAGCTGGAAGCAGCGATGGATGGGGACCTACTTCAACGGAAACACGGTAGCCATCTTTTGCGAGTTTTTGAGTGGCTTCCATGAAAGAGACTTGTCGACGTACGTTCTGAAACCAGTACTCTGGTGAGTTGGCTTCCTCAACCGTTAGGTAGCGACCAGTAACGGTCGACATCATGGGCAATATTTTACTCTCACCTACTACATTCTTAGTGTTGAGGAATTTGCCGACTTTATGAATGAATGGCTTCTTGACAACATCTTGCTGTCTGCTGTGGAATGCATTATTGACTTTAAGTACAGCACATTTTACATTATCAGACTTAAGATCATTAACAAAACCCTCGACAGACGAGCTATCGCCAGAAAATACAACCTGACCTGGGCTATTAATAGCTGCTACATCAAGCAGCTTTCCATACTTGCTTTTCTTAGCTAGCTGTAGGGCGTCTTCAACACGGTGTAGGACGGCTACCATCTTGCCTGATCCGCTGGTCTTTTGTAGTTCTCTCCCTCTGCGATAGATGAGCTTTATTGCTTGCTCCAAGCTGAGTAATCCTGCCGCGTAGGCTGCTGCAACCTCTCCAACACTGTGTCCAACCACTGCGTCTGGTACCAGACCACGCTGCCTCCAAAGATGCACAAGTCCGATGGCAACTGCGCAAAGACATGGCTGGCTGATTTCTGTTTGGGCAAGACATCGTCAAACAATTGTTTTTATACAGAAAACGATGCAGGGTTATTGCAGTGAATGAATTGAGCAAAGAATATTTCTGCAGTTCCATGATTCAGGTTGTTTGGATAAACCCTAATTCGACAATTTGCGAGAAGTATAGATTCTTGTAATTATTGTCCGTTTAAGAGAATAAAACCAGAGCAATCGGACGAAAATTTTCAACAAAATGTGCGGTAAAGGAAACTAAATACAAATACCAACCTGTTTTGTTAATCTCATCTTGGCTCGTTTCGTTTGTGAGCATGGCAACCAACGACCACTTAGTGCCGCACTTTCGAAGTATGTCATCGATAATCTACAACAAAAACAAATGCAAAGACCAAATTGTTTTAATATTTTAAGAAAAATAAAATTATTAGTTTCAAAAATGGTTTCCTTAACGTATCGTTAAAGTTACCTGAATCTTTGATGCGAAAACAGGCTGCGTACGCATGAGCTCCCTGGCCATGCCCCACCACTGTGTTCCCATACCAGTAAACACGAAGACAATCTGCTGCTTAGTGTCTGAAGTTGCTGAAGCTATGCCTTCCACATATCGAGCTGTATCTGGAGTGACGTTTATCAGTTTTCGTTGCAGCTGTTCAAGGGCATCATCCCTTGATCGAACATTGAATCCGATACGGTAGGCGTGGTGATGGGATCGAACAGCTGCCGTGTACAATGCAGCATTAAACACCATCGTATTACTGTTATCTGTGTCTTCCATTAAGTACTTCTTCCAGTCTTTTATTTTCTGGTGAAGACCTTCTTGGTTGGCTGCCGATAGGAGAAGACAGCTCAGGATGTCATCTTTATCTGTCAAGCTCGTGAAGCCATTCGATGCAGTTTGTGATGCAGTTTGTGACCTCTCCAACACAAGGTTTGCGTTTGCCCCACCGAAACCAAAGGAGCTGCAGCAAGCAAGGACTTGTTTCCCTTCTTTCGGCCAACGGGTCAACGTCTTTGGAATATGAATCTGAAGAGTTTCGAGGTCCAAGTTTTCGTTTGGGGTTTGGAAATGGACTACACGCGGGATCTGTCTCTGATGTAGACTTAGTGCTACTTTGATTATTCCAGCCACTCCTGATGCACCCTCCGTATGACCCAGATTGGATTTAACAGAACCGATATAGAGTGGAGGGTGTTGGGGACCGCGATGTCTTCCCATGACCTCACCCAAGGCACCTGCCTCAGTCTTGTCGCCAACTCTTGTTCCGGTACCGTGGGCCTCTGCATATACTATCTCCAAGGGATGTACTCTGGCGTTGCGGCAAGCACTCTTCACCAAATCAACTTGTGCGTCATAACTTGGATTTGCAATTCCCGGAGTACGTCCATCGTTACTGAGTGCACCCCCTCGTATGACTGCGTAAATACGATCTCCGTCCTGCAGTGCGTCACTCAAGAGTTTCAGGACAACCACACCAGCCCCTTCGCTTCGAGAATAACCGTCCGCGGCTTGATCGAAACTTTTGCATTTCCCATCTCCAGAAAGCATTCCGGCCTGACAAAAGCCAATGGTAGCATTAGGCAGCAGTATTAAATTGACCCCACCAGCTAACGCAATAGGACATGACTTTTGTTTTAATGCCTCGCATGCTAAGTAGATCGAATAGAGAGAGGACGAACAAGCAGTGTCCACTGAGAGACTCGGTCCACGCAGATCGAACTCATATGAGATACGGTTAGACACCATGCAAGAGTTAGTACCAGAGTTACTGTATTGGTTCATGTTGTAAAACGGTGTACTTGTAAATGAAGAGTACTCTTGTGCAGTGACGCCCATGTACACACCAGTCTTAGATCCCCGAAGTGACGATGCAGGTATCCCAGCATTCTCTAGTGCCTCCCACGTGACTTCAAGAAGCAATCTGACTTGAGGGTCGAGGTGGGCTGCCTCATCTAATGCATGAAATAATAAACAACAACATGGATTAAATTAACATAATGACTTCTTATACCGGTAGTTGTTTCGGTGAAACTAAGTTTTGCATTATATATATATATTTTGTCTGAAACATTCATGGTATACCTGGAGGCATCTTAAAGAACTGTCTGTCGAACATGTATGGATCCTGCAAGATATATCCACCGTTTTGGATGTAAAATTTCCCTGCTGTTTTCTCCCCCGGACTCAAGAAGTAGCTTGCGTCAAAACGATCAGGTGGTATCGGTGTTGTGCAGTCCAGGCCTTCCACCAACATCTTCCAGAAGTGTTTGACGCTGTCGACTCCATTGCCATAGCGACATCCGATGCCCACTATGGCCACTTTTTGATTTGTGTTTGTGGTGTGACATCGTGATTCCATACTTGCACCACTCTGTGGTTCCAGGCCCTTTGGTCTGAAGGGAGATGTAAAACATGTTTTTAATATAAACATTGAGAGCTGTTGAAGGCAGTCTAACCTGTTTTGAAGGCAGTGCTATGAGCCGTATGTCCTCCCACAGGGTTGACAAGTTATGTATGTTATTGTTTTCTAAGTTGCAAAGCCCACAGTGAGTTAAACGTCCTTGATAACCTAGAATGGACCATCCCACGGGTCAGTTCCCAGGCTTGTTGTTATTTTTTATGAGCTGGGAAAAACGTTACCATTCCCAGCGTACAACATCTGCCACATGGCTTCACGAGAGTGCAAACACAGCCTGTACACACCCAATTCTCTGATAAAGTGGAACCATCAGGCGGTGCGCTGATGTATGACAAGCCTCTGAGCAGCTTTGCGGTTTCCACCCTAGTCTTGGTTTCAAGATCTCCGCACCGTGCGTCACTATCCTTGGTTCACACCGAAATGGATCAATTCCAACAACAGAGGGTGTCACTATCCTTGGTGAAAAGCGCGCCCTCTGTCGGGCTATATTACGTATGAGATAGTAACGTTTTGAACCAAGACTACCCCCCCCCCCCCCACCACACACACACCACCAATTAAAGGGGACTGTAACCAATGGCCACATGCATGCAACAGTGGTGTGATTTTCGGTAGACGGCACTCAGTACAGGGGTTATGAAGGAAGCCCAAACCAGGTTCCTATAATTGTTGTTTTACTTTTAGCACGGTGCAATTATTTTTAACAACCGGTTTTTGCCACAACACGGAGCACTTAAAGTGAAAGGTAAAGGAAAAAAAGATAAGGTAATTTATTCGCCGAAATAATATTTCATTTCTCGAAATATTATTTCGAGGCACTGGGGAACCAAATATTATTTCGCGGGAACAGTATTACTTCGTTCGTACAATATAAAATATTTCGTGTGAAGGAAATGGAGCTTAAAACCAATTATTTTAAACAGCATTTACAAACTACAACGTGTTCACTGTTCATATCCCGGTATATCAATCAAGACCTCCGTACCAGCTTAATCATTTCGGGGTAACGAAATATTATTTTGTTTCCCACAAATTGGTATATTTAATATAGACGATGTGACATCTGTTTACATTCAAACCGCCCCTGTTGACAAAACACTGTCCAAGTCATGTTCCGCCGGGCAAGAAGACGCGTACTCATAGTAAGATTGCGTGTACTTTCATGACGAATGACAAGAAGTTAACGACTAGCTAGCTAGCTAGCTGTCAAGTACACAGACGTTTTGCCGGGCGACATGCGCGCGCATCATGTTATGGTTTTCGAGTGACGTCAGAAGAAGTCACATCGTCTATATATCCCTCTAAATGAAGCACCCTTTTTCTTCGAATGCAAAACTTCAATTTCACGGCATGTTCAATGCAAAAGTTTTTTTCTGATAAATATAGTGAAATACATTAATTACGTTTGGCTCAGAACCGTGAACCCAACCATTTTTACGTTGTTACACAATTTTTGTAATTGCCCTGCAGCATGACACAACTATTGTGCATGTATTGGTCATGCACAAATCCAATGGGCTTTACACTTACTATAATTGGTCCTCTACCGGTTAGGAATCCAATAATCAAGGTACATATTTCATGGTTGCTAGACTCAAGTAAGTCCCAATCTCATATGGGTCCACACCGTAGTGCGTGAACCATACAGAATGAGATCTATCACCAACGCGAACGTGACTGGATGGAGTCTATGAGAGCTAGCACTACGTTATAGCGTGCACAATGCCAAGATTTACCAATTAATGATTAAATATAGTGGTACTTTGATTTCTTTCAATGGCCTGGAACATCTCTTGTGGACAGATTTTTTGTTTTCAAAACAATTTATGTAATATAAAAAGTACTATTTAACCTATTTTGAAAAGTTGGAAGGATAGGAACAATTGATCCTTCGTTTGGTTTATTTGGTTAAGTAATCATAGTTAGCCGAGTTTAATCTGTTCACGTGATTTAGTAATCCATTTAAACGAATCAATAATTCTTTGCATGGTTTAATAATCTTATCAAACAAATTAATAATCCATTTGAACAATTCAATGAACCAGTCGCAGTTAGGTTTAATAGTTATCCATTCGATCGAACTAAACCTTTTGCACATTTTAGTAATTCCATTCAAAAGACTTTATTATAAATTTGCACAGTTTTAATCATCCTTGGTGTTCAATCATTTTTCTTGCAACCATCAATAGTGCCCAAGCGGAGAGTAACAATACTATCCAGGTGTGGAAGTATGTTGATGATCTGACATTAAGTGAAACTAGGCCTTATAATAATACATGTCAAATTCAAAAAAGTCTATAGATTCCCTGCATGGGTTGGGTGGACCAACGATAACAAACTCAAGTTAAATCCAACTAAGTGTCAGGCTGTGCTGATTTATTTTGGCAAAAGACTAACACCAACACTAGAATTGAATATCTCAGACCAAACAATAGACACAATCGGCGACCGGCGTCACGTGACTTATAGTGGGTATACAATGTAAACAAACAGCGCGGTGTGTATGGGAAAAACATGCAGCATCCGAGTGCCACTGCTGTAAGGGGTCATGATTCATGTTGCATTTGTTGGTTGCAAGTTGCAACACGATTGTAACTTTTCTAAATCCATCTGAAGTAATATAATATTAATAATAATACTAACGTAAACTTATATAGTGCCAAAATCCGCCAAAAAAGACGGAAGTGGCCAGTTTTGCAATTTTCAAACGTTGTCGAAATGGTTTGATAAAGCTCCGAAAAACAGTGGCACACAAACAATCCTGGAAGTTTTGTTTATAAAGGGAAGAGTGAAATTATACATGTAGCCGTGTTCAAGCAAATCAGAGGATGAGATCATCATGTAGCCACGAATTTTTGTTTATGATATTCGATATAGGCATCATATTTTATGAGGGATTTTTAGTGGACATGCAAAGAAAATAGTCAAGACCGGTTTAAACGCACTTAAGGTGTAAAAAAGGCTTATAATTTGTTATGGTTTATATGAAGATTCCCCACGTAACGAGTGACAATCATGTGAAGTGCAAGCTTAAAATAAAAAAAAACGTTTGATGCGACAATAATTCTTTTTAGAAAGGGGCGGGGGAAGAGAAAAAACAGAGGAAGGGGCAAAGAAAAACCGCGGGAGGGCCGGGAGGGGCGGACGGAAAGGACAGACGGACCGAGGCAGAAGCCAGAGGAGTGCCCAAGCACCGGCTCCGCCCAGACAGTCTGCAGAAAATTAATGATGTGTTGATGGGAGTGCGGGACTAAATATAACTATTTACGGCGGTAGCCAATGGGAGAAAGCAATCGGTATAGGGAATCGTTGTGTACTGTAACTTATGTCCCATGGCTCCGGTGAGGTCTCTGAAAATAACCAAGTTCGTGTATTGTTTAAGTTGGTAGGTTGAAAGGTCAGTAGGTGATGGTTAAAACAGAGCTTTTCTTCGATGTTTTCAAGCAACCTGCCGGAAAACTACGACAATCCCATTGAGCTCCCGTGCTTAAACACTGCGCGCGAGAGTTTGTTATCACGTGACCACCGCTAGCTGGGGTCGCCGATTGTGTCTATTGGTTGCTGTTGTGAATAAAGTTAAGCTCTTGGGCGTCATAATTCAGAAGGATTTGAAGTGGGATGGACAAGTCAGAATATGATCAGTAAGGCCAGCAGAAGAATGTTTATGCTGCGTAAACTAAAACAAGCTGGTCTCAACGCAGATGAAATCTTAACAGTATATAAAGGGTACATTCGGCCAGTGGTGAGTATGCAGCACCAGTCTGGAATGCAGGTCTTACTCAGAGACAGGTAACTCAGGTTGAGAGGATTCAGAAGAGGGTGTGCCGGTACATTCTTACCAGTGAATATGAAACTTATTCCGAAGCTTTGGCCACCCTGCAGCTCGACACACTCCACGATCGTAGAACAACAATTTGCAGGGAGTTTGTTATAAAGTCTGAACATGAAAGTCAAGCTGCATTGACAGATTCTCAGCCTGGTTTTCTGCCTCTGGGTACACCTCGTCCATGAAATTAAGAAACACAAACCAATATGGATCCTACAAGTGCAATATAAAGCGTTTCAAATGGAGCACCCCTTCCATACTTTAGTAGTAGTAGTTTTTACAGGTGAATTTTTAAAGTCAAATTTTGTTGCACTTTGCACCTTTTGATGCAAATCTGATTTTAATAATTAATCATTCATATTTATTTTTTTGTTTTCATAAAGTTTGTGTTAAAACCTTTTGTGTACTTTTAATGTTTTTCAAATTGTAAATTTAAAATGCAATTCGGTCGTTGGACCGCAACTTTTTGAATGTTTTTAAATAAACCATAAACCATAAACAAATGAACAGTTTATACATTAACAATGTATCGCAAGGTTTAGTAATCAGTAAGAGTGAATTAGTTGTCCATCTAAAGGCTTAATATAATCATTCACACATTTAAGTAGAATTATCCATTCAAATGAAGTAAGAATCCATTCGCATGGTTAGGTAATCAGTGGAGGTTAAACGAAACAATAATCTTTTCGCATGGTTTAGTAATCCGTTTTAACAAATAAATAAATTATCTGTTTGAACAGTTTAAATAAACCATTTGCAAGGTTAAGTAATCCGTTCGAGAGACTTACAATCCGTTCGCACGAACGCTTAGTAATCTATTGGAATGAAATAATAATTTGTTTGCCTGATTTAATAATCCGTTCACGTGGTTTATTCATTCATACAAATTGTAATATTTCGTTTGAACAATGTTTAACAAAAGATTCGTAAGGTTTAGTTATTCATTTGAACAAATTAATAATCTATTTGCGTGCATTGTTTCAATTCAGGCTTGAATCTGTTCACAAGGTGTAGCAATTTGTTTGAATATTGTTCTGGTAAATCCGTTTGAATGAATAAACCAGTCAATGAGGGCACTGGCGTAAGTGAACTAAACTGATCGAGGCACATTGAATCCTTTTAAATGGCGAAAGGTTGGGGATTTTTATGGTGGCCCCGACGCCAATATTTTTGACAAAGTTCATGACCTGTGCCCTAAATTATGTCGTGACTATCGACGCCATTATTTACGACATGCGCACAAGTCGGTTATATTGATGCCAATAATTTACGACAACAATTCTTGACTTGTGGCCCAAGTTGCGAATATAACGACAATTTTCACGACTTGTGCCTAAGTCGCAATTTTTGCCCCAGCAACCTAGGTAGTATAAATACTGTCAACGCTTAATGTATGTACATGCATCGCATGTACTCCTGTGTATTTAAGGCAGTCGCCTGATTGTAGATTAACTAGGTTGCTGAAAAGCAGCATTACGCCTTGTTGAGTAGCTTAAAGACAAAAAGCTCGACATACATTTTCTTTTCAACTTCAACTCGACATTTATTTCCATAATGGTATAAAAAGGAGGACAATAAAAACATTTAGAACAATGATTTAAATCAAGGACAATCAAGAACTCATTGAGAAAACAATAATAATAATTATGACATGAAAATAATATAATGAAATGGAGACGGAGCAAACCTATATGGGGGCATTTTCAGAAGCCAAAAGGAAGCTTGTATTGAAATGCCTTCTGACAAATACAAAACGAAACAAATTACAGCATAAACAAAAAAAGCAACACACTAACAAATACTAAAATTTTAACTCCAAGAGGAATACGTTGAAATAAAATAAAAATGACGATAATAAAACTAAAACGAAGGTGGTAGTAACAACAATGACTAGAAGGAGTTTTGAAGAGGGACGACATAATTATTATATAACTCCACAGTTTGGTAACAAGGCAGGAATGCATAAAAGAAAGGAAACTAAGATGAGTATTTGGAAAACAGCAGAGAGGAACAAATGCGTTTAATTTAAAGGAACGTTACAGAGCTGGTAATTAAAATTTTCTTTAAGATCACAGATTTACATAAAACTTACACGGTCTAATGATTATGATAGTAGAAAACATCCCTAAAAATATTTCTGTCTGAAATGCCAAATTTGATGAGAAATAAATAAAACTAATTTCCGATTGGAGTTTATCGCTCATGAGCGTTTTATTCGTGCATTGTATAACACATGCAAATTAATGTGTAATCGGTTTTTCACTATTTTCTCGTGACCCTAATGGCCGATCGATCTCAAACTTCTACAGGTTTGTTAGTTTATGTATATGGTGTATTATATAAAGTGCTTACACTGTTTTGTTAGCAAAAACCAATTCTGTAAAGCACCACAATGCGTCGTCCCTTTCTATCTTGCAAAAGTTTTGCTATGCATTGTGATTGTATCGCATAATAAAGTAAAACTTTAATTGAGAGCAAAAAGGGAAGTCAACAATACTGTAGGCCCGGCGAAAAACAATTGTATTATAATATTTCACTTTTTGCTACCCGTAGGGGGCTATACAAAAAATGTAATTCCTCAAAATGAAAGGGAAAATCTTACCTCCAATTCAGAAGTTTCGACGCACCACCAGGGCCATGACTGTCTGTAACATTTCTGGCTTCGTCATCGAAACTAAATCTCCCAGCTTAAGCTGCATCACGTGACCAAACCTGCACTTTGGTATTGGACACACCCACAGCCGTCTTGTTTACATATATTTTAATCCCAGTCTGTTAGTGTGGAGTTTCGAGAAATCAATCAATAACAGCGCGGGTATTCCCACCTAAATTTCCCATTTACTTGCAATAATAACTTGTTAGTGTTCGTTATTTATCGGTCAACATACGTGGCGTTGTGGTTCTTCAACCGGAATTAACCGGAATACACATAAAATAGAACACATAGTGTTAGGCATACAGGAGCGTTTTAAAGGAATATTACATAATTGGTTTTTGCTCATAAAACAGTGTAAGCACTTTATATAATCCACCATATACATAAACTGACAAACCTGTAGAAGTTTGAGATCGATCGGCCACCTGGGTCACGAGAAAATAGTGAAAAACCGATTACACATTTGCATTTGTACAATGCACGAATAAAACGCTCATGAGCGATAAACTCCAATCGGAAATTAGTCTTATTTATTTCTCATCAAATATGGCATTTCAGACAGAAATATTTATAGGGATGTTTTCTACTATCATCATCATTAGACCGTGTAAGTTTTATGTAAATCTGTGATCTTAAAGAAAATTTTAATTACCAGTTCTGTAACGTTCCTTTAAACATAGATTGGGCACAAACATTGGGATATATTGGCCGTCACAAATTGAGCACGGAAATGCAGGACTTCAAAGAATCCCAGGCCATTGATCTGGTCATGACTCCTGCTTACACACTGACCTACGACCTTTGCTTCTTACAGGCCTATGGCCATTGGTCCTCTCATTGTCCGCTATTTATCATCTTAAATAGGGAAAGTCCCAAGCTCTCTTGAGGTATCTCTCAATAAGCGAAGGAGAGTGCTGGGATGTTGTCCCAGTCTGAGTCGTTCGCTGTCTTTCGTTTTATAAAGCTTCGATACAATTGTAGTGTAAACTGAGTAAATTGTTTAACGCAGTAGAAAGGGGCTTTAAAACTAACTTGTGAAAATTTAATATTGCTGAAGGAGATGATGCTAATTAATTTTGAAGGAGAAAGCGTCGTCTTTTGACAAAGATATTGATGTTTAATTGCAATTCACACCTTTGTGAAAATGCATATCAACCATAAGGTACTTTCACGAAACAATCCACCAATGATTAGTGGCAGGTAATTAAAACCTAACAATGAATCATTGTCGGTATCTCGACATTAAATCACGTCCATTAGCCATGTACACACAAATTTGCATATTACATGTAGTTTGTGCATTGACCGTGGCAAATGCGAAAGTTTTTGTTTGTTTTTCGTTTTGAATCAACATCATCTGTCCTAATTAGTTGATGTTTTTGTTGTTGTTGTTGTTGTTGTTGCTGCTGCTGCTGCTGTTAGTTGTCGTTGTCGTTGTCGTTGTCGTTGTCGTTGTCGTTGTCGTTGTCGTTGTCGCTGTCGTTGTCGTTGTCGTTGTCGTTGTCGTTGTCGTTGTCGTTGTCGTTGTCGTTGTCGTTGTCGTTGTCGTTGTTGTTGTTGTTGTTGTTGTTTTTTGGTTGTTTTTTTCTATACCGGTAGGCATTTCAATTCTTTCCTAACGTATTCACTTTAAATAAGCTGCAAACTGTTTACAGGTGTATCGGTATTATGAACCATGCCGGTTTACAAATAAAGTTTTAAAATTTTCCGATTACTCATATAGGCTACACTTCTGCATACGCATTTTTATTGGTGGAAGTCATTTAAAATAAGCATAACTAGTCAATATTTCTACACTATGAAATTTCATATGACATGTTGTCATAGCCAATGACACTCTACTTCACCGATTTGATTAATATTAATAATTATTTTGCAATTGATTTGGAGCAGTCTTAAAATAAAAAACATGCGCAATAAGGCAAAGTTTAAAGAAATAGTAAACACGAATACATAATGAAATAGCACTAAGAAGACAAACTGCAACAAACGATGCCCTATGCTTCTTCACTCGTAACGATAATAATGTGAACCCAATTTCGATTTAACTCTTTTGTCATAAAGTCTTAAGCCATAAAGTTTTGGTGCCCGAACTTAGTTCGACAAGACTGAAGGTATTCTAAAATCAGAAAATCTTACTGAATTGTTTTCTTTACTTTAAGGGAATAATGTCAGTACATTTCCCGCAGCTTCTGAAATTAATTCTCATGGAGCCAGTCCGCCATGTTCGAATTTTGTTGGACGTGCGTCATGTTCAGTTATAGTTTAACCAAGTTTGACAATAATTAACTAGGGTGTTTGAATAACAAATTTGGAAATATATAGGGAAAGTCCGAATTTTTTCGCACAAGATTCAATGTATAGATACGATTGTATGACTGAATGTTGTCTTTATTATATGCGTCAGTTTTTATAGACATTCTTATTGATCACAGCGCTCCAAAATGATGTTTATGTTTACCCAAAACACTTGAATTATCTAGTTGAAGGGAGTCTGTCCAGCTGTACGGTTTTAGTTTATTGTCCCACTATACTCCCACTAAATTCTCCAAATGGCGACACATACAAATACAACAAGTTAATTTTTTTGTTTTGCAAGAAAATCAAAGTCTCTTTAGTGTTGCAAAATTATTTGTAATATTATATTTGGTTTTACCCGTACATCGATGTGTGTAAAGCACTGTATACTCAGTACTTTCCCGAGTCCTGTGAAAAAATCGCAGGCATATTACTCAGTGGGATTCGAACCAACGACTTTTGCCAATCTAGAGCAGATGTCTTACCAACTAGACCACCGAGATTGCCCGGTAGCTAGAGGCAGTTCGAATGCTAAATTTTAGCAGCGGGGACCGCGACAATTTAATAGATGTTAAATTTGCATCGGGGATAAAGAATATTATTATAACCAAATATAATATTCTTTATCCCCAAAGCAAATTTAACATCTATTAAAAATTATTTGTGTCAAAGGTATAGTGAGCATTGTAACTAAACAACAGTTTTATAATGTTTCATGCTTGCTTCAAGACTTTAATTGTGATGTTTTATCAAGAAAGCGAATATATATTGAAACTACAGAATGTTGAAAAAACCGGTATATTTTTACCATTAGGCCTATGTCCGACCCAGGCTATAGACTGTGCAAGTCTCGCGCATATTCGAACTTCCTGGACCATTGTGGTCCCAACCAGATGGAGTTTTACGTGGGCGAGATTTTGATTCGTCAATTTTTAGTTCAACGTTAGTTTATGACTTTGGACATTATCTTCAAGCAGGCCTGAATACTCGATTCTGATTGGTCGATCCATGGCAACAAGGGGTGTGATATAAACTTATATTGCACGGCCCATATCACACCCTGCGTATTGTGTGTTCTAACTACGCATCAAGTTTGCTTGAAGATAAATACGTTATCACACGCGCGCTCGTGGAATACGGAATAATATAGCGCGTCTGCGTCCCATATCCAACTCGGCCTTCGGCCTAGTTGGATATGGGACGCAGAAGCGCTATTGAGGTTTTGCACTGACGTCACGAACAAGCGTGTCAAGTTCACTCGCCGCCTCCTTGGTAGGCAAAATACCAAAGTTTTACGTGCAAACGATAGGCGTCATTTCTAAAATTGGCTGTAATTACGATTGGTAAAAACTACAGAGAACTGATGAGGCGCAATTCAACGGAGTGGTTACAATACTTATGTCAGTCAACTGTTGCCAGGCAAGCGAGCGATCACTTTTTATTGACTGTTTTCTTCAGCGTGAGTGTGTGTGTGTGTGTCAATATTGTAGCAATGTTGTATCAAGTTTGTACACATCACTGACTAGCTGACGACGACCGCGCACCGCTACGTACTTTTCGTGGGTTCATGACCTATGCACACTCTCATTAGTCTGCTGCTCTGCATAGCTAGCTAGCTAATAGTAGTACTAGCTAGCGAGGCTTAGGCCAACTCATCTCAAAATGGTCACTTCATGTGTTGTGTCCGACTGCCAGAATAGGCAAGGGAGAAACCATAAGTCATACTATCGTTTCCCCAGTGATCCCGAACGGAGAGCAAAATGGACTGCGGCGCTTAAGAAACCATTGTATTGGCAGCCGACAAACAGCAGTCGTGTATGCAGTGATCATTTCATCTCAGGTAAGGCTGAACCCTAGCCCACCTTGTTGAGCTGTAATGGCTCTCTTTTAACATCGGTATCATAACACTCACCATTATTTATATGAGACCGATGTTAAAAGAGAGCCATTACAGCTCAACAAGGTGGGCTGTCTGAATCCGTACGTAACTTTCCTTCTTCCGTCTATTTCAATTTCTTCCATGACAATGCCCTGTTGCGACTGACAATGATGAGGGTTAATAACAAGGCAAAATTACCTCTTTTTATACATAGCAATGCTTTATACGACATAGTGTTATTGTATGAGGACGCAAAACAAAGAAACACAAAGCAAAAAAGTGAATGTACTATTTTTATAAAGCAGAACATACAGTCAGCTCTTTTATAGTTTATATGTTTACTGACGTAACGAGAGCCGACTAAACTAAAAGTAAGATTTAAAGAGAGTAGGCCCGGACCCTGTACTCCCTATAAAATTGTAATTGTATGTTATGTTTGTGGTCATAGGCATATCTTAAACAAACTGTGTTCCTTACTACTAACAAGTAGTACTACATAAAATACTAAACGTTGAAAGCTAAAAACAACTCTGTAGGACTAGTAAAATTGTTTATCGTTAGTGCCTGCATTTTGGTCTAGCATGGATATTTTCATTTAGTTATATTTAAAACAGTTTTTCATACAATTAAAGTGAAAGTGTGAATTTTGCTCATCATCATTTACAAGTGCTACTCCTCTTACTAGTATAATACAGTGAACTTTGTAATGTGCACTGACTCTTTTGCAAGCTAAAAAAAGAAAGACAAAATGAATGGAGAACATTCGGAAAGACTTGCAATTTGACAATGTAACAAAAATAATTAATGGTGAATACTACAAATTTCTCTCTCATTGGTCTGATGAGAGAGGTTAACGCAACTTGAACAACTTTCAATTGGGAAAAAAGGGCTTAACTTGGATTTTGAATTTGTTTTGTAAAATCATAGACTCTTTATATGCTACAAATACATTATCCAATCCATAAAAACACTTAAAAACTTATTCCTGTAATGTCTTATTATTGTATGTTTATCCTAGGAGCCAAGAACAACGATCCATTGTCACCAGACTATACACCATCAGTGTTCGACTGTTTGACTTCTCCCCAGAAACGACATGTAGAACATTCACTTCAAACTTACCTCAGGAGGACAGATTCCAAAAAGAGGAGAAAAGAAGAGAGTGCTAGATCTGAAGCAGCACTAGGCTTGGTGAATTTGTCATATTCAGAAACCCGGCAACATCTACAACATCTACTTGTACTGCAACATCAACACAGGAATTTAACTCCTGCACAGCAAATCAATGGGAAGTACAAACAGATCTTGGATTTGCTGACATTGCTTCTCTAAATGATGAATGTCAGGCTCTACGTAGTGAAAATGCTTTCCTCAAGACCAAGATTGCAAACCTTTCCATTGATGAAGAATCTTTTCAGAACAGTGATGAAAAAGTGAAAACTTTAACTGGTCTGTCTTCATTTCATGTCCTCACAGCAATACTGGCTCTTATATCTGTCTATTTGAGACCTTCAAAACTTTATCTAACTTTCAGCAGCTACTGATGACATTAATGCGTTTGCGGTTTAACATGAACACTCAATATATTGCATTTATTTTTGATATTCATGTATCAACTGTATCTCGTATTTTCACTAATGTTTTAAATTTGCTGTACACACAGCTTGTCCCATTGACTGTACGCTGGCCGGCAAGAGAAGAATTAAGAAAAACAATGCCAAAATGTTTTAAGGACAAATTTCCAAAGTGTTCTAGTATTATAGATTGTTTTGAAGTTTTTATTGAGAAACCCTCTTCACTTTCTGCCCGATCACAAACATATTCACATTACAAAGCACACAATACAGTTAAGTATTTGATAAGTATTTCTCCCAAGGTACAATTACTTTTATTTCTAAGGGTTGGGGAGGTAGAACAAGTGACAAAGAATTAATTGAAAAGTGTAGTTATTTAAGGAAACTGTTGCAAGGTGACACTGTCTTGGCTGATAGAGGGTTTGACATGCATGACACATTTGGTGTATATGGTGTTAAATTACAAATTCCATCATTCACTAAAGGTAAGCAACAGTTAAGTGCCATGGAGGTGGAAACAACAAGAGTGGTTGCCTCTGTTCGCATTCATGTGGAGAGAGTAATAGGGTTAGTAAGGCAGAAATTTACCATGTTGGAGACAACCATACCTATTACCCTTTTAAAAAAAGATAATACTTATGATGTAACTACTCTTGACAAAATTGTTCATGTGTCATGTGCTCTTGTCAATACTTGTAAGTCAGTTATCCCCCCAGATTAAAAATTGGACTGTGATTTGTTTGAGGTAATAGGCTTAAATATTACAACCCAAACCAATTTAAAGGGAACGTACTCAAACAAAAATCTAAATAAATTTTAACTATAAAATCAAAATCGAAAAGCTCACTCAGTCACATGTATTGTATATGAGAACAAGTATTTATTATCAAGAAACATCTTTGAAAGGCTTTTTCTTTTAAAAGATCATGAATGTAAGGAACTTTTGAGAAGAATAATAAGAACTTTATGCTCAATACAGTGAATGAATTGTTTCTCAGATACAAATGTTTTATTGATTTCTAATCAATGGGCCATTTCAGAAATAATACTTTACAGGATGCTTACTACCAGGCATTACCATCTTTATAACAAGATAGCTTTGGGATATAAATTACACATGTTTTTGAAGGTCATCACCAGAGTATGACACTTTAGGGCTTAGGCAGGGCTAATTTGATTGTCAAAGACCAGTACCTTTACTTGGTGTATCCCAACATATACAAAAAATACCAAACCTGTGAAATTTGGGCTCAATTGTTCATCAAGGTTGCAAGAAAGAAAAAACACCCTTGTTGCAAAGAATTGTGTGCTTTCAGATGCCCAAGAGAAACCTTTCTCAGATTCAATTTTGGGGGTAAATAATTTACCTCTTTGAAAACTCCAAATACCTCTAAAACTAAACTGATTCAAAGGGTGTCGTTTCTAACAATATTTTATAGTACATGTAACAACAGCTCTCCAGTGCTCTTTACCAAGTAAGTTGTTATGTTTACAATTTTGTTGAGTAATTACCAAAGGTGTACCCTCCCTTTAAAGGTTTTGTAAAGTTGATACTGGTTTGAATCCTCAGAAATATCTCCGCCTGAAATGCTGTCCTCTTTGGGATGGTTTGGGTTTTCATGTTTAGAAGGGCATCTTCATCAGGTTATTACAAATTTCTTTAGTATTCCAGGTATTTATCAATGAGAACAGATACTTTGATTGCTCTGATTTACATAGACCTGTAGTAAAGTCAGTGAGACAGAAACAGATTTGTGCTAAAGTGTAAAAGGAAATTTCGCTGAAAATAAATTTACAAAGACTTAAAACAAAACACATTTTGCCTTTATTTTGTTTCTTTGTCTTAATAAACAATTATTCCTCTTCCTTTCTACAATCTTTACAGAACCATTTGCGCTTTGGAGCAACTTTTAGTTTAACACAGCTCATATGGAACTTTTTTATTTGGCATTTATCAGAATAACATGACACAAGTTGTGCCTTCAAATCTGCTCGTCTGCAGTAACACCACACTGTGGGCTGACCTTCGTTTCCAAAAGTAGCACTTGTAAATGTAGCTGAAGTTAATGAATTCTGTGCTAAAGACTTAGATCGTGTGAACTATTTTCCAATTACTTCAGGCAAGATACAAACCTTATAAAAGGAACAGACCTTTTCTAGTACACATTTAAAGAAATTCGCATTAAATGCTATCCTTTGTATGTGTATTTGTAATGGAGTCCACACAACAAAATCACAGTACTTCCTTTTGGTTGAATAGAGTTGAGTTTGAACTTGATAGTAATACTGATGATTTTCCTTCAGTTGAGTACCTTTGTCGGACATGGATAAACAAAATGATGGGTCAGCACATGCAGTCTCCATGAGAACATCCTTTTTGCAGTAAGGACATTTGACCTCCAATACACCATCTCCACAGCAGTCACAATGTACAAGGCCATCTGGTGTAGCTCCAATGAAGGGTGTATCTGGATTGATGAACAACCCAGCATCTTTGATAGTGAAGGATGAATGCTTAGATGCGGTGGCTTTGAAATAGTCTTCCCTTGCAGTGCGCTCATGATCACATCCCCATCTGTACAAAAACAATACATCACATCCATGGGCTGTTTAGTATGAATCACAAATAAGTAACAATTCATAAAAATATTGAACCAGTGTATTGAGCACATGACTTGGGTGTTACACCGGTCAGTCGTTTTCGGTGTTATAAACAGTAAACATGAAGTGCATCCAACAAGCATGAAGTGTTATGTTTTAATCAGTCTGCCTCGGACTTACAACAAACTTTGCATCACATTTTGTTCTTGAACTCTCAGCAGCATCAAGCACTTATCCCCAAAAGCCCTGCTGGACCTTTAGAGTAAGATTACAATCATGTAGTCACTGAGAAAGCTATGTTACATATATAATATTAGTAAGAACTAACCTTGTTGCTGATGTTTCAAACTTATAAGCATCTGGGTAGCATATTCGTTTGATTAGTGAAACGGATGGTTTGTTTATGCTTGTGTGTGCCGCTGCTTTCATGTTGGATGCGGTTATCCGTCCTGCTTTATGCTGGAACCAAGTGGGCGATTTGGACTGCATCTGAGTTGCTTGCTGAAGTACTGCAGCCTGTATAAGTAACATAAATATGATTAATGAACAATGTGCATCCATTAGTATACTGAATATTCACCAACTTAAATTACCTCTAATTAAACAGACAGAATAAAAAATATTTATAAATGTACATCCTTTGTGTGGATAGCAAATCTTCATTTCCAAGCCTTTCAATATTTATTACTTAACTGTTTTGACATGTACTGCCATTATTAACAATGTTTTTGTACTATTAACATCAATTTGTTTTCAAATATCTCACCTGCTCATCAGTTATGCTTAGTCTTGACAACACCTCGTCTGCTTTATCCTCCAACTCCTTGTAATTAAGTGTCAGGTTGTGTGGCTCGTAGTGGGTCATTATAGATGGCGGCAGAGAATGTAGCTTAGGTATGAAGTCGGTACTATATTGTGGGAGAGTTGACAAGACAGTACTTTGTACACCACTCTTGTACAAGGCCTTGTAGAACTCTTCTGCCGCATGTGATGAAGGTGGAGGTAAAGGTTTGGCAGGTGACTTTGGAATTGGAACTGAGTCCAACGGTTCTTTCAATTTGGCTTCGGGCCTTGAGAAGTCTACATCAGAGGCAGGAACACATCTTACTTTGGTTTTAGAAGAACCAGGAGCCAACCAACTGCAGGGTAGGTCTGTACAAGAGGCCCTCACTCTTGATCTGATAGTAGCCTCGACTGCAAATAGTACAGCAGTAATGTGGGAACATGTTTCACCCATGCCTGCCATGCATGTGCAATGTGCTGTAAGAATGTCTCCGTCATCTTTTGCAGCCACCCACACCTTCAATGGAGCTTCGTTGTGTTTCTGAGAATGTCCAACCTGATGAGTAAATAATTAAAGACTCTTTAGTAACATCAAATAAATTTAGGCAATTTTCTTTAGGATATAATTATAAGTTCATGGACAATAATTAATTAATTGAAATCATATTCTCTCCCAAGGTTCAACTGTACTATAGATCCAAAAGTAGGTCTTAAATACAGTTAACATGGAGGCCAGAAACACCTTGGGGCTCATCACCTTGGGCATGGCCTTGGATTTGTGCCCTTTTGGAATGTTCCCATCATCCACAGAAATTCTGATATTCTAATGGAAGTGCCCAAAGTGGGCTTGATCTTTCATCAAGGGAAAAAATCATGCCAGCAAATATGTAAAATTGTTTAAACTCTTCAGAAAATATATGTAAACTAAAGTGCAAGTTCTAAATATGACCTACAGTGTACAATGGATTTATATTTGGGGTCAAAGAGCAATTGCAAAGGATCCTGAATTGCCTGTTTGGGGAGGGGGGCTGATCATGCATAGTGATGTTATCTTTTGTTTACCACAGAAGTTACTTTTGCCTTTTTTTATCAGCATGCTATTGGCCCCATCCCTGGATCCTAATTATATCACCAGGCAGTAGTGGTTGTTACATTTAAACTAGCACTATAATAAACTGAGCACTTTAGCACATAGATTGTTGATCAATTTTATACATAGCCTGCCCATTGTGGAAGCTAGTTATAGAATCTACTACTCGGTGGTAGAGGCTCAAACTAAATTAAAAGTCACCCTTATTAAAAAAAAAAAAAAAAAAAACCTTTGTGGTTTTAGGGCTAGCTTAGTTTATAATTAACTCAATAATTTGTTGCCTCATATCTGGCTATCATCACAAGAAATAAAAGACCCGTGAAATTGGTGAATGGCGACTGTTATGTTGAGTGTTGTATAAAAAACTATAATGTCATGTATGTTAGTTCATGATCATGATGAAGTTCATGATGAACGATTGAAACGTAGATCGTCCATGAACCATAACATTCACTGTTATCTAACGGTCATTTGCTTTACTGCATTTCCCCAAAACATCACAATAACTGAAAGTACAAATATTTCTGTACTCCTTCGTGGGAATCCTCAGCTAGGCCTATATAGTTTAGAGACGTGGACGACGTACACACCACGCACTGTGTGTGTGTGTCACTGTCTGTCAGTGTCAGAGCGATTGTTGTATGTGCAAAGTTTTACTTTGCTCCGTGTGTTAAATAAAAGTACATGCATTGAGCAATAAACTCCATGGTACATGTAAAGTAAAGTCATGAAAGTAGGCCTTCTTCAATTCAACGTGTACTTACGAAAGCCGTCATGACATAATGGCGACCTTTTGAAGATTCCACATCAACACCAGCGATCAGTAGATTTCCAACTAATCCAGCCGTGAAGTATTTATATGCGTCTAGACTCTTGTAACACTTCAACTCTGACCCTGAGTAGTGAGAGGGCGTGTGTATCAAGTACGTGAAAATGTCGGGGGATTGCACATCAGGAATTTGTTGTGCGCTGATTAATGATGTCATTCTGTCCGCGGTATGATGTACGGATCACAGAAGCCGCCTATCAATTCAATTTTTTCTACATACCTAGCCCGACTAGCGAAATCTAACTTTTCAGCATATACCGACAAGTATGGAGCAAAAGTTGCCATCTTTTCTGTAAAGTTTGCACGCACAAATAAGTACCTATAAGTTCAATAACGTTAGAAAGTTAAAGTTCTTGCTCGGTTGCCTACCAAGATGGCGGATCAAGACTCCGCCTACGGCTGGTGACGTCACGTGCAAAACCTCAATACCACTCGCGCTTGTGTGATAACTATATATGTTGTTGGGAATGTAATACTTAGGCCTAGTGATAAAAAATATGAATGTAAAATCAATTCAACAATATAACGAAGAAAACCCGAGAATTAAACTTGACCTTAGCTTCCGGTTAGTGCAAAAAAATGAAGAATTTCGTGCTCATCTCTGATCACAAAACTTATGTAAACGCTTGTTTTAGTTGTGCGATGATAATCGCCAGATAATGATGTAATTGCAACGTGAAGCCTTTTATTGCAGTCTATGGTTGTTAAGGCGTCAGCGTCCTCTATAAACTGCGTCAAGCGTTAATTGTACGCCCGTGTGACAATCGCGAATCCACGTAGAGGGTTATAACAATACTTATTTGGCATAAAATAGTCGTAGTAAAAAAAGGTCATCCTTTGTTTTATGTAAGGGGCATTTCCAATGCGTCGTCCTTACGACGTGTTTCGTGAAATGGTTTATGTAGTACATGTACATCGCAGCTACGACGCATCATAAACCCTACGATGCATCGTAAGTTACGAAGAGTTTCGTGAAATCGACCCAAGATCAAATAAGCATCCTTGTCCCAGAGTTTTAATTTTGTTTGAATAATAATTAGCACATTATTTGTGTTTTCTTATAAAAGCTCAAACTTATTTTATAAAAACACTGCTTCCAACGCATTGCGGCCGACAAAATGTTCTTACTGACCATTATATGCTTTGTCGAAAAACAATAGATGGGACAAAATGGTTTGTCAAACAAACTGGGTCGGGCATTAAATGTCGGACATAATGCGCAATATCGGACATACACAGGTCCACAAAAGAACTATCGAGCTTTTAATAGAGAGTGGGCGGGGCGAGAAACCTTGACAAATGTTGACAAACACAAACAGTAAAGGATGATTTGTAGACATAAACTGACCAAACAATGATCCCAACGTTAGGCCTACTTGACTGCTGTTCCAACGGTCAAACTTTGATGGTGTACCTTGGTCTATTACACCCAGAATCTCAGGTTCAAAGGATGATCAGTTATTAATAATCTTTGAAAAGTTTTGTTATCAAAGATTTTAATCTGAAATCGTTTTGTTCATTATCCACTGTTATAGCACTTTATGAAAACAAATACAACGTTTAAGAAACTGGTCGCCTAGAACATAATCGGTTTTCATTTCTGTGTGCAAAATCTAAACAGGTCAACGTGAACAAAAACCGTGACAAAACATCAACCAATATTTTGTTATTGGTGTTTTTATTTATTTTGTTGGGGTGTTTGTTTGTGTTTTTTCGGGGGTGTTTCGTTTGTGGTTTGATTGTTTTTTGGGTGTTTGTTTGTTTGTTTTTTATTGGTTTTTGTTTTGTGTATTTCTGTTAAAGGGATCATACACGTTTGGTAATTGGAACCCACTGTTTGTTTCAATCCTATAGTTGTAGATAATATATACTATAAAACTAACTTGTGAAAATTTCATTTCAAAAGGTGGTAGCGTTTTTGAGATATTGCCGAAAATCTGGAGCGGTTACGTCCACGCAGGAAGAATAATTTGCAATTGGAATACACAATCTGAGAAACGTTTCTGACAGAGTCGCTTCTCGGATTCAAATTTGTTGGGATAAAAACTGATATCTTTTTCCATAACCACATTTCTTCAAAGTGAAATGTTTCTCAAAATGCTTTATACTATCAGAAGCTGGTGTAGGCCTACTTCTTACCAAGTAATGTTTTTATTGCCAATCATTTTAAGAGTAATTACCAAACGTATACAGACCGTCCTTTAAAAAACCCAATCACAAAACATTTATGTGCTTGTGCTTTCGTTTACGTATTGTGTTTTAAAATAAACAACACTTAATTTTTGACACATGACTAACAATAGACACATTCGGCGACTCCAGCTAGAGGTGGTCACATGACGTATAGTGGGTAAAGAATCATAACAAACCCTCGCGCGCAGTGTTTAAGCACGGGGAGCTCAATGGGATTGTCGTAGTTTTCCGGCAGGTTGCTTGAACACATCGAAGAAAAGCTCTGTTTTAACCATAACCTACTGACTTTTTAACCTACCAACTTGAACAATACACGAACTTGGTTATTTTCAGAGACCTCACCGGAGCCATGGGACATAAGTTACAGTACACAACGATTCCCTATACCGATTGCTTTCTCTCATTGGCTACCGCCGTAAATAGTTATATGAAGTCCCGCACTCCCATCAACACATCATTAATTTTCTGCAGACTGTCTGGGCGGAGCCGGTGCTTGGGGACTCCTCTGGCTTCTGCCTCGGTCCGTCTGTCCTTTCGGTCCGCCCCTCCCGGCCCTCCCGCGGTTTTTCTTTGCCCCTTCCTCTGTTTTTTTTCTCTTTCCAACCCCCCCCCCCCGCCCCTTTCTAAAAAGAACTGTACTTGTCGCATCAAACCTTTTTTTTTAAGCTTGCACTTCATTCTCACTCTATATACGTGGAGAATCTTCATATAAACCATAACAAATTGTAAGCCTTTTAGCACCTTGAGTGCGTATAAACCGGTCTTGACTAACTACTTTCTTTGCATGTCCACTAAAAATCCCTCATAAAATATGATGCCTATATCGAATATCATAAACAAAAATTTGTGGCTACATGATGATCTCATCCTCTGATTTGCTTGAACACGGCTACATGTATGATTTCACTCTTCTTTATAAACAAAACTTCCACAGGATTGTTTGTGTGCCACTGTTTTTTTGAGCTTTACCAAACCATTTCGACAACGTTTGAAAATTGCAAAACTGGCCACACTTCCGTCTTTTTTGGCGGATTTTGGCGCTATATAAGTTTACGTTATTATTATTATTAATATTATATTACTTCAGATGGATTTAGAAAAGTTAAAATCGTGTTTCAACTTGCAACCAACAAATGCAACATGAATCATGACCCCTTACAGCAGTGGCACTCGGGTGCTGCCATGTTTTTCCATACACACCGCGCTGTTTGTTCACATTGTATTACCCACTATAAGTCACGTGACGCCGGTCGCCGATTGTGTCTATAGTATTACTGAAATAATATTCATCTTCATTAACATTAATCTTCACGTCTAAGTACTGAACTCCCACCATCATACAACATTAATGGTTCATGGTCTGGCTTGGGTAAGTTTCATTGACTGGCGCCCTTTGAGGTTTGTGAGGACTATTTTATTAATAATCAATTATTAACTAAACTACAAGAGTGTGTCGTTGTATAAAGAGCGGTTTCTCAAGGCATATGAAGTTCTCGTTGTTGCTATCTAAAGAAAAACATCAGTGTTTGGATTTACCTTTGCTGCATAACTCACATTTATAGTCAAATCATTAAACTATTTTTGGGTGTTGTGAGAGAGGAAAGATTCGGCTAGGTTAGTCTATAAAATTGAGGTTTAGGACAAAAAACAACAAAATGAGATTCGATTGCATCGAGAAAAATATTAAAAAATTATTCTGCAACTATGGCGGCTTCATCGCCAGGCACCCGTTACCGCTTCTATTCTTACCGCTGGTGCTGGCGGGAGTCCTCGGTGCTGGAATGGTGTTCCTTACGAAGGAGCAGAGCATAGAGAAATTATACACACCGGAGAATGGGCAGGCGAAAACAGACCGGAAAACAGTGGAAGAGCTTTTTATGCAACATGGCGACAACGACACCTTAGTTACTCGTCTGGCAAGGCTTGGTCGATCAGGGAAAGTAATCGTACAAAGAAATGATCGTGGAAACATTCTAACAAAGACTGTCATGGAAGAAATTATTAATCTTCATGAGACAATCATGAACATCAGCGTACTACACAACGATCAGAAATTTACATTTAATGATCTCTGTGTCAAATGGAATGAGGTTTGTAATGAGAATGCCATACTGTCTACACACAGCTACAACTCATCCATGTTACAGACGATCAATCTGACTTATCCTGTCTACAATTCAAACAATAAGGTTTTATTTCTTGGTGGAGAGCTAGGAGGAGTGGGGTTCAAATCAGGTTCATCTTATGAAGTACTTTCAGCAGTAGTCATGCAGTTATCTTACATCTTAAGATATCAAGACAACATGGACGACCAACGAAGTGCTCTTTGGGAGGACGAGTTTCTTCAAGTTGTTGAGGCCTTCAATGCGACGGAGATCAGAGTCACTCGTCAGGTATCCAGTACACTTGAGACAGAGCTAGATAAAGCCAGCTCCAATGTCATCAAAGACTTTACCATTACGTTTACACTGTTGATTACCTTCAGCATTTGTTCCTGTGTGATGTTGGACTGGGTAAGAAGCAAGCCTTGGTTGGCCGGTTGTGGCGTGATATCAGCCGGCCTAGCTGTGCTCTCATCGTTCGGTCTCATGGGTTACATCGGAGTACCTTACATTAATGTGGTGGGATCTGCACCATTTCTTATTATTGGTAAGCATGTTAATTAAAAGATGTTGCAATATCTGTCACCAATATTTATTCAATAATACCATTGAATTATGCTCCAAAGCCCTATTAAAGGTATCGTGCACGTTTGGTAATGACTCAAAACAAATAATATTAGCATAAAAACTTACTTGGTAACAAGCAACGGAGAGCTGTTGATAGTATAAAACATTGTAGGAAACGACTCCCTCTGAAGTAACGTAGTTTTTGAGAAAGAGGTAATTTCTCACTAAAATAATAAAAACTTCTTGCAAGAAGTTTTTATTCCTATCTGAAAGCACACAAATTTGTACAAAAAGGGTGTTTTTTCTTTCATCATTTTCTTGCAACTTCGATGACCAATTGAGGCCAAATTTTCACAGGCTTGTTATTTTATGCATATGTTGGGATACACCAAGTGAGAACACTGGTCTTTGACAATTACCAAACGTGTTCAGTGCCTTTAAAGATGTTAGGTTCCATTTTGGGCCAATAGGTCCTAATGACCTGAAAAGTTAGATTTAAATTTGACATAGCTATAATTTATATAGATTTGAGAAAAATGTAAGATTACATTTTAAGGTACCGGTATTGCACCAAAAATACCGCCATCGATTATTGGTAAAAATGAATTATTGTCGGGATCCCGACATTATCTGACGTCCATCAGCCATGTTCTAACAAGTTTGCATGTTACATGATAGGATTTGAGGCATTGCATGGTGAGGTATCAATATATGTTTTGTTTGCGGTAACACCATGTGTATATCTACTTGCTAGGTGGATTTTTATTCTTTGAGAACTTGTCTTGCTTATTATTCTACTGCCGCAGAGTAGAATATTCGGAATTCGGTGGACTTCTCAGTTCTTAAATCTACTTGCTAGGTAAAATGTTACATAATATTATGTGCATTGTCCGGTCTGCGAAAGGTTTTGTAAGTCTTTCCTTTTGAAACAGCATCATCTGTCGAAATTTGCTCAAAAAAAGAAATACAAAAACAGAGGATCGGGTCATTCAACTTTAGTGTAAAGTACCTTCTTTAGCTTCAACAGTTAATTTGTATAGACTGTGCAAGTATCGCTGTTTAAACTTCCGGAACCATTGTGGTCCCAACCATATGGAGTTCCACGTGGTCGGGATTTTGTTTTGTCAATTTTTTTAGTTTAACTAGTTTATGGCTATGAAAATTATATATGTTGTTGGGAATGTAATACTAAGTGATTAACAATATGAAAGTAAAATCAATTCAACAAAATAACGAAGAAAACCTGAGAATAAGACTTGACCTCCGATTCCAGTTAGACCCTACTTGTATAATGTTATGCTTTTGGTATTTTTCTTTCAAGAACTTTGTTAAAATATAATTTAAAAAGAAGATTTGATTTTAAAGAAAAAAATAGTCCTCGTTCGAGTTTTTTTCTCGTTTTCGATATGCGCGAGACTTGCACAGTATACCTCTGCGTTAGATTCCACGTCAGTGTGGCAAAACTTAAATTACTTCTCTTTATCCAGAAACTATTCGTTTATTAGTTTATTTCCACTGTTTTAAAACCCTGTGCTGTAGTGAGATCGCTGTATGCACATGTTGACATATTTAAATATTTCCATTGTCTTAACCACATCGTACACACTGGTCAGCTCATATGCCATGATATCCTAAGATGGACCATGCCACACGTCCTAGAGGGGGTGTAAATCAACTCAGTGATTTTGTAGAAGGGGGAGGACAAAACTCTGCCAGCATCATTTGTGTACAAAATCAGTATGTCTTATTGTCATGAAACCAAATTACAAAACTTATTTAATTTAGGAAACAAATGGGCTGAAATTAACCAAGGCAATACCTGGACATGCTTAGATTAAAAAAATTGTTGACAAAATGCAAAACCATCCCTTTTAACTCATGGAAATTGTCAGCATGTGCTGACAACGTAACACTGATGGGGCGTTGCAACAAAACAGGTCCCTCGCTGCAGGGTTTTAAAAAAAATCGCACCATTACAATTTGTTCTCAATATCTACAGGTATTGGAGTGGACGACATGTTTATTATGGTCGCTGCCTGGCGACAGACTGACGTCAGATTGACTGTGGAAGAGCGCATGCGCCTTGCCTTTTCAGAGGCCGCCATATCGATTACCATCACGTCCATCACAGATGCCTTGGCTTTCTTTATTGGCGCCATTACGTATTTCAAATCTGTGCATATATTTTGCATTTATACCGGCGTAGCTGTCATCTTCGACTACGCTTATCAGATTACTTTCTTCGGTGCATGCATGGCTCTAACTGGTAGACGAGAGGCAGCGAACAGACACTGCATGTCATGTCTTAAAGTCAAACCCAAGGAGGAGACTGAGTCTAAGGCATACAAGATATTCTGCGCAGGTGGTTCACAACCATCAACCAACAAAGATGGAGAAACCAATGACCATGCATTGATGATATTCTTCAAGAAGTATTACGGCCCCTTCATCACAAGATGGTGGATGATAATACTCATTGTAGTATTATATTTTGGCTACTTGGGTACCGCCATCTATGGATGTACTCAGGTACAAGAGGGTCTCAGTCTCCGCAACCTTGCACGGGATAATTCGTATGCAGCAGACTTTCTAGATACAGAAAGTGTCTACTTTAAGAAGTATGGTCCGCAGGTTGCTTTGGTGTTTACCGAAAGAAGAGATGTCTGGAATCCCCTAGTACAAGATTACATGGAACAGATATTGGCAAAGATGGAAGCCAACGAATATACATTCAGTAAAGACCAGAACCTGTCTTCTTCCTGGCTTCGAGACTATCGAGATTTTCTGATTTTAGTCAACCTTAGAGAACCAAATCAGTCCCAGTTCATCGACACACTCCGAGACATTTTCCTCAAACAGCCAGCCTTCGAACAGTACTCCCTCGATATTGTTTTCAGTTATGATGGCACGAACATTGAGGCCTCGAGATTCTTTGTCACAACGAAAGACTTGGACACCACCGATAAAGAAAGATTCATGATGACCGATCTGAGGCAAATCGCAAAGGATGCAGAGCTACCTGCAATAGTTTACCACCCAGACTTCGTCGTCTATGATCAATACATAGCAATCTTGCCCAACACGCTGCAAAACATGGGTATCGCCGTCGGTGCTATGTTGATTGTATCTCTGCTCATGATCCCAAACCCCATCTGCTCTATCATAGTTACTCTATCTGTAGTCTCCATCGTAACAGGGGTGATCGGGTACATGACCTTTTGGCAAGTGAACCTCGATTCCATCGCCATGACTAACCTCATTCTCTGCGTAGGATTTAGTGTGGATTTCTCAGCACACATCAGCTACGCCTATATATCAGCAAACAAAGGTTCACGTCAGGACAGCGTCATCCATGCATTGTACTCCGTCGGTATGCCCATCGTACAGGGGTCTGTCTCTACCATACTCGGCGTCTTAGTTCTTGCCTTCACAGATTCGTACATCTTCAGAACCTTCTTCAAGTCATCGTTTCTTGTCATCTCCCTCGGTGCTTTGCATGGACTGCTTTTCCTCCCCGTTTTCCTTAAACTTGTAATTCCGTTAAGACGTTGTAACACAAATGAAAGTCCTGCGTTTAGAGATGCTGCTATCAGTAATGTAGGTCTCGAGAAAGGTCTCGGTGGGGAGATCGAGACCGGTGTCCATGAGGAGACCGGTCTCCCCATGGACACCGGTCTCGATCTCCCCATGGAGACCGGTCTCGATCTCGCCACCGGTCTCGAGGCCAGTGAGGTCTCACTAGCAGTCTAACCGTCGGTAAAAAAGGTCTCACTAGCAGTCTAACCGTCGGTAAAAAAGGTCTCACTAGCAGTCTAACCGTCGGTAAAAAAGCAGTGTTCACCTCAAGGCATTATGTAGAGCTAATAAACCGTTACCCTCGAGGAAAAGCAATGACTTGTGTGGTATTTTTGGGTACAGAAAACGCTTCATAAAAAAAACACTTACATTTTGTGCAATGCTTGGACTCCTTTTCCTCCCCACTTTTCTTAAACTCGTAATTCCGTTAAGAGTTTGTAACACAAATATAATTGTCGCACCAAAAGACTCTGCTGTGACCAGCGAGTCCGGTTTTGGTGGGTCTCCCCACCCTCATTGGTCTTGATCTAAGTCTCACATAATGCAGCCTGCTATTTCGATAGCAGTCTAACCAACTGTAAAGACTATCCGCTATTTGCGAATAATTGAGTTGGAAAAAGGAACACTTCTCGAAGAAAATACAGAAACAACACTTTGATTAAACTTCACTTATAATTATTATTATTAAAATCAACTTCATCTTTCAACTTGTGCACAATACCACAATCAGTCCAGCTGGAACTTGATAAAATTAATCCAAAATAACCATCTTTCTATTCAACCTTTCAACACGTCAAAATTTTCAAATGCAAACTCTTGTTACCGTACATATACAAAACAATGCATGTATGTACAAATCGATAAATCAATTTGGAAAGTTCACAAAGCCGTTGTCACGTAAAGGTGCACTCTTCAAAGTTCCCGATTGTACAAATCGCTGTATCTGCTTTGGAAAGTTCACAAAGCCGTTGTCATGCAAAGTCGCACTCTTCACAGTTATCCTTCAACTTCCAGCCTCTGCCGCTCAATCGGTAGCCCGTCAGTTGTGGTCCAAGAGTTCATTCTTGAATATTCTCCTGCACAGCCATCTTGTGTTTCACTAATTGGCCATCTACAATCATAAATAAAAACAGTCAAAAACTTCTGATAATACTTTCTTGTGACCGTTAAGGGCTTTCTTGGTTTTGTTTTTGTGTGTCTTTTTTTGTCTTTCTTCTATGGTCAAGCACCTTAAGATTTGTTTTTACATAGGTAGGGATAGGTCTATGAGTAATTGTGAGTAAAGTAACTTTTAGTTCTCTGTGGGCGGGACAGACGTATCCCCATACTGTTGTTTGGGCACTGGCCTGGTGACCAGTTTTTTATCTTTATCTTTTCTTCCATTCTGTGCATTTTAACATGTGTTATGCGCTCTTGATCATTTTATATGTAAAGGGGCGCAATATAAATTTTGAATATTATTATTATTATTATTAAATAACAATACACTCTGTTTTGTTGAACTCGACTTCGAATTATCATACACATCTCTTTCCAAAAATACAACACTAAATTGTCATGAATTTCTCTTCAAAATACAATACTAAATTGTCATGAATTTCTCTTCAAAATACGATACTAGATTGTCATGAATTTCTCTTCAAAATACGATACTAAATTGTCATGAATTTCTCTTCAAAATACGATACTAAATTGTCATGAATTTCTCTTCAAAATACGATACTAAATTGTCATGAATTTCTCTTCAAAATACGATACTAAATTGTCATGAATTTCTCTTCAAAATACAATACTAGATTGTCATGAATTTCTCTTCAAAATACAATACTAGATTGTCATGAATTTCTCTTCAAAATACAATACTAGATTGTCATGAATTTCTCTTCAAAATACAATACTAGATTGTCATGAATTTCTCTTCAAAATACAATACTAAATTGTCATGAATTTCTCTTCAAAATACAATACTAGATTGTCATGAATTTCTCTTCAAAATACAATACTAGATTGTCATGAATTTCTCTTCAAAATACAATACTAGATTGTCATGCTCATACAATCAAATACTAGCGGTTTTCCTGAGCAACTTTGAACATTCAAGAAATGGTTTCTACTTACAGCTTTTCTCAACAATGTAGCTCTTTTGCTCTCCACTCAGCCTGGTTTTTAAAATAATCACCATAAAAATGGTACTGCACGCAGCAAATAATTTATATTGCCACACAGGCAAAAACACACAGATTTCTCAGGCTATACTGGCCCTATGAGCCTTTCTTGTCAGCACACATTGCGATCACAAATTTCGGCAGCCGACAGAGTGGGGAAAAAGACGTCTTGTCTCAATGCTGTCTCATGGTGATCTGCTGGACTACGCCCCAAAACCTACATATCTCTTCCTTGCTATTTGCATAAGATCCTGCCTCACTTTCAAAACTTAAAGCCATAAGAACAAACTTGCATAAGTTACAGCCTTGCTATCAAGAACTCATTAAACTCCGACTAAGAAAAGCTATGGCCCCTATTGTACTTTACATTCCATATGTCTATTATGTGACATAACTGAGAGAACAAAACTAGAACTATGTTGCCCTATACATTGATGACCAGTATTCCAAACTACTTCTACTGATGGAATTCAAGCTATTTACAGTAAATTACAATAAACTCAAATAAATCATGACACCATCCATCAGTAAAAAAAAAAGGCAGTGTTCACCTCAATACGGAGCCCCTAAATGGAGAGGTAAAACAAAATTTGAAAAGGGAAAAAAAATATCAAAATTATTTCGTCCCCTCGAAATATTATTTCGTTCCCCCGAAATATTATTTCGTTCCCCGAAATAATATTTCTTGCCCAAGAAATACTATTTCATTCCCCCAAAATATTAATTCGAGGGGACGAAATAAATTATTTCGTGGGAATGAAAAATTATTTTGAGGGGACGAAATATATTTATGTCGTTCCCTCGAAAAAGCATTTCTTTTTCTTTTTATTTCTTTTTATTCTGTCTCCAAAAGTTAAGTTTGTTTCACATTTTGTATTTTGTATTTATTTATTTATATATCTTTGTAGTAAAGGTTTAATTGGGTCTGGCACATCTATAATGACAGGTTTTTTTTATACTTTTGTCTTGACTCGGACAATTTTAAATGTATAAGCCCTTTAAGTACTTATGACCGAAGATTTAAACTAAACAAATAAAATTAAATAAATAATGGCTCTATACGAGTTAGTTTCTGATATGAGGTTGAGGTTGCATTGACGAGAGTTGTACTATTGTTATATATTGTAGATTGTTGTATATATTGTGCCCTTACCCAGCATTCAACAAGCTTCGCATCTTGGTCACACTCTAGAAGATCACTGGTCAGAATTGACCGGGATCCGGGTCCCGTGGGGCCGGACCCATTTCTCGGTGAGTGTGACCCGGAAACTGTTGACGCACAATCCGAGTTGAATTAGCATTTTTAAACCACTTTCCAGGTCAGCCTGACCCAGAAATGGGTCAGATCCCCTGGGACCCGGTATCCGGGCAATTTTGACTCTGGAGTTTTTAGAGTGCAGTTTTGGAGAAGTGTTAACATTTAAGAGCTGATTTTAGTCATACTCGAATCTCCAGTATTAACTTTACTGAAGATTTGTGCCTGCATTCAATGACTCATTATTGTAATGTTGTTTTTATTGTTTCAAACATTACCAAGTTGAAAGTTAATTCAAAGTGTAGACTTTTAAATGATTGTTCTGATATTTGTTAGACACTGTTAACCTGTTTAATAGTCTGCAGCCATTTCTGCTTTACTCAGCCCGTTTTCATGTTTGTTTGTTTGTTTTGTTTTGTTTGCAATTCAATTTCGTTTCCAGTGAAGGATATTGTTAGCGATTTCTATTAACCCATATGCACAAGCGCCATCTTAAAAAGTGTACTGCAATGCATCTTGGGAAACCGAGTACAATTAACAAATAAATCAAGCTGCCAAGATGGACGCCATGTTGTAGTTTAATGTGCCAAATTTTATAGTCGTGTACCGCATAGCTTCAAAATCGAGCGCCAGGATGGCTGCCGGCTTTGTTTAGACTTGTATTTTACACAGAATCCTTTGCATAAATAATTAAAGACATCTGCCTAAAGTATTTGTTTTGGACTTTTTAAATTAATTGATATACACATTCTGTGTTTTATTGTTATGTAGAAAAGTGCAGTAACTTTGTGCGAATAACATTTTTTATATTAATTTGGTAATCAAGAATAACATTATGATCAATAATTCTTAGTTTATTATAAAAACATATTTGATTGATAAAAACAAAATTATGTTCAGTATTGTCCTAGCTGGCAAACGAAAATTAGATTCAGAGTTAATTGAACAAGCTACACGAATAAGGGGGCATACTTGTATATATATAATGGATATCCACCTTCGAACCTTTCTGGGAAGTCATTCGAATAAAACTGGAGTCTTTAGCTCACGTAACAATCATTAAGGTACTCAAGGCGCTTGAGCATAAAGAGAAAAAATTTTTTAAGACAATTTTTGAACACCGGGGCAAACCACTTCTCTTAGCCATAAGTGTATACTTTTTTTCACCTATGTCCCTTTCAAAGCTCCGTAGTTTACAGTGTTGATGAAACGTTTCTTCTTTAAGTGCACAGAACAAAGGAATTTCCACAGATTGTATGCAACACAGAACTGCGCGTGCGCGTGTGTCAACCAATCAATGTGTTGTATAGAATCGTGTCCTGGGCATACATTAGCTCGTTTTTTGTCCCTATAAGCTAAGTTCATATACTCTAACACACTATTCCCCTCGTGCACAAAGGTAACGCTCAAAAACCCTCTAAAGAATTCACGAGATTCGCAGAACACAATAAATACAAAACGGGGGGGCACACTGTGCCACAAATTGAGCACCAAATACCAACAGAGATTAATCAATATTGACTTTGCATTAACAACTTCTTCACAACAACATCAGAACTGAAACTAATAAGTAACACATGATTGATTGAAAATCACGTATATACGAGTCCAAACATTACTGTCTTGGGAACCTAGTGGGGAATTCCATAAAGATCAACTTGAACGAAATTACATTATTGGGTGTTTTTTGTTGAAAGGTAAATGCGGTGGCTCATATTCGCCAACTTCTAGAGAATCATGTTTTTTACGGCGATTTTTGCCGTACTATTGCGATTTTCGCCGTTTTATTGCGAAAATCGCCGTACTATTGCGTTTCACGAAAAGCCCTGAAGCGCATAGGAATTTAAAAACAGCAATGTGACGTGTTTATTATTACATGCATAAAAGTATCTCTGAAACGGAAAGCTGATCAAAATGTCGGAGAGCAGCTGTTCGTTGGAATATTACAGTGTTGATGAAGAAAAGGTTGTTCTGTTAAGCACTTCTGATTGGAGTAATATCAGCTCAAGTGACCAGGGGAGTTCTCCAGAAAAGGGACAGGACAAAATTCCGGGGGGGGGGGGTCCTGCTGACGTTCGCGGAGCAACTGGCAGCACAAGCAAATCTCATAATACAGTATTATTCCAGTCAGTATCTCTATACAAGCACTGTTGACTCTTTACTCAAAATTAACCATGTAGACTTATAACTGTACATAACGCTTTATTATCAGTATATTATCCTGAGAAATTATATACACTTTCTGAAATGCTGTTCTTTTATATATATAAAAAAAATACTTATTTTTAAAGTTTCTGTTGGGCAATGTAATACCTGTATGATTGCTTTTTGAAAAAGCCAAATAAATTATTACATTCAATTCAGAGTATATAATAAGTTTGAATTTGTTTTTGTTCATTTAACAGTTTTCTGTGAACTCTACTGCGTTGCACTATTTAAGTTTAGGCCTACATAGCCAGTCTGCCCGAAAAAGGGTAAGCATAAAATAGGCCTACAGAAGCTCTCCTTTATGCCAAGTACGATTTGAAACTTTGCATAATGGAAATGCAATGTGGTGAAGTTTGCGGTGTCACCGTAAAAACTGTTAACTATTAGTGTTATATGGGTTGCATAGGTAAGACTTCTCAATACATGGAAGGCTTGCTTATCTCACCTGACCTGGCTCAAAATGACCCGGAAAACTGGTTGACCCAGATTTCCGGGTCACTTTGAGCCGGACTTGGTCATGTCATATTGGACCCGGATTCCGGGTCAGATCCGTTTTCTGGGTCATTGTTTTGTGTTGACCCGGAAGCCGGGTCAATTCAAATGACCCGGGTTCCAGGTCAAAATTTGTGACCCGGATATCCGGGTCATTTTGACCCGGACTTGGGCCCAATTTCATGGCACTGCTTACCAAATAATTCTGCGCTTACGCGCATTGTAACGTGTGTATTATTATGGGACGCAGCTGGGCGTAAGTGCAGAATTCCGCGGTAAGCAAAGCCATGAAATTGGGCCTTGGTCATGTCATATTGGACCCGGATTCCGGGTCAAATTTGACCCAGTACGGGTCAAATTTGACCCGAGAGTTTTAAGAGTGTAATGCCTTTTTGAGACCCTTGTATTTTTTAAGGCAGAATGTGTGTCACCAGTGAGTTATTTATTTCAAAAAGTAGTTTTATGGATCATCAAAGTTGGTAATTATTTATATGGGTTGGTCTGGTCATGATACATTTTCATGAACAGCAAAAAATATGCTTCAACAAGGAAACCATAAAATTGTAAAATGCCAATGAGGATATAAGAATCCCCTAAAGGGACATGCGTTGAAAATAAAACAACAGAAATAACTTGAGTTCTCCATTTCGTGCACTCAAAATCATTTCATGCTCACACAATTATTTTGTTCATTCAAAATTAATTAGTCTATGCGCTCGAAATGATATTGGGTGTGTTCGACGTGAGCAATTTTGCTCACTTGAAATCATTTTTCTCACTCGAAATATATTATTTTGTCAACTCGATTTGGTTACTCGCAATCGTTTCAATCGCACGAAATGATTGTGCACAAATTGTTTTAAGCTTCCGCAATAATTTATTTCGAGCTCTCACAATAATTTAGTTTGAACTCACACAATAAATTATGTTGAGTTATTGAAATGATTTCGAGAGCACGCTATATATAATTTTGCAGTAATTCTCTGGGAGCTCTCGAAATGATTTCGATGGAACAAAATGATTTGCGCAATAATTATTGATTTCGAGCTTTTGCAATAATTTGATTTCGAGCTCTCGCAATAATTTTTTCGAGTGCACAAAATTAGTTATTTAGAGCTTTATAATTCGTTTTGAGCTCTCGCAATAATTTGACCTGACCTGACCTCCCAAGACCTGAGTATTCTGAGTATACTGCATCTGAAAAGCCTAGTCATAACCAATGACACTTTACTGCACCAGTTTTATTAACATCGATATTTATCTCATATTTCTTTGGAGCAGTCTTAAAACAAAATACATGCGCAATAAGGCAACAGTTTGAAACAAGCACAGGAATAAAATGAATAAAATGAATAAAATGAATAAAATGAATAAAATGAATAAAGTGAATAAAATGAATATAATGAATAAAATGAATAAAATGAATAAAATGAATATAATGAATAAAATGAATAAAATTGAAAAATAGAAGAGAAGAAGAAGAAAAAGTGCAACAAACGATGCCCTCTTGTGTTTCTTTACTCGTTATTTCCATTTTACTCCATTAAGCCATAAAGTTATAGTGGTAGGCCTACCGAACTTAGTTCGACAAAACTGAACGTATTTTAAAGTTTGAAAATCTTACAGATCTTTTCTTTCTTTTTACATCTGAGATATACTTTAAGGGATGTCGAAATTAATTTCTGAAATTAATTCTCATGGAGCCAGTCCGACAGTGGGCATGACTTATGTTGGACGTGCGTCATAATGTTCAGTTAAAGTTTTACCAATTTGACAATGATTAACTAAAGTGCTTGAACAACAAAGTCTGGGAATATAACAGGAAAGTCCGAGATTTTCCGCGCTATATTCAATGTATAGATAACATTTTATGACTGAATGTTGTCTTTGTGTCAGTTTCTAGACATTCTTATCGATCACAGCCATCCTATATATAACGATGGTTATGTTTACCAAAAACACTGGAATTAATAATTTGTCTTAGCTGAGGGGGGGGGGTCTGTCCAACTGTGCGGTTTTAGTTTATTGCACCTCTTTATTCCCGCTAAATTCTCCAAATGGAGACATATGACTCGTGGCGTGTCGTGGCCGAGCTGTCTAGTTCACCGAACCCAAGCTTTGGGTTTTTCAGCAGCAGAGTGTGGGTTCGAATCCCGGTCATGAAACTTGTGCCCTTGAGCAAGGCACCTAACCATAATTGCTTCGTAAAAAGTTGGGAGTGCATTCTGCTCTACCAGCCAGGCTCCTAGTGGATGATACCCATGCCTACATCCTTACGGACTGTGAAGGGTTAACCCTGTTTCAGCCCTAGGAGTAGGTGGCAACGTGCCCCTGGTGACAGTTGATTTGGGTCGACAGCCCAAATCAGTTAAGTGTAGCCCTCACATTGAAGTTGCCGTCCGGCCTTGTGAGTAAGGCGATATCTCATTTTAAAAAATATATGCCCTATACATACAACAATTTTTTAAAAAAATTGCAAGAAATAAAAGTTTCTTTAGTGTTGCATAATTATATGTTTCAAACTAGAGTAAGCATTGTAACTAAACAACAGTTTTATAATGTTTCATGCTTGCTTCAAGACTTTGATTGTGATGTTTTATCAAGAAAGTGAATATAATATTGAAACTACAGAATTTTGAACAAACGTGTTTTTACCATTATGTCCAACACAGACATTTATTCGAGCAAAACACTGCTTCCAACGAATTGCGGCCGAAAAAAATATTTTGTCCGACCCATTATGCTTTGTCGAAAAATAATGGATGGGACAAAATGCTTTGTCCGTAGGAACAGTACCGGCATTCAAATAATATTATGATTATTTGTTTATATAAATTTTGGTTTTTTTTTACCCATACACCGATGTGTGTTAGCACTGTATACTCAGTACTTTCCCGAGTCCTGTGAAACAATATCACAGGCTTATTACTTGGGTGGGATTCGAACCCACGACCCTTGCAATTCTAGAGCAGTGTCTTACCAACTAGACTACCGAGATTGCCCGGTAGCTAGAGGCAGTTCGAATCCTATGTTTTGGCAGCGGGTACCGCAACGATTATAATAGATGATTATAATAGATGTTAAATTTGCATCCCCGATGCAAATTTAACATCTCTTATAATTATTTGTTTAGTCAGGTTATGTCTACAAATCATTCATTCACTGTTTGTGTTTGTCGACATTTGTCAAAGTTTCGCGGACCGCCTACTCCCCTTACAGCACGATAGTTTTGTTTTTTGGGGTTTGTTTTGCTTTCTGGTTAGAAAACAATCACAAAATCATTTATGTGCTTGTGCTTTCGTTTACGTAATGTGTTAACAAAAATAAGCACTTAATATTTGACACATGACTATCACACATAAATATTCACGTCCAAGTATTGAACTCCCACCCTTGACATACAGCTAATGGTTCATGATATGGCTTGGGTAAGTTTCATTGACGGGCGCCCTTTGAGGTTTGTGAAAAATATTTTATTAATCATCAATTATTAACGAAACTACAAGAGTGGGTCGTTGTATCGGCACATAGGACTGGTTTTCCCAGACAAAGAGCGGTTTATCAAGAAATATGAAGTACTTTATCTGAAATAAACCATCAATGTTTGGAGTTATCTTTGCTGCACCACTCATCTTTATAGTCAAATCATTAAAACTGTATTTAGGTGTTGTGAGAGAGGACAGATTCGGCAAGTTTGGGCTTTAAAATTGAGTTTTGGACAAAAACAACAACATGGGTACCGATTGCATCGAGAAAAATATTAGGAAATTATTCTACAACTATGGCGGTTTCATCGCCAGGTACCCGTTACCGCTTCTATTCTTACCGCTGGTGCTGGCGGGAGTCCTCGGTGCTGGAATGGTGTTCCTTACGGAGGAGCAGAGCATAGAGAAATTATACACACCGGAGAATGGGCAGGCGAAAACAGACCGGAAAACAGTGGAAGAGCTTTTTGCGCAACATGGCGACAACGACACCTTAGTTACTCGTCTGGCAAGGCTTGGTCGATCAGCGAAAGTTATCATACAAAGAAATGATGGTGGAAACATTCTAACGAAGACTGTCATGGAAGACATTATTAATCTTCATGAGACAATCATGAACATCAGCGTACTACAAAACAATCAGAAGTATACATTTAATGATCTCTGTGTCAAATGGAATGAGGTTTGTAATGAGAATGCCATACTGTCTGTATACAGCTACAACTCATCCATGTTACAGACGACCAATCTGACTTATCCTGTCTACAATTCAAAAAATAAGGTTCTATTTCTTGGTGGAGAGCTGGGAGGAGTGGAGTTCAAATCAGGTTCACCCGATGAAGTACTTTCAGCAGTAGTCATGCAGTTATCTTACATCTTACGATATCGAGACAACATGGACGACCAAGGAAGTGCTCTGTGGGAGGACGAGTTTCTTCAAGTTGTTGAAGCCTTCAATGCAACTGAGATCAGAGTCACTCGTCAGGTATCCAGTACACTTGAGACAGAGCTAGATAAAGCCAGCTCCAATGTCATCAAAGACTTCACCATTACATTTACACTGTTGATTACCTTCAGCATTTGTTCCTGTGTGATGTTGGACTGGGTAAGAAGCAAGCCTTGGTTGGCCGGTTGTGGCGTGATATCAGCCGGCCTAGCTGTGCTCTCATCGTTCGGTCTCATGGGTTACATTGGAGTACCTTACATTAATGTGGTGGGATCTGCACCATTTCTTATTATTGGTAAGCATGTTAATTAAAAGATGATTCAAAATTGGTCACCAATATATTTCATCAATCTTAGAATTGATTTGGGCCGATATCACCTGAACATTTTAATTTTACATAGCTATCTTTTTTTTAAATAGATTTGAGAAAAATGCATGCTTTCATTTTAAGGTGTTGCACGAAAAAAAAACGCCATTGATTATTGGTAGTTAGTTCAAAACTAAAAATGAATTATTGTCGGGATCCAAACATTTTCTGACGTCCATCAGGCATGCACTAGAAGAAGTTCGCATGTTACATGTTATTCTGTTTATTGTTCGTTCTGCAAAAGTTGTTGTAAGTTGTAGGCATCATCTGTCGAAATTCGTTCAGAGAAAGAAAATCACAATAAAAAACAAAACGGGGGAAATCGGTTTATGCAACTTTAATGTAAATGACCTTCTTTAGCTTCAAAGGTGAATTTGTATTCCTGCGTTAAATTCCACGTCGGTGTGAGAAAACACTCTTTATTCACAAACTATTCGCGTCTAGAAAAAAATGTTAGTAATACTATTTTTTCCACTTTTTAAAAACGCTGAAGTTAGGGCCGGTGTCAGCACATGCAGACATATTTAAATATGTTCACTGTCTTAACCACAGCGTACACACTGTTCAGCTCATATGCCATGATATCTCAAGCTGGACCATGCCAGACGTCCTAGAGTGATTTGGTTAGAAGGGGCACGGACAAAACTCAATGGTAGATGAAACCAAATTACAAAACTTAATTAGTTCAGGAAGCAAATAAGCTTAAACTAACCAAGGCAATACCTGGACATGCTTAGATAAAAAAAATTGACAAAATGCAAAACCTAACCCATGGAAAAAGCTTGTCAGCGTGTGCTGCCAACGTACCACTGGGGCGTTGCAAACAAACAGGTCCATAGCTACAGGGTTTTAACAAAATCGCACATTATGAAAGTTGTTCTCAATATCTACAGGTATTGGAGTGGACGACATGTTTATTATGGTCGCTGCCTGGCGACAGACTGACGTCAGGTCTACTGTGGAACAGCGCATGCGCCTTGCCTTCTCAGAGGCCGCCATGTCGATTACCATCACATCCATCACAGATGCCTTGGCTTTCGGTATTGGCGCCATTACGTATTTCAGATCTGTGCGTATATTTTGCATATATACCGGCGTAGCTGTCATCTTCGACTACGCTTATCAGATTACTTTCTTCGGTGCCTGCATGGCTCTAACTGGTAGACGAGAGGCAGCGAACAGACACTGCATGTCATGCCTTAAAGTCAAACCCAAGGACGAGACTGGGTCTCAGACTTACAAGATATTCTGCGCAGGTGGTTCACAACCATCAACCAACAAAGATGGAGAAACCAATGACCATGCATTGATGATATTCTTCAAGAAGTATTACGGTCCATTCATCACAAGATGGTGGATGATAATACTCATTGTAGTATTATATTTTGGCTACTTGGGTACCGCTATCTATGGATGTACTCAGGTACAAGAGGGTCTCAGTCTCCGCAACCTCGCACGGGATAATTCGTATGCAGCAGACTTTCTAGACACAGAAAGTGTCTACTTTAAGAAGTACGGTCCGCAGGTTGCCTTGGTGTTTACCGAGAGAAGAGATGTCTGGAATCCCCTAGTACAAGATTACATGGAACAGACATTGGCAAAGATGGAAGCCAACGAATATACATTCAGTAAAGACAAGAATCTGTCTTCTTCCTGGCTTCGAGACTATCGAGATTTTCTGATTTTAGTCAACCTTAGAGAACAAAATCAGTCCCAGTTCGTCGACACACTCCGAGACATTTTCCTCAAACAGCCAGCCTTCGAACAGTACTCCCTAGATATTGTTTTCAGTGATGATGGCACGAGCATTGAGGCCTCGAGATTCTTTGTCACAACGAAAGACTTGGACACCACCGATCAAGAAAGATTCATGATGACCGATCTGAGGCAAATTGCAAAGGATGCAGAGCTACCTGCAATAGTCTTCCACCCAGCCTTCATCTTCTATGATCAATACATAGCAATCTTGCCCAACACTCTGCAAAACATGGGGATCGCCGTCGGTGCTATGTTGTTTGTATCTCTGCTCATGATCCCAAACCCCATCTGTTCTATCCTCGTTACTCTATCTGTAGTCTCCATCGTAACAGGGGTGATCGGGTACATGACCTTTTGGCAAGTCAACCTCGATTCCATCGCCATGACTAACCTCATTCTCTGCGTAGGATTTAGTGTGGATTTCTCAGCACACATCAGCTACGCCTATATATCAGCAAACAAAGGTTCACGTCAGGACAGCGTCATCCATGCATTGTACTCCGTCGGTATGCCCATCGTACAGGGGTCTGTCTCTACCATACTCGGCGTCTTAGTTCTTGCCTTCACAGATTCGTACATCTTCAGAACCTTCTTCAAGTCATCGTTTCTTGTCATCTCCCTCGGTGCTTTGCATGGACTGCTTTTCCTCCCCGTTTTCCTTAAACTCGTAATTCCGTTAGACGCTGCTGGGTCTCCCCCTCCCCCAGTGGCTTCGATCTCAGGCTCGTGCAATGTGGCCTGCACCTGCTATATCAATAGAAGTGTTAAACCTAGCTTCCATCAGTAAAAACAAAAAGGCAGTGTTCACCTCAAGACAGTTTTCATGCATACGCCGAGTGCAGTAGTTGGTAGGAAAATATGAATGTAGAGCTCATAAGTACGGAGCCCCTATAGGGAAAAGTGAAAAAATACCTGAAAAGGTAACCAAAACAAATCTAAATTATTTCGTTCCCTCGAAATAATATGTCCTTCCCTCGAAATATGATTTCGTTCCCTCGAAATACTATTTTTCGGGAACGAAATAACATTTCAAGAGAACAAAATCAGTTATTTTGAGGGGACGAAATAACATTTCGAAGGGAACGAAAAAATATCAGTATTCTGTTTACCTTCTTTCAATTTGTTTTTACCTGTCCCTTTAGGGGCTCCGTACATAAGCATCCCGCAAGTAAAAGCAAAGCCTCGTGTGGTATTTTGAAACACAGAAAATGTCAAGTAATTACACACTTCTTACATAGAGAATTAAGATGATTGTAAATTTAATGTCTCAGAACATTTCTTTCGAGAACAAATATCCTTTGGATACCCAGATACGTACCTGTAATCCTTCATATCCAGAACAGTAGAACATGGAACAAACTCCCACAGTGCACGGATGCCATATGCCCAAAACCACAATTCCTTTAAGAATTTAAGCTCCACCTCACCAGAGCCTCCTTGTTAAACTGTTCGTGTATAGTCAGGAGCAACCAAGTAACAAGGTTACCGCTTAACCGCTTAAGTTACAAACATTTTGTTGTGCATTTTTATTTTCATTTTCAAGATAAACGTTTATAATCACAAATGTGGCGGCGATTAGGCTTGTTTCCAGTAAAATGGTGTCAAACATGGTGGAGTTTTAACTCCCGTTCTTTCTGCTGTTTTTTATTTATTATGTAAACTTGAAAAGGGGATATTGGTGTCATATTTGTATAGATATACAGCTTATGTACGTGATTTAACTCTTGCTGCTCGAACGGTGAATAGATTTAATACGTTAAAGAATTGTAAAATGTAAGCATTGTGCTCAAGACTTTGATATTGCTTTTAATGACGATCGTGCTTACCGTCTATATTACCTCATGTGTAGCTTTTTAAATTAACTTACTGTTAATTCCAGACATCTTGATTTACTTACATTTTATCATGGTAAAGCTCGTACAGATAAATTCAAATACAATGGCATGGTTCGATTTCCAAAAGTGTTTTCTAATCTTGCTCCTGAAACCAGGTACAGTCTCATCACTGAACCTGTCCATGTTTTTTGATCCAGAATGAGAGAGCATTTTTAACTGTCTTTGATTTTTACGTCTTAACGTTTTTACTTCTTGATGTTTTTATTTCTTTTTAATCTGGTTTTCTTGTTTTGTTTAGTTAGTGGCTATTGTTGTCGTTTTATTCTTTCTCCAAAAGTTACGTTTGTTTCAAATTTTGTATTTTGTATTTATTGATTTATATATCTTTGTAGTAGAGGTTTAATTGGGTCTGACACATCTATAATGACAGGTTTTTTTATACTTTTGTCTTGACCCGGACAATTTTAAATGTACAAGCCCTTTAAGTATACTTATGTCCGAAGATTTAAAATAAACAAATAAAATTAAATAAATAATGGCTCTAAGAGTTAGTTTCTGATGATGAGGTCGAAGTTGCATTGACGAGAGTTGTACTAAAATTATATATTGTAGATTATTGTATATTGTGCCCTTAACCAACATTCATCAAGCTTTGCATCATGGTCCAAACAGGAAGTTCAAAAGAAAATCTAATTTCCTGAACCACATGTCATCATAAAGTCATATAATATTGGTGCCGTCTTGTACCTTATAAAACATTTGACATTGTAACTTCTTAACACTTGTTACATGGTAGGTATATAATGCATGTCCAAACGCGCTAACAAGGAGTCATAACAAACAGTTCTTCTGCTTAACTTCAGCTGTTTATTCTTCAAGTTCAACTGGTCCAGTGTCAGCGGTTTACTGTAACAACAACAACAACAATAACAATGAGAGGGCTTAACAATAATCCCAAACATAATAACTTGAATCATCAACTGTAACTGTGATTATATCTTGAACTGAGCTAAATCCCTAATGCCATGTTTTTGTCTATTATCCACTTTCAACTGAGACAAGAGATTATTTAAATCAGCAATAATTAAGTGCTTAGATTCTAATAATAGAAATGCTCGACCCAACAATCTTTACAACACAAGGCAGCACGACTCTTCCTACAGTCTACAGTAACGTGTGAAAGAAATGCACATTTTATAACCTACGCAAACCCCTTGCAGTACCATACATACATAAACCATGCTGTTTACACAAGAAACCATTTGACTGAATTTATAACAACAAAACCCTTTATAAATCTTATATCCAAGTAGCCCAAAACTTCATTAATCCATACTATGAAGATAAATGTATTATATGTTCCATTTACTCACCAACTGTTGCATTCCTAGAAGTGAATTATCCCTTTTTATTTGCCTTTGTCTGAAAGTTTCGTCTTCTTTCATCTGGTCTCAAAAAATGCAATGAATCGACAAATGAGGGCGCTGTAACACAAATACGCCGCTACATACCGGCCCCAAATGATAATAACAATTACTCATTTCCTAAAACAATGCGGCGTAACCATAATCACTTATCAAGTCCTTACTTAAATACGTTTTAAACTACTGAAAACCCTAACTACTTTAACCATGGTCTAACAAGAATCACAATGATCAGGCCCTAAACATGTCCTTTAAACTGGAAATGCAGCAGGTCTCCTCCAACTCCACGACTTAGGTGAGTTCTGCGTTTGCCTCGCCTTCCTCTAGAAGACAAAGCTTCGCAACTGGTCTCTTGTAGAACTTCGCTCCTACTCTGACATCCACTTGTCGCGTCAAACCGTGTCGATCTGGATAAGTGGTCACTACCCTCCCAAGAGGCCACTGTCCACGCGGAGCACTGTCATCTGCTACAAGAACCAAGTCATTCACATTGAAGTTCCTCTCAGGTCTGGTCCACTTCTGCCTCTGCTGAAGAAGAGGCAAATACTCTCGGACCCATCTCTTCCAAAACTGGTCTACAAGGTATTGGGCTTGCCTCCATCTCCTTCTGCTGTAGCAGTCTTCCTTGACAAAAACACCAGGAGGGAAACTGGGACTTCTTCTGAGCAGGAGCAGGTGATTTGGAGTCAAAGGTTCGTCGTCCTTAGGATCCATGCTTAACTGTGTAAGGGGACGTGCGTTCAGAATAGATTCCACCTCTGTCATGATGGTGATCAGAGACTCATCGTTGACTGTTTGCTGCTGAAGGAGACTTCCAAGGATCTTCCTTACTGAACGGATCATCCTTTCCCAAACCCCACCCATGTGACTTGACCTTCTTTTTGTTCAGTGCAGCAAGACAGTCTTGAAGCTCTTTGTGACCACCCTTGAAATTGGTCCAATTATCACTGAAAATATGTTCCGGAGGACCTCGACGACTGATGAACCGACGCAATGCTTGGATGAATGAATCCGCCTCAAGACAGAAGGCCACCTCAAGGTGAACTGCCCTGCTGGACATGCAGGTAAAAATGCAACCATATCTCTTCACCTGGCTCCGCCCTTGTTTGACTAGGAACGGGCCGAAGTAGTCAACTCCAGTGCTGCTAAACGGTGGCTTGTCAGGTGTCACTCTAGCCTCCGGCAAGTCGGCCATGAACTGCTGTCCACGTCTTGCATTCCGCTTCTTACACATGATGCAGTTCCCTATGGTGTGTCGCACTGTAGCACCACCCTTGATAATCCAAAACTTCTGCCTGAGAGAGGTCCAAGTTGTTCCTGCACCACAGTGTCCAACGTCTTGGTGGTAGTGAACTATCAGGAGCTTGGTGATGTGGTGATCACTAGGTAAGATCAGTGGGTGCTTCTGTTCATCTGACAACTGTGACTTGTCCAATCTTCCTCCCACACGAAGCAGACCATCAAGAAGGATGGGATTAGTCTTCTCAAGGGGACCTGTTCTCTTGCGTCCCTTCACCTTCATACCTGCAGCACCCTTGTGGAATTCATCGGGGAATGACTGAATCTGAACAAACCTTATCATCTGCCTTTCAGCAGTCTTCAACTCTTGGGCTGTCTGAGGTCCTGTTTCCTTGAACAATGTCTTGTTCCTTGCACGCGAGCCTAAGTATCTCAGGTATCGAAGGATCCATGCGATGGCCCGTTTGAGGCGGATCCATGAAGAATACCGTGTTATCAACTCTTGTATTAGATCAGCAGATTCAGTTGCAAAAACTTGGGACTTCTTCACTTCCGGATCATTCTGGAAGTCTGCATCAGGTAGAATTGTCTTTCCATTGATAGCATCTGGCTTGTCCGGCCATTTGTACCTCTCCTCGATCAGGAACTTGGGTCCATGGAGCCATCGAGAAAGGTCCTTGGCATGCATCCCTCTAGAACCGTCATCAGCGGGGTTCCTGCCGGTATCAACATGTCTCCACTGGGAGGTGTCACTCATCTCATGTATCTTAGCGACCCTGTTGGCAACAAAGGTGCAAAATCTCCTGCTTTCATTGCTGATGTACTGCAAAACAGAGGTTGAATCCGTCCAGTAGGTAACACCCTGCAGTGGTAATCTGAGCTCTTCCTTGATGACCTGAACTAGTTTCACTGCCAACACTGCCGCTGATAGCTCAAGCCTAGGAATTGTCGTCTTCTTTAGTGGACAGAGCCTCGTTTTGCCCATCACAAAGGCACAATGAACCTTGCCATCTAGGTCGACAACTCTCAGGTAAGCACATGCAGCATACGCTAGCTCTGAAGCATCACAGAATGCATGAAGTTCATAGCTTGGGTCCTTGAACGCTGGGGGCTTGAAGCACCTGGCTATCTTAGCTGTTGTCAAGTCAGAGAGTTCCATGACCCAACTCTTCCAACGTTGTATTTCTCCGTCTCCCACTTTCTCGTCCCATCCTTTGCTTTGAGCACAAAGATCCTGAAGCAATAGCTTAGCCACGAGGATGAAGGGAGCTACGAACCCCAGGGGATCGTACAGAGAGCTGGTAGCTGAGAGGATGCCTCTTCTCGTCATTGGAGTTTCCTTAATTGATACCCTGTAGTTGAATTCATCCGTATCTACATTCCATAGAACCCCGAGAGTTCTCTCAATTGGTAGGTGGTCAAGGTCTAAGTCAACAACGGAGGCAGCTCTTTCAGTGGCTGGCACAGATGTCAACACTTCTCTGTCGTTGCTTACCCACTTAGTAAGCCTGAAGCCGCCTCTTCTCAACATCTCACACAACTGGGAGAGCAGCCTCATTCCTTCTTCAGTGGTGGAGATGGACGTCAAACAGTCGTCAACATAAAAATTCTCAAGAACAGTCCTTGCAATATCTGCATCAAAGTCCTTTTGATTGTCTTGCACAGTTCTGCGCAGGGCAAATCCTGCACAGCTTGGTGAAGAAGTTGCACCGAATAGATGGACTAGCATCTGGTACTCCTTTGGGGTCCTAGACAAGTCTCCATCTTCCCACCACAGAAATCGCAGGGCATCAATATCACGTGGTGACACTCTGACCTGGTGGAACATTCCCTCTATGTCAGCTACCAAGGCCACTTTATCCTGGCGGAAGCGCATCAATACACCAACCAACTTGTTGGTGAAGTCGGGTCCCTGCAAGAGTTCACTGTTCAGGGAGACACCATGATATTCAGCTGCACAGTCGAAGACTACCCGGACCTTGCTAGGCTTCATGGGGTTAGTGACTGGCTGGTGAGGAAGATACCAGACTACTCCATTTTCAGCATCCTTGACACCTCCTTCCACCTCCTTAGCATGGCCTTTGCTGACGTAGTCATGAATGGTAGTCTTGTAGCCAGAATGTAGAGCTTCGTCTTTCTCCAACCTTCTCTTCAAAGACTGGAGCCTCCGTTCAACCATTTGGCGATTATTCGGCAAGGATGGTGGATACCGACGCCAGGGTAGGTCTATCTGATAATGGCCATCCTCCTGAGTTACCGAAGTTTCCATTGATGACCTTGCCCTTAGATCTTCAACTGACTCCCCAAGCTTCTCCTCTTTGTCACCAAGGCCATAGTCTAAAAGCCAGAAGCGCTTTACTTGGTCATGCAGTTTTTCCTCTGCTCGAATGTGGTTGACTCTAAAGTGATGTTGTCCCTTCTTACTTGATGTAGGGCCCAGGAGAGTCCATCCCAATGGTGAACGGATAGCATATGGCTCCTTCTTCTGACCTCTCCGTTCCTCTTGCACCCAAAAGGCTTCAGGAGTGTCGCTACCAATTAGCAACTTCACATCAGCATCACTAGTCGATGGAAGCTCTATCCCTCTCAAGTGGGACCACCCTTTGATATCTTCTTGGGTGGGTATGCTGCGACGAGAGACAGGGAGCTTCTTGACGGTCCATATCTTAGACATCTCTATCCTCTCCCCACCTTGGGCACCTTCAACTGATAGGCTTACTTCCATCCCTTGTCTTTCAACTTCTGAACTATTCACTGTTGTCAACCGGAAGTTCTTCCTGGTCCCTTCAAGACCAAGCTCCTCTGCTATTCCTTCTTCGTAGAGGGAGATGTCGCTTCCCTCATCTAAGAGGGCCCAAGTTGTCATCTCTTTCCCTTCATGCTTAATCTTGACGGGAAGTACTCTAAGGCAAACTTCTTTGCGTGATCCAACAGAGTTGCATTCAGCCTCCTGTGAGCTTGCAGCCGGTTCTTCACCGGCCCCAGTATGCATACTTGATCCTTCATGTGGCTTTGGTTCGGAATGTAAAAGTGTGTGATGTTTCCTCTTGCAGCCTTCTTTACTGCATACCCACTTTGAGTTACATCTTCTTGCAATGTGTGTTCCCTGGAGGCAATTGAAGCACAAACCCTTCTGTTGAACTAGGAGAAATCTTTCTTGAAGTGGTTTTGCTTTGAATTCATCGCACTTGTAGATGGCGTGTTTCCCTCCACAGCATGGGCACGAGTTTTCCTTGATGGTGTGGTCCTCTTTCCTGTCTTGGATTGCAAAGGAGGAGCCCTTGTAGGTGTTTCTTTGGCTCAATGGGGGAACAGGCTTGGGGTGCAGCTTCACAGATTTTCCTATGTTCTGTCCATATGCATTACTTCCCACCTTGGCCTGCTCTTCAACGAAGTTAGTCATATGGGAGAAGTTGGGTACAACCTCTGCCTCCATCAACTTGTGAGCAACGTTAGCCCACTTGGATTGAAGATAGATTGGTAGGAGTCGCTGTACCTTCAACAAGTTGTCGGTTGCACTCATATCTGCTGTGTAGCCCATCTGGCTGAGCGTCATCTGGCACCGTCTCATATCTCGTGCGAGATCCCATAAGCTCCCACCTTCACTGGATCTAATGGGAGTACGATCAACCACCTTTGTTATGTGGGCCCCTGCTACTATGTAATTCTTACCAAATTGGTCATACAATATACTCAATGCACGTCTGTAACCTACCGACTGTTCTAAAAGAACACAATTTTCTATAGCATCATGTGCTTTACCGGTACAAAACTGGATAAGATATGCCAATTTTTCTCTTTCAGTATGAACCTTGCATGCCACGTTTATCTCAAAATTGTTAATAAAACCCCAATACTGCACCGGGTCACCTGAAAATCTCTTTATCTCGGGCTTAGGCAAATTCATGGCTATGTACATCTGGGAACTAGTAACACATGTGTTTTCATTGCAATTATTCTTAGAAGGGGAAGGCATGTTTGATTTTACCGGTTGTGCATTACATGTAGCAACATTGTCATGACTAATGCTTACAGGCATGTTTACCTCAGGCTGATTATCTAATGCATACAATTTACTTGTTTCACACCAATTGTTTACATCTACCTGTACTTGTGCATTACTGTTTACCACTGGTTTGATTGGTTCTCTATCAGTAAACTCCTGCATCCAAATTGCAGCTTCTACATCGGCACTTTCAATTTCATTTTCTACTTCAAGTGTTTTCAGTTTTTCCTTGAGTTCATATTCCTCTCTTCTAAGTTTTTGTTCCTTCAGCAATTGTTCACATTTTAGTTTAGCCAGTTCTCGCTTGACCTTAGCTTCAGCCAATTTCACACTTGATACACTGCGTCTTGAAATACTTGATGATGTCACAGACCTTTCATCTACGGAAGTCACAGCCTCATCAGCAACTCCAGCCCCAGTGATGTTCCCTTCTGCGCTGGTAGGTCCACCATGTGCTGTGCTTAAAGCCCTTTCTCCGTCCGGCAGTTGTGCATTCATCTCCATGACGAATAAGTTGTAAACTTTATGTAACTTCTTAACACTTGTTACATGGTAGGTATATAATGCATGTCCAAACGCGCTAACAAGGAGTCTTAACAAACAGTTCTTCTGCTTAACTTCAGCTGTTTATTCTTCAAGTTCAACTGGTCCAGTGTCAGCGGTTTACTGTAACAACAACAACAATAACAATGAGAGGGCTTAACAATAATCCCAAACATAATAACTTGAATCATCAATTGTAACTGTGATTATATCTTGAACTGAGCTAAATCCCTAATGCCATGTTTTTGTCTATTATCCACTTTCAAGTGAGACAAGAGATTATTTAAATCAGCAATAATTAAGTGCTTAGATTCTAATAATAGAAATGCTCGACCCAACAATCTTTACAACACAAGGCAGCACGACTCTTCCTACAGTCTACAGTAACGTGTGAAAGAAATGCACATTTTATAACCTACGCAAACCCCTTGCAGTACCATACATACATGAACCATGCTGTTTACACAAGAAACCATGTGACTGAATTTACAACAACAAAACCCTTTATAAATCTTATATCCAAGTAGCCCAAAACTTCATTAATCCATACTATGAAGATAAATGTATTATATGTTCCATTTACTCACCAACTGTTGCATTCCTAGGAGTGAATTATCCCTTTTTATTTGCCTTTGTCTGAAAGTTTCGTCTTCTTTCATCTGGTCTCAAAAAATGCAATGAATCGACAAATGAGGGCGCGGTAACACAAATACGCCGCTACAGACATGTTATTGAAAAAACAAGACCCACTTTGACCTTCGAAACCGTGACCCCAATTTGACCTATCTTCCGGTCCAAACAGGAAGTTCATATTAAAAAGATCACATTTCCTGAAGTCATGAAGTCATAATCTGTGTGCCAACTTGTAGCTTACTACTAACATTTTATTCACAAACGTGACCCCGATTCGACCTTTCTTCCAGTCCAAACTGGAAGTTCAACTCAAAAACAAAATCACAATTCCTGAACCAGGTGGGGTGAGGGTACAAATTAGGGTCCTAGAGCACATTGTTCAGTTAGAATGAAGGTAAAAGTTATAGAGTTATTTTCAGGGTCAGGTTTTAAAATGAGTCGGTATCAGAATGACGATCAGGTTTAGGTTTTTGGGAACACTGAAAGTAAAAAATAAAGGTCTGTCAAATGTGAAGGGTCGTCATGATCTGAAAGTCAGGCTCACTATTAACGGTCTGGAGCGTTTAATCAAAAGTAAAAACAAAAAGGAACAGCTTTGTGTTTGTTCACTAACGCCTAATAATAATATTATAATAATAAACAGTGTTTATATAGCGTAAACAAATCGCCTAAAAAGACGCTCAAGGCGCTTAACAGATATAAAGATGTAAAACAAGAAGCCAATAAACATACCGATAAATATAAAAAAACTGTAACAGAAACAGGAATTTCATGAACCCCCTTAAAAACATGAAACTACACTAAAAACTTATGTCTTATGAAGGAGGAAAGAAAAACAAAAGAGTAGACCTAATACACTTCATGGATGCAGACAATGCAAATAAAATTAGTGTAAAAGAAACTACAACTCCCAAGATAACCCCAGGATCTCCACTCCCAAGATGGTGCCGAAGGATAATAGAACGGCCCGGGGATCACGGAGAGTCGTAGTTTAATTTACTTAAAGAGGGCCCCCTTCAGAATCAATCCACCAAACACTCACTCAACCACCCCCCCCCCCCCGGTGCTCCCAGTGTAAAGTTGTCCCAGCAATTCTTCCCTTGATGAGAAATTAACAGTTTACCGATGGTGCCAAACGTATTGATTGTACAACCAGCACCCCACACACAACTGCCCCTCCCATTTATTGGTGGGTGTCATTGGGGATTTTGTCCCAGTCAGTGTGTGTGTCCCCCATGCCCATACGGTAAATAATTAACGTGGGCTGAAGGAAGTTGCTTCAAAAGAGGGCGCTATCAGATTAAACTTCACTAACACCAAATTCGCTGTAGCAGGGGATGATTCTCCATGGGAACATAATCTCCTATCACACCAGCCCCTTGGATAGCTTGGGTGTAAAAACACGATAGTTTTTACAATGAGATGCGTGTCAAATCATGGTCAAATCTAACACAAAATCTTATTCAAATCTCAACACACATTTCCCTTTCCGATCCCAAAGAAACTCTGCCATGCCCCCTCTTTCGGTAGCTTTTTGTCAGCTACCCATTCCATAGCACTCGACTCATCATCAACACGGTACGATCACGTGGTTCAATCTATCCAATCCGTGGTTTCATTTAAAGTAGCAGTCGCTCTCGCCCAGAAGCAACATGGCGGCGTTTGGTTCTTCCGCTAGTAGTGACAAGCACCCTGTAAAATCGGCCGCAGATAAAATGCCTGAAGTTGTCCGTGGCCAAATTTTCGATGTCGCCCCGAGGTATACTGGGCTGGCGTACATCGGGGAAGGGGCCTATGGTATGGTATGGTAAGTGTTGTTTCCTTAGAAGTAATTTTGACAATATAAGCCTCAAAAGTTCAGTGTTAAGAAACTTGGTCAATTGCGACTGCACACAGTGAGTACTGCACTGCTGATGGACCGACAGAACTGGCCAAGTTTGAAGGTCGAGTTGGTAATTCTTTTTAGAGACCGTTTATTTTGCAAAATACGCAATGTTTTTTGTTTTGTTATTACCCCAAACAGGTCCCAGATAACGCTGTTTTGGTTGATATCAATATAATCAGAGTTGTCATCACAATCACATCATGATGATGATCAGTCACTCTAGTCTAGTAAACATGGTAAATCATAAAAATGATCTGACTTAGCATGCTTAGCCCAGGTTGGACTCCTCCGTTGCATACAACGCGACGGAGTCCAGGGTATAAAGGTCCCCCGTACCATTGCGACAAAATTTACACTTCAAATTTTTCATATTTTTACCTTATTGAGGAAGCTGAACTTTTACTTACATGTTCCTTAAGACCTTAGTTTTAGCCGGAACTCACTGGAGGCCTGTGTGAAAATTGTTGAATTTTCTCCTTTGATGTTATTATTTGTGAAAACAAATTGACATTTACGTCTCCATCACTGCACGTCATAAACCAAGAGCTTGTAAAGGCTAACGCGCATGTGCAAGTTTTGTATACGCATCCGGTTGCTATGCATTTCGCACATGCGCATATGATTTTACACGGTCGAGCGGTACACATGTACATGATGGTTAAAATTACAGTGCAGAACTCCGACATATTTCTGGAAATAATCTCACCCATGGATATATTTGTTAGTTGTGAACTCATCCAAAGTGTAGTAAATGTCACCAAGAATATATGAGCGGAATTCCAGCTTCTCAAATAAGGTAAAAATAGGAAAATATTGTGGTCAAATTTGTGTTCGCATTGTAAAGAAGCTTTATACCCAGAACGTCAGTCAGTGCCACTGCACTGACTGACGTCCTACCAGGGCTAGATCTGACTCTGATCTATTCTGAGTCCGAGTCAGTGATTATAATTTTTATATTTATAAAAATCTGGTTATACTTTTCTTTGTATTACCGACATGCACAAAAATGAAAATGCCATAAATAGCCTGAAATATGCAACAAAAATGCTGAAATTGAGGATAATAATATTATTTTATTTTTGCCCTTACATCACATGTGTATGAAGCATTGTATAGGCCTACTCGGTACTTTCCCTATTTCTATGAAAAAATCAACAGGTAAATGACTCCAGGGTGGGAATTGAAGCCAACCATTGCATTGCTAAAGCAGATGTCTTACCACAAGATCTCCGAGCTAGCCCGGTGGCTAGAGGCAGGTTGAATCCTACATTTGCTTGTTGATTTTTTTCCACAGAACTCGGTAAACATGGTAAAGTACTGAGTATACAGTGCTTAATACATATCTGTCATGTTTAAGGGTAAAAACCAAATAATATTCTTTCTCCCCGATGCGAAATTAGCATCTATTGGTTTGAGGATGTTTTGAGATCCTGAACAGGGTTTGAATTTTGTTTTGGGGGACCCATGACCGCAGCGCTTTATGTAGCTCAAAATATTTACTGGACCAGAATTTTGCGTACAAGACCATAATCGAAATGAGAAGAAAAAATGTTAATAGACACAGTTTAAAAATTGAACTGTTTGAGTTTGAAAAAGCACTAAGAGAAGATTTACTCATTTGTATTATGGATTGAAGTATTCTTCAATAATCAATAGAATTATATTCAGACTGAAAGTCAACATTTGAACACTAACACAAGACCGCAGGGCTAGGAGTTGTCCGGTCATGAGTTTACTGGGCCGATGCTAAAATCACTGGCCTCGGGCCTGCAGTCCAGTGTAAATTTCAAGCACTGCCGAAGCTGCCACTTATTTTTAGAATTAATGTACAGACAGAATGATAAGTGATGCATTTACCTGTCAACTTTTCCCAAATCCACCAACCCAATAGCTTGGGTTGGAAAGCAAATCCAGAGGTTGGAAAAGAATACTTAAGATTACTTTACTTTCAGGTTCATTATTTATTCTAGATCTAGATTGCTGCCATTTAAATTTGTCCATGAAAAGTAGTTTTTGCTTAGCATCTCCACCCGACCAGTAAAAATGCCTACTAATGTGATAGAAATTGAAAGTAAAAGTAAAAAGTGTAAAATAGAATTATTGAACTTAATATACCCAGGGATGAGACACTAGAAATCATTTCAAAGTCATTTCAAGAAAGCTAGTAACAAAATATATGGATCACAATGTGTCTTTTGATTGGTGGAACACGGCACGTCATGTGTCATCCTTTATTTTGCCTTAATTTTTGCGACGTTGGACCATCATAATCATCGTATATGGAAATAAATATAGGACGGATATTGTTTTTCGATGCTTAATTTAATTATAAGCGTCAATCCCAAATCAATCCTGCTCGTCCGTCCAAACAAGGCAAGTTGGTGTCCACATGGAGTTATCCATGTTATTGAGAAGGGGTTTGTAGAGTTTTCGGAGTGTGTGGTGGACTAGTTTCCGTGTCTATTTAATGTTTATTGTGAAACATTTTCATATGAAATCAAGTGTGATTTATATAAAACAAATATTAAATGCAATTTGTTCGTGCATTGTCGCAGAATATACTCACTCAAGCCTCAACCTTAAGCTTCAGAGGGTCAAGGCCACTTGGCCTTGAAGGCTCCAAAAAAGAGAGGGGCACCAAGGCCAACTGAAAGGGCACCAAGGCCATTTTCAAACTTTTATTTGTTAATGACATGTATACTCCAACACGCTCACTTGACAAAAAATCGTTGCCCCAGAACACAGAATTCTTGGAAAAAATCATACACAAAAAATATTAAGAAAGTTAATTCCCTGCGTGCTCATATGAAAAAATATCAATCCCGGATCACCATCGCCCCATCTCCCCACCCAACCCCAATGCTCAATAAAATATGTTGTTCCGGAAAATTCAACCAGACCTTGAAGTTGAATATAAAATTCTTGAAAAACAATATTCTTAAAAATAAATATCGGCTTAACAATTTCACCAAAAAAACTCGCGTCTAAACGTTGCACTTTGCTGCTGCTCCAGCCAATTCGACCTCGTGCTTTTTCTTTACGTCTGTTATGGGATTGCATGATGATGGATCAATATTGAATTGATAGATTATGATAAAGATTTCCGAATTTTTTGCACCGTTAACTGCTCCGATTTTGACATTTCCACGCGTGTACACAAACGTTTGTTTGACAACGAAAAAGAAAGTTGCAACGGAGGCAGGTCGCTGGTTCACAAACATTTATCCAATACATTTATCTAAAAGAACAAGCCTTGGATACCAGCGAAATAGCGAGAAAAAAACATAGACTGAATCCCGCTCCCGGCCCCATCCCCTACACATACAGATCTCAATAGACAGAATCAATGCGAAAATGTGTAATTCAGTGTAGGGACCTGTAGCCAGTCTATACATTAGAGTAGTCTGGTGCCGTGCTTTTAGTAGTAATCAACTCAACAACGTTTGATATGGTTGCCATGCCACATTCTCCACACTGCAAATACTTCGGTATTTTGGGCGATGTCAAACAGCCTTATGAAAACTAGTGTGCGGGAGAGCGTACGTTACGTACGTCCAGAAACAATTTGACCTTAATTAAATGGGTCACAACGTTAACATTATTTTTAATAACACTTTCAAATACATAATATAATGGAGTGGAAAGGGGCACGACGGCCAAGTGGCCGTAAGGTACATGTTTTTTAAAGGGGCATCACGGCAATTCGCCAGGGCATCGCGGCAATGGCCGCTGGTGGCCGCTGTTAAGGTTGAGGCCTGCTCACTCTGTATTATCTGGCTTTATTATTTCACTCGGCTCCGCCCCGTGAAATTGAATAGTCCAGATTTCACCTCTTGAATATTCTGCAACAATATTATTTGATATTTATATAATATATAGTAGCATATATTTCATTCAAAGGACAAGGTTTTGTTCGTGTTAAAGGGTGTGTACAACATTGGTAAGAATGAAAATATAAATGCTCACAGATTTGCACATAACTCACATGGTATAAAGATGGTCATGGTAGAAAACTTCCCTTGAAATAGTTTTGCTTGAAATGCCATAGTTTTTAAGAAATGAGTAAAATAATAGTATTTATCCTGCAGTATAAATTCCGATTTTTGAAAAAAAGTTAAAACACAAAAGGGGGTTTTTCACTGTTTTCTCATGACTCCAAAGACCGATTTCGGTTAAATTTTCACAGGTTTGTTATTTCATGTATATGTTGGGTCACATCGAGTTTGGATACAGGTCTTTGGCAATCACCAATGTTGTACACACCCTTTAAACCAATTTCCTTCCTCGATAGTTTAACTACTACTTGTTAGGGCCATGATAAAGCCAAACCCCCAAAATACCAAGAGTCTAAAATTGACATACCCTGCAATAGGTGCAACTGAATGTATGCTTCAGTACATTTTTGGATCCACATAACTTCCCAACATGTAAATCAGTTCGATTCCATCATGTGAAGCAGCATACTACTAGACAACATATTTTACAGGTGTCTGGTAGTGTTTAACAAAATCTGTTAAAACAACTTGGTATCTTCAATTGAGACTTCCATTTCCTTTCTGTGTGAAACCCAACCTTATGATCTCAATGACAAATCAAATTTGGGGACCCCTACAGCTTACCATTAACATCCATGTCACTGACAGTTTGGGTTACATCAAAGTACAACCTTAAAGGAACGTTACAGAACTGGTAATTAAAACTTTCTTTAAGATCACAGATTTACATAAAACTTACACGGTCTAATGATGATGATAGTAGAAAACATCCCTAGAAATATTTTTGTCTGAAATGCCATATTTGATGAGAAATAAATAAAACTAATTTCCGATTGGAGTTTATCGCCCATCAGCGTTTTATTCATGCATTGTCAGGGCTCGAAATTAACACTGGACCGCAGGCCCGAGGCCAGTGATTTTAGCGTCGGTCCAGTAAACTTTATACCGAACAACATAATAAAAGTATTATTATTACATAATAAAAGTATTATTATTACATGAAATGAATAATCTTTCATTAAATAAATGTATTTAAATCTCAGTTTGAATTTTTTTGGTTATATTTGTTGTCAAATTATTTCCGAGCGCGGAACATCCAACCCGGCCGACCGTTCTTCGTACTTCAAAGTTCCCTATCCAGTTTGCTCATGCCCAGGACCACTGCACTGGGCTCAAACCATGCTTTAGGTGCCCATGGGGACGAGCGAACGGCACCCTCCGTGCATGCGTGATGTTTGAACTGGTGCCCGGCGGAACACCACAGTACAGCGCTTCGTTGGTTTACCACTGACCATGTGCATGGCATGATGTCACTTTAAAGTCTGATACCTTGCACCAACGAATTATACAGTGTTGAAATCATATTAATGACGTATAGGTTGTATTCTTTCAACACCACACATCCCTGTGTTGCATGGATTAAAAGTAACGTCTTGTTTCCACACGTCTTTTCATTCTTCGTATGTTAAAATTTTAAATGTTGTTGTCCTGTCAAAACGATCGTCAAAACTTATTTCATTTTTTCTATGGCAGCAATCATCGTGTAAAAAGAAGGTATGTGGAAATTTCTTGAAGGGGTTTCAAAGCCAAAACTGCCTGTTAAGCAATCTGCAAGTGAAAAACTTGCACAGGCGCAGAAGTATGAAAAAACAAGTTAACTTTTGGCAAAAGAAGTTTTGGTGTGTTTTTGTTGCGTTTTGGATGTTTTCTTCTCATATGACTTCGGTCTAGTAAAAAATGTTCCGGTCAAGTAAAAATTCTGAACAACAAGCCCTGCGGTCTTGTGGATTTTTTCCCCAAATTCGAGCCCTGATTGTATAACACATGCAAATGTGTAATCGTTTTTTCACTATTTTCTCGTGACCCAGATGGCCGATCGATCTCAAACTTCTACAGGTTTGTCAGTTTATGTATATGGTGGATTATATAAAGTGCTTACACTGCCAGCAACTGTTTTGTTAGCAAAAACCAATTCTGTAATGTTCCTTTAAACATGTTCGTCATGTTTGTGGTTGTACACCATGTTCAAGGTTGTGCTGGTTTTTGTCTTTTGTTTTGTGATATTCTAAAATGGTGTCACCTTTCACTTGTGGTGGTGAAGTCCTTTCCTGTATTTGAAAACAAGTTTAGGCAATGTATTGATTTCACTATAAATACATAAAATACACAGAGCATGGAGGGAAATTCCTTCTTTTAGAGGTTCAAGGCTTAAAACATAAACATCTAGATGATCCTAATCTAGTGTGTTGAGAATAGATTTTGTTAGAATTCATGATTAATGTATAATGGACTGACATGTTACTAGATTTGTGTAGACAACCAGTATTTTTATCCTTGATTTTAACTCAACCTGACTAAAATTGCATCTTTGGAAGCCTGTTAGTGTTAGTGATTTGTGACATTGCTAAAGGACAAAAGTCTACTCCAGCGTTTTACTTTACCTTTAAATGTGAAGATACATCTCTATACAGTGACCACCGAACCGTGTCCAAACCTGACACCGAACCGTTCAAGATGACTCCTTCCAAGCATTAATTGACCTCTGAGTTTGCATTTTACTCAGTATCTATTATTCATGAGTCATAGCATATTATGATGAAGAAGAAGTAATGAGAAATATTTCAAGCAAAGTGTATAATTAATTTCTGATGCACTTGAAGTAGCCCAAAATGCACATGTAGTTGGGAAGGTAGTGCATTCTGCTCTACCAGCCAGGATCCTAGTGGATGATACCCATGCCTACATGCTTATCCTTACGGACTTTGAAGGGGGTAACCCTGTTTCAGCCCCAGTAGTATTGGCAATGTGCCTTTAAAGGCATCGTACACGTTTGGAAATTGTCAAAGACCAGTGTTCTCACTTGGTGTGTCCCAACATATGCATAAAATAACAAGCCTGTGAAAATTTGAGCTCAATTGGTTATCGAAGTTGCAAGAAAATGATGAAAGAAAAACACCCTTGTTGTACAAATTTGTGTGCTTTTAGATAGAATAATAAAATCTTCTTGCAAGAAGTTTTATTATTTTAGTGAGAAATTACCTCTTTCTCAAAAACTACGTTACTTCAGAGGGAGTCGTTTCTCACAATGTTTTATAATATCAACAGCTCTCTGTTGGTCGTTACCAAGTCAGTTTTTATGCTAATATATATTTTGAGTAATTACCAAACGTGTACGATGCCTTTAAGTAGTTGATTTTGGTTGACAGCCAAAATCAGTTAAGTGTAGACCTCACCTTGAAGTGGCCATCCGGCCTTGTGAGATTAGGCAATTTCTCATTAAAAAATAAAAAATAAATAAAAAAAGTTGTAAATTTCTACACATGAAACCAGGCAAAATTCTCTTCAAGTGGTCCGGCTGGCTTCATACCGTATCCCTGGTTCATATGGCATGGACCAGTGAAAAAGCTGGCAAACTAGTGAAATGAAAAGCTACATTGTACATGTACATGTCCCCTAGCTAGTCACTGAACAATTTATGGAAAAACCCTGCAGTGCCCAAGTTCGTATAATTTAGATGTGTTTGTCAAATTGGTTGCCATTTAAAGACTTCACAGAATGAGAGTAATTTCCCAGGTCCAGTGATTCTTGCTACATGTGCAGTGTATCATTATTGAGTGTATAATCCACTCCCATAAATTCAAACAAATCGTTCAATTAATTGAGCTCTTCTTACCTGTCAGAATTTCAGTCAAATCAGGCATGATATTTTTCCCGATTTTAATCTGATTTTAGATTTTTTCACTCTCAGAAAATCAGTAAAATTTGTATTAAATAACCCCAAAAAGTATATCTAGGCCTGTGCCATACATGTAGATCAGGTGGTCGGGTTGGCGTTGTTGTATCTTTCCTCACCTTCCACCTCTAGGACCTCGGTTCAAATCACGCCGGGGCACTTTGTGGATTGGGTTTTCAGTCCCTACCTGACTGTGTCGGTTTTCCCTGGAACAATTCTCTGGGGTTTTCGTCCCACATCTAAAACTGAAACTTCCTTCCTTGTCTTCTCTCTCCATTGGGTTCTTGGCTAGTACAGTGATTAATTTCGCTTTTCTGAAAGTCCTTGGCTTCACAACTAGAATAAATAAATGAAAATGAAATCAGCCCATGCACTCATTAAAATTTTCCTTTTTTTTTGTGTCAAGGGTTGATTATCATGTCATTGAAATACTTGAACATTTTGGGGGGTTTTCAACTGAACAATGTTTAACATGTTATGTTAAATATTTCTTGTTTTACAATTCACTGTTGGAACTCTGACTTGATGGCCTCTTCAAGTGCCAAGTCAGGAGCTTCAACGTGTTGACAATTGCTGTCTGGTAACAAATTCACAGCAATTCTGTCACATCACACCAATTCTTGAAAGTTTCCATTAGCGGTCTGTTTGGCATACAAAGTCCTTCTCTTTCCTTTCGGTCATCTTCTAATTAAAGGGACACGTTGCCTTGGATCGGGCGAGTTGGTCTAACCGTTTGTTATAAAATGCATATGGTTAGAAAGATGTTTTAAAAGTAGAATACAATGATCCACACAAATATGTCTCGAAATCGCGTGGTTTTCCTTTTACATCGTGAAAAAACACAGTCGGCCATTTTGTGGAGTCAACATTTTGACTCCACAAAATGGCTTTGTGTTAGTTCACAAAGTAAAAGGAAAACCATCCAATTTTGAGGCATATTTGTGTGGATCATTGTATTCTACTTTTATAACGTCTTTCTAACCATGCATTTTATAACAAACGGTTACAAACGCTTTTTTGTTGACCAACTCGTCCGATCCAAGGCAACGTGTCCCTTTAACATCCACAAGCCATCTTCCTTAAGTCTCCAGTCATCCAATGACTACTAAAGTACTCTTCTCTAACTGTGTCCCTAAATCAAAACATGAGATGACAGAGCATATTGGATCCAGATCGGCAACTGTGGAGTAGACTCCATAAATCAGTTAAGACTCACTGAGACTGTTTATAACTTTAAGAACAAACAGCAAACTCATCTAATGAAAAGTGTGCCTCAATGGCATTAAATCTTTGTTGTGAACACCCTTGGGTGGATATGTTTCCAGTGAACATTTTCCCTGTACAAATGTATAAGGCAAAAATAATGTAAACAAATCATGTTTAGCGTCCCCGTCCTCTTCCTTTTTAGAGGCCGCCTGCTTGGGTTTTTTTATTTGTTTTTTTTTACAGAAAAAAACAATAAATTTTGAACGATCCCTGACGAAAAAAATAATTTTTGAAATAAATTAAGATCGTATTTTAGACTTCAGCACACAGACAAAAGCACACTGAAAAAAGCTGGCAACCATCTTTAAAAAAGTGTGTCGGACGGCCATTTTTGAAGAAAACAAAATAAAAATAAAAGGGCCTTCTTCCTTTTTTCAAAAAAGGCAGGACGCTAAACATGATTTTTTTTTGGCCTTACAGAGCAAAATGCTACACAAAAGTAATGTATCAGTTGCTACTAAAAAATCACCATTTCCTACTCAATATTAGCATTCAGTGTGCACAAAACTTGTTCAGTTTATATATTTTGCTACATGCAAAATTGATGGACGAAATTGTTCCTTGAATGTCTTTATTATTGTCGTCATTAATTTACAACTGACAATGGTTGTCAAACTTGTCTTGCCATGCTTGAGAAATATCATCAGAAGCTAAAGTTCTCGAAAATCAAGTAAAACAATAAAGAAAACGATCATAAAGGTTGACCTAACTACTGCTTGCCTTTTCAATATCATCCACAATGCTACTGTAATTTTTTAAGCTAGATAAATTGTGCGGTTGAATTATTTCAAATGGTGTGTCAACTTGATGAAAAATGTTACAAAGAGTACAACGATTTTTAAAAGTAACAATAACTGGGGTTTTAAAGACTTCCAGAGTGCATGTAACCAAGCAACCTTTAAGGCACTAAAACAAAGATTCTGCTTCCGGCTATCAGACTGACCCTTATTTTACAGCAAGAATATACACTTTTTATTTGGCTTACCAAAAAAAGAAGGAAAAAAAAACCCTCAGCGGCAGTTTAAAGGAGCACAATCGTTGTGATCGTATTCTGATTGTGGCTGGGCTTGGGAACATGAAATCTCACCCAGTTACTACACGCGCGCATGCACGTTAACCATCACATCAAAAACAAAAGCTTTAAAGGGCACCATTATTATCATCACGCACGCATGTGCAATAACTGGGTGAGAGTTCAGAATTTAATGTCTGGCCACAAATTCACTGATGATCACGACGACAATGACCCTTTAAAGGAAAACATTTCCTGCTTTTAAAAATGTTTTAACCAATAATGTCTCTTCGATTTGAGGGAGTGAGTCTATTTTGTAATCCACCGCGTAACTAATCCAGCGAAAAATACCCGCTTTGACCTCGCAATGGTGTCTAGTGAGGCCTATCATAGTTTTACGATTGGCATGACATGATAACTAGTTTCATACATGTTTTCCCTATGGCGGTAAAGGCCTCCATTCAAATCAATGTACAGCGTGCATGGGTTTACACACCTGAGCACAATTGGAAATTACCTTGACCACGCTAGGAAAAAATAATCCGCACTCTTTACAGATTTTTAAAGAAACTTTAAATGAGTTTCAGGTTGCGTTAAAGGGTCTGTATACGCTTGGTAATGACTCTGAAAATTAATGGCAATAAAAACTTACTTGGTAAGAAGTACAGCAGCTTTGGACAGTATGATGCATTTTGAGAAACTTTTCACTTCATGGTACTGCGGTTATGGAAAAACATATCACTCTTATCCCAAAAATTTGAATCTGAGAAGCTTTACTGACAGTAACGTTTCTCAGATCGTGTATTCCAATTGCAGATTATTCTTCCTGCATGGACATAACCACTCCAGATTTTTGGCAATATCTCAAAAACGCGACCACCTTTTGAAATGAAATTTTCACAGGTGAGTTTTATGGTATATATCTACAACTATAGGATTGAAACAAAAAGTGGGTTCCAATTACCAAACGTATACAATCCCTTTAGTGATGATACACAAGATTGTGCTGTTATCCAGTGAGTTTGTTATGCCAGTTGGATTAGTTTTTGGTGTATGATTCATACATTGTGAACGTGGCAGCTGGGTCATTCCGTGTCAAATCAACCAGTTTTTTGAAAACTTGTGTGTAGAGGGAAGAGTGAAATCATACAGCCGTGTGCAAGCAAATCATGAGATGAGACCAAGTGTGACCACAAAAAAAACGAGTTGATTGTATTCGATACTATATGCATCATATAGAAAGTATTTTTAAGGACATGCAAAGAAAATAGTAGGACCGGAACGCACTCAAAATGTTCAAAAAGCTTAAAGTTTTGTCTTTTATGAAGCTTCTCCCTTTGTCGAGTGAGGGAAGCAGACCTTTTTCCTTCTTTTTTTTCCAATGATAAACATTTTTTGTTCTTTTCTACGTAAACACTTGTGTACACATGTAGCTTTAAAATCAACTATCCCCATGTACTTATTTTGCTAGCCTACGCCAGATCACCATATATCTACATGTATATTAGTGCATGTAGTAATGTTAAATGAACATGTACACACACACATTGTAAATCGTTATACGTCTTACATGACCTTATCTTTTTAAAATGTTTACATACTGAGTTGATAGGCCTATTTGATGATAGTTCCAACGCTGTCTTTGTTTGAGAGTAGAGGTCATTTTAACAGGATAAGTGGCAAAGTGATACGGAAAGAACAACCGGAAAATTAACACTATCTGCTTACCAGCTGTAAGAAGATATTTTGAGCTGTGAAAAACAAATCAACAATCTTCATGTGAATTTTGTATTTGTACATGCATGTTAAAGCAAAGACAGTGTACTACATGTATGTACACTGGAGCTACATGTACTGTACCTAATCAGGGCTCGAAATTAACACTGGACCGTAGGCCTGAGGCGCGTGATTTTAGCATCGGGCCAGAAAACTCATGACCGGACAAGTCCAGCAGTCTTCTGTTTTTCAATTCAATATCTTTGTTTAAAAAAAAAATATGTTCAAATGTTGAGTTTGAGCCTGATAAATATTTGTCAATTCTGCTGAGTATCAAAGTTTACTTACCCACAAGACAAAAAGAGAAAGTTAGTGTTTGACAGTTCAAATGTTAAAACCTGTCTTCTCCTTTTGGCAGACGCGGTTCTAGAGCCACAAGTTGCGGGGGGCTAGACCTTTTTCACGTGACGTCACCCTCTAACTATCGCTACTTCTATTTCATTTTGGGAGTCGAAAAGCAAGATATATATCGCGCATTTTTCGTGCATAAACCATTCCTGTTACATCAGCAACAGAAGAGAGAGGTTTTCCACTAACGACTTGCTCATGTCTACTTGATTAGTGAAATGCGGCGTCCTTTTCGGGCAAACTCATCGACAACTTTGTCGGGATGTTGGAGTAGTTCCTGTGTCATGTCACGCTCTATTGCGAGGCCACATAGATGAGTCAGTCGGCTGTTGCTCATGGTAGCACGTAAATATGTTTTTACTCTTTTCATCGTGGAAAAACTTCTCTCTGCTGTTGCTGATGTAACAGGGATGGTACAGACCAGTTGGAAGAAGCGGAGGAGGTCAGGGAATGCTGATTTCAATTTAAACAACCGTTCCATAGTTTCCTCCGTTGAACCTGGTGCATCTTTTAGGAACATTTGATGTGCCACACCTACCTGATGCTCCAGGTTATTGGGGTCCATGTTAATGTTTGGAAACTTTGCAATCATACGTCCCATGTCAGCAAGACGAAGAAAGCGATCTGATTCTGGGTTAGCTGGGTCGCATGCAATCGTCTTCATTTCCAAACTGGGACTGGTTTTTATGTTCATGTAATGCAAAACAAAACGAGGCGGAAGCGCGCGCCTGCGGAAACCACCAATTCCAAAAGCACCGGGCAATTGTCCGATGTAAAACATTTAACCGTACGTGTAGTCTAGGCCAATACTGTAGTATATGTGACAAGACCGTGCGAATCTATTCATTTCAATTTCTAATGAAGATTCAGTATTTTCCAGCATGTATCTTCTTCTTCTTTTTTTCCTTTGCATTTTTTTTTGGGGGGGGGGCTAGACAAAAGTTTAGGGGAGCTAAAGCCCCCCTAGCCCCCCCCGTAGAACCGCGCCTGCCTTTTGGTTATTGTCTTTTCTCAATTTGATTCTGGTCCAGTAAAAAAAACTGAGCTACAAGCCCTGCGCCTGCGGTCTTGTGGAACTTTCCCCAAAATTCAAGTCCTGCTGATATTCAAATCATACATGTAGCAGGGCTCAAAATATACACCGGAACGCTGACCCGAGGCCAGTGATTTTAGTGTCGGGCCAGTAAACTCAAGTTCTGCAGTCTTGTGCTTTACAATTGAATCCTCACTGTGAAATAACTTTAATTTAAAAAAAGGATTTTCAAATGTTGACTTTTGAGTCAGATAAACATCTTTCAATTGGCCATATTTTTGACCGCATGAGGGCGCTTTCTTCAGGGAGTGTCTCGCATCACAATTACAGTTTCATCTTATTTTAATTGGCTGTATGTCTAGTTTTCTTGCATCAGTGACGAAACACATAAACATAATAATAACAAAAATGAAAAAACCCTGTTTGTTTAATTGTTTTTCATCACGTAAAAACTGGTCCACAAACGCCCTCACACGGTCAAAAATATGGCGAATTCTGTTCAGTATCAAAGTATACCCAAACATTATAAGACAAATAAGATCTTCTCTTGGTGTCATTCAAATGAAAGAAGTTTAGTATAGGCTTTTCTCATGTTGATTCTGGTCTTGTAAAAAAGAATTCTGGTTCAGTAAAAAAGTTGAGCTACAAGTCCTGCAGTCTTGTGGATTTTTCACCCAAATTCGAGCCCCGCGTATGGAAATTATTCTAAAGAAATTGGGCAGAAAGGGGCATGGTTTTGGATCATTAACTGTTACAGTCCCAAATCCTTCTGTTATTGCCAAAGTGAAGGATTCAGAAGGACTGGGGCCGGTAGGCCCAAACTACAAGTGCTTATCACAGGGTCGGGCATACCAATCTATTAAAGTCCAAACAATTTGGTGTGGAGTGACATAGGAGAAGAGAATATTGGAGGGATTGGGCCACAGCTAGCCAAACTGCCTAGTCTGTAAAACAAGGTATTAAAACAATCAAACATTGCAATATGAGCAACTTACAATACAGCGCTACAGTGCCCCTCTACAGTTTACACAGGAGAGGCTTTTTTCAAAAAAACAGTGGTCACTTAGTCAGTTTTGGGCCGTGAAATTGCTGAAATGAATGTGATAAAAACATTCATGGAGACCTTGCTGCTTTATGAAGGAAACATCACTCCTGTATTTTCAATAAGGTTTTGGTCGCCAACTTGTCAACCTTTTTCCCACGATACACTGCGAAAGTGGCCTTTCCTGAGCAAACTGTAGAGGGCGTACTGTATTGTGAATCGCTGGAAGTGTCGTGGCCGAGCAGTTAAGAGCACCGAATTCAAACTCTGGTGTTTCTTATCAGCAAAGTGTGGGTTCGAATCCCCAGCCGTGACACTTGTGTCCTTAATTAAGCAAGACACTTAACCATTGCTTCGTCCTTCGGATGGGACGTAAAGCCATTGGTCCAATGTGTTGTGTAATGCATGTATAAGAACCCAATGCACTTATCGAAAAGAGAAGGGGTTCGCCCCGGTGTTCCTGGTTGTGGCTGCTGAATGCGCCGTAGCACCTTGTAAAAAAACATTATAAGGTGCTACATAATTGGGTCTCATAATTCATAACTTCAATAACCCATCTTTCTGTATAAAGTATATACTAAGCGCCTTGAGTACCTTGTTTGGTAGATACGTGCGCTATATAAGACTTTGATATTATTATTATTATTATTATTATTATTACATACGTACGTATCAGAAATATGGTTTTTAAATTAATTTGTTGACTTGCTGTAGTAATCAATAACAATTTTCAACGTATTAAGCCACAAAGGCCGTTTGGAAAAAAAAGATGTCTGTGTGGTCTTGGGTGAGTTTCTTCCTCAATGGTATAATGTGATTAACTTAAGGATTTATGTACGTACATTGTACACACATGTAGTACTCTTGGGCTCCCCCTTAAAGTCATCGTACATGTTGGTAATTGTCAAAGACCAGTGTTCTTGTTTGGTGTATCCTAACATATGCATAAAATAACAAGCCTGTGAAAATTTGGGCTCAATTGGTCATCGAAGTTGCAAGAAAATGATGAAAGAAAAAACACCCTTGTTGTACAAATTTGTGTGCTTTCAGATAGGAATAAAAACTTCTTGCAAGAAGTTTTTATTATTTTAGTGAGAAATTACCTCTTTCTCAAAAACTACGTTACTTCAGAGGGAGTCGTTTCTCACAATGTTTTATACTATCAACAGCTCTCTGTTGCTCGTTACCAAGTCAGTTTTTATGCTAATATATATTTTGAGTAATTACCAAATGTGTACAGTGCCTTTAACACTAGCCTGGCATACATGTACATTGTCTGGTAAAAACTGCTACGGGCTAGTAAACACCACTTCTCAACTTGCCCTTTGGGCTGCTAAAAACTGTGCGACCTACTTGTTTAAAATTTTCATATTTCTTCCTTTTCAGATGTCAATTGATAAATTTTTAAAATGTCTAACGTCATTTGACCATTGAACTGGTTGTGATTGCTACCATTAAATCAGCAGAAAGAAACATTTATGACCACATGTACATATACATGTACATATGTAGTTTTTTTTACATAAGTCTGAGCTACTAAAACTTCCTGGGGGCAAGTAAAACGCACAGTTTACAAGTCCGTTGGGCTACTTTACAAGTCTGTTGGGCTACTTTATGAAAGTAGGCTGAACATGTCGAAGACTCATGAATTAATCAAGCAAGGGCTACATGTACGTACATGTACTTGTAATTTTTCAATTGACTCCTCATCATAAGCCAAGGTGTAAGGCCCGGTTCATACTTCCTGCGAATGCGAATGCGATACGAATTATGACGTCACAAATTTGCAATTAACAATTCGGAAGAGTTGAGATACAATGTGCTCAACTCCTGCGAAACATTTGCAGCGAAAACAGAGCTGTGGCGTCAAAATTCGTTTTGCATTCGCATTTACAGGAAGTGTGAACCGGGCTTATGTCGCTTAAAAACGCGCACTACATTATACTACATGTATGAAGTAACACAGGACATTGACTCCCAAAATAGCGCAACCAAGATTACTGTGACGATGACGTCAAGTAAATCGGGTCAATACACTGTATTAATTAAGGTAGCGTTACATGTACTGTACACTTCGGATGCATGCGATGGATGGTTTAGTATAAAACCACCATACCTACATTGTATACCATAAAAATGTGCTCTTGTGTAAGGAATACGTGGGGCAGTGGAATCCTTGATTTATACTGCCTCAATATGATATTAATAGACACCATACATATGCCATTCCTAACATGTCATCCCCAAAACGTTCATCACAAACATGTAGCTTTACACTCTTCTGTAAAATGCGCTGTACAGGTGGTATGCTGAATATGGCAAATCATCAATCAAATGAAATTAACTGAATGTTTGAGAAAACAACAAATGTTGCCAAATTAGCAATAAAAAACCCAACCAAAACATTAGGAAAGTTATTTCTAAAAGTAGAACATGAAAACACCATGTATTACATGGTGTTTTCATGTTCTACTTTGTAATTTACCTATGATAGATTCTTGGTGTCTTTGAACATGTTGAAAACTAGAGAGTTGGAACGAATTCGGTCTTTAAGAAAAATCCCTGTAATGTTCCTTTAAAAGCTTTAATGTACCTGTACATGTACATGTAGTGTGCATCCTTGGAACTGTGGAACTACAACAGACTGCAAGTCTTGTGCTTCTGATTTGAACATTGAGCTCAGTTAAGATGCACGATTTTAAATCTTTGCATGTTAACGCAATGTACGTGTGGAAAACCAAGGCTCCCCAGGATGTTCTGAATATAATTCACCAGCCATGCACAGTGCGTTACACATTAACACTGGTAAGGAGCTTTCACATAATTTTAGTTTCACTTTTAGCAAGTTTAATTTACGAGTAGTTATATTCGTATGCAAGCTGGATTTGATTTCTTCTCTGTGTAAACTGCATGTGAATGAAGAAAGTTCCCAAAAATTTGATGACAAGCTACATATAGTAGTTTAGCCCTGAACGATATCGTAAATTTTGGCTGGCGATATATCGTCAGGTAAATATCGCCAATATGTCGATATATCATGAAAAATTTTCGAGCACGGAAAAACAGTTTTACCGCAGGGAGGACATGAGCAATAAAATAAACAAACAACTTAACAAGACATGACTGTATGGATAAACCGCTGAGATAAAATCACTGAATTCAATATCCATATTCCATGAAAACAGAACGTCTTACATTTTTTTGGTGCTTTTTATAACTGTTCCGACACAATTAATTCATGGTTTTACCTCAACGATTGAACGTTGCGATCTCTAAAAGCTGGTGCCTGGATAATTATTCCAATCCCTTGCAGTGCGTGTTACGTAGAAACGTTCTCCCGACGTTTCCCGACCACGCTGTGATTTCCCACAAGGAAATTTCCCTTGCCTTTTCGCTCTTACTACACGTCCTTCCTTCACCCCCTTACTATAACGTTTACCACGTTAGGAGCAAGCACATTTGCGGGATCGAGGTGATAAATACTATGGGATGGCAGAAGCATTACGTCATAATTATTCACACCAAACAACCAATCAGCCTGTGCCAATCACGTTCGTGAAGAAAGACAACCATGGCTAGATGGGAAGACGTACACAATGGGCCCAATGGGTCCTTCGATTAAATTATAAGTCTATCAATAATCATTCAACTTGCGGCATTCACAATAAAAAACCAATGTTGGTTACGAATACTGAGGACTCTGGCATGGTCGCCATCCTAAATATAGAATGGCCAGGCCTACGCAAATTGAAACCCTTTAAACGGAAAAAGCCTAATATAAAGCTTCTTTAAAACCATATCATCTATTTTATTGAATATTGTGAATATCGCGATACTTCGATATTTTTATAAACCATCATCGATATTGACGATATTGGTTCAATATTCAGATATCGTCCACCGCTATAGTAGTTCATAAGGCTGTGATTCGTGAAGCATAAAACATTGCTCAGCAAAGTTATTGGCTTAACAAAGAGTAGCAGGCAACCGGTCACAAGCAATGCACATTGCATAGTGAATTCGGCTGGTAACCAATTTCAGGTGTGAAGCGAGATTTGTCTGTGCTTAGCAGCTCTTATGAAATTGGGCGCTGGTGTGGTATTGGGTGGAGCAAATATCTAAGCACGTATATAAGCAAAACACAATTTGACACTTAAAAAGAAACATGTTACTGGCCAATATGATGGAAACTGTTTACGACTGGTCCCTAACCAATTATTTGCTAAGTGGGTAAACAATATTTTCTGCTCCGCAGCTCTAAAAAACAAAAAACAGTGTGGATAATAGTAAAGCCCAAATATAATTAGTTAGGCCTATCAGTACACTTAAAGGGAAGGTATACGTTTGGTATCACTCTGAAAATTAATGGCAATACAAACTTACTTGGTTAGAAATACAATAGCTTTCGATAGTATAAAGCATTTTTTGAAACATTTCACTTCAAAGTAATGTGGTTATTGAAAAATATATCAGTTTTTATCCCCAAAAATTTGAATCTGAGAAACATTACTGTCACTGACAGTTTCGGATACGTTTCTCAGATTGTGTACATGTATTTCATTGCGGATTATTTTTCCTGCGTGGACATATCCGCTCCGGATTTTCGGCGATATCTCAAAAACGCGACCACCTTTTGAAAATGAAATTTTCACAGGTAGGTTTGATTTATATCTATGTACATTTAGATAGGATTAAAACAATCAAACAGTTCCAAAAACCAAAGGTATACTTTCCCTTTAAGCAATAAAAATTCATGTTTTGTTTATCAAATTTCTCCCCAAATTGGTAGGCTAATTCATCGGTCAACTCTGGCCTACAATTGGAAGTAAATGTGGGCCAGTTACTGGATGTGCTTGGTAAATCATGTCAATACAGTCTGCAATGCAAGGATACCTTCTTTTGCCAGGGGTGCAAAGTTGTCATTTATAATTACATTGATGCTCAGTGGCTATGGAGATGTGTGTGTGAATGCACAAGTTAAATCCTTAGGGGAGATTCAGTCGTAGCAAAGTAGGGCAGACAAGCTTAAAGGAAAAATTACAGATTTTATATTTTAGAGTCCGATTTCATTCTAACTTGGTCGTTTTCAACATGTTCAAAGACACCATGAATCTGTATCATGGGTAAGTTACATGATCTTTTCATGTTTCACTTTCACAATGTTTTTTATTTTTGTATTGGCAACAGTTGTTGTTTTCTCAAAAATTTAGTTCATTTGATTTGATTGATGATTTGCCATATTCAGCATACATGGTTCTTTCCATGCACATGCTAGCGTATCGGGCCGATACGCAAGAATTGCGTGCCGATACGCAAGAATTATGTGCCGATACGCAAGAATTTTGGCCGATACGCAAACAAATTTGGCTGATACATGTCCGCCCCCAAAAAAATGATTACGGTAGTTTTACAAAAAACATGAAAAGAAACCATAGAATGCTCCAAAGTGCACAGTAGGGCTTTGAAAACCAAGAAAAACATAAAGTAGAAAACATTCCAAGGACCTTGTTTCAATTCAGCGTGCTTCAGCCAATCATCCCCAAAAATTTGCCCAGAATGCCCCACAGTTTTGAAAAAACCTGGGGAGAACCCTGATGTAGCACATTTTACAGAGGATCTTAACCATGATAATAGTCAATGACAGTCTGACAAGCGGGAGGTTTTGGACAGACCAAAGTCTTCAAGTCTCTTGACATAGCGTTCTCCCCAACCTCGTCCCCAAGGTGTGTTGAGCAGTACGAGGTTGACCGCTCTCTCACCCTGGTATTGGATCATTTGCATTATATCCAAAATTTTGGGATACGTATGCAAATTAGAATAGTCTGCCTGTGAACATGGTGAATACTGAATGAGTACAACTGAACATGTTTACGTTAGACTTTTGTACGCCAGTCGTTGTCCAATCAGGGTCCAAGTAAGGGGTTTCCCTCCCAGGGTTTACTCTTGTAAACATGGTTGGAAATAAAGTAAACCATGGGGACGAGGTTGCATTCTCCCTTAATAATGGTCCGCTGGCCAAATGCCAATTCAAACACCCAAGGACCAATCAGAAATCTGTCCAACTACTCCGGCTGGCTAGTTGATTGCTTGCTACACGAAAACCACTGACTGTTCAGATTGATTCAAACTACATACATGTAGTGCCATTGATTCTAATAACAATGTTAAAAGGAAACCCCAAAATATGGACCAGTGAAAAAGCTGGTGGACCAGTGAAATAATATACTAACTGGTCCTGCTGGCTAGTCACTGTAAAAGTTTGAGCAAACCCTGTTAAAGACAGCTCCAAAACGAGATGTGAGACAAACAAATGTCAACAAAACAAGCAAAACAAGCAAATCAACCAAGCAATGCACAAAAACACAGACAGATGGTACACTAAAAATGGTACACATATTTGGACTTGATGAGAAGCTAAATTTATGTCTAGCTTGATTAAAAAGATGCGACTCAAAAAAAAGGAACAATTAAAAATCAACGTAGGGAGCTGTTTCAGTATTTAGAAAACATGAAATGAAGTAAAACAGAAAGATTCAGAAAACTTGTGAGTGTTATTGGGATTGACTGTCATTGACTTGAAAAAGATTTTAAGCCCCTCATTAAGTAATTTTAATGTTTGAACAAAGTGTACATCATTTGTACATTTGTACTCAAAGTCTGACTTACTGCAGTTTGAGTTTAACTTCCTTTACGGCTGTCACAAAAACTGTAATAAAAAACGCTGAACTGTTCACATTTAACAAATATTTTTCTGTGCTATTGAAAGCATCAAGGCATTTGGTACAATGTACTTCAATTTCCATAACGATCCAGATATTTGCTGCTTGTACTTTGGGAATTGTCACTTTACTGTATGAAACATCAGATACCCTCTCTCTGTTGTGTTGTCTTGGGGATAAATATAGCGTCCCTCTCATTTTTTGATTGTAAGTTGAAACCCATAGCCAGTATTACATTTCAAAGCTTAACTGAAAAACATCAGCATTGCTTTATGAGACCAATGGAAACCATCTTTTCATGGGTGACATAGCGTGGACGTGGCATCTTCATTCCTGTGTTGAACAGCTTCACCTTTTAGCCATTGAGATTCTTTGTTGGCAAAACTGTATTAATGGAGAAGTCGTGCACATTTTATTTGTTGTTCTCACTAATGCATCTCAAAGGTCACTTGATAAAATAAATAAAGCTTGCATCTTCCAAGAGTGCTCCACCCATATGAGATAGTTCTTTATTGTTCATTTTTTTTTTCCAAAAAATAGTTAATGGCCTGACGCAGGGTCTTTCTCGAAGGCTAAGAGTAGCTGAAAAGTTTAACTTGACAAAAATTAAACAACCTATAAACTGTTATGAAACTGTCCCCTTCATTGTCATGTTTCCTGTCTGCAACAGGCATGATATTCTTCCTACTTCAGTGTTCTCCAACTTTGAAAATTAAAGGTTGGTGCTTGGTGTACTGAAAACTACGAGTGGGTACGTACAATGCGAGCGCGAAGCCCCTACGGCGTGGGGTCCGGGGCCCGCTCAAGGGCCCCGAGAAAAATTTTGATCCTAGATGCTCTGTGGTGCATTCTAAGGTGAATCCTGGCCACTTTCCTCAGACTTTTTTGAGGAAATATTTTTACAGTTTTTAAGAACACAAAGTAAAATACTGGTTTTCTAAACACTTACTTGAAATGAAAACCAATTTAATTTAATTTATTGGTACCAATTTATCTTAGGCACCCACTAGAGGAAACGTATGTGTCCGGTAGCCCGACCGCATTTCTTGTTCTTACCTTGTAATTCCGTGTTACTAGTGTGCTCAAAAAAGCTTGGCGGCGATTATAAAAGCGTGGCGCGCGCCGCAGAAAGCGTGGCGGTGCGCCACGTCTTTTCTATAGGTTGGAGAACACTGTACTTAAGTCTGATTTTCGATTTTGTTCGCCCTTGCAAAAAACTGAAAAATTGTGATTAAATAGCCTGAAATGTCTATTGGCTCCTACACCATGTGTACATATGTAAGTAGGTCAGTCCTTTTTTCCATGGACCAAATATCATGCCTGCTGCAAAGAGCAAAAATTGTTTATACTGAGATGTCTGACTATTTCGCTTTCCTAACCCTTGGGTTGTGTCTGAATCAAATGGCTATGGCTATGGCTATGGCTATGGCTATGGCTATGGCTATGGCTATGGCTATGGCTGCAATTACAACATTGAAGAATAGGACTTTTAGGCATTCTAGTCTTAGCCACTGCTGAAGCCATGAATTCGGACACGGCCTTGGATTTGAATGGAAGAAAAATTAAATGATGGACAAAAGTGTCTGTCCCTGTATTTGTCAGTTATTATAATAATAAAGTATTTGGAACTATCTGAAATCTTGGAAATTAACCACCCCCAGGAGGGGCGGGTTCTCTAGTCACTTGGTCACTCCAATCAGTGAGAGTTATTTTTACTCTTGTTGAATAGACCATCATTGTTTAATATTTGTGAAAGCTTACTGATTATGAAGTTCATTAGTCTGAAAGCTTACTGATCATGAAGTTCATACTAGAACTATTTTTTTCTGTGAAATAGTTTCCTCTGAAATGAAGTCGTATTTGAGAAAACTATCTGAAAGCCTATTTGAAAAAATGCAACAGATGATTTCGGTTGTAACAACCAAATTTAGAACAATGTGTTTAAAATACATGCTGAAAATTGTGCATGGTTTTTCACTATTTTCCATGTTTTCTCCTGATTCACACAACGGATTTAGCCCAAAATTGTACGGGTTTGTTATTTCATGTAGGCCTATGGGTGAGCACACAAAACATGAACACTATCTGGAACTATTTTGCCAGCTGTACCAATCCTGTATAATACCTTTAAATACATTGTAAATGTATGATCAGAATTTGGAATGTTGTGAGGCTGGAGTTTGAGAAGTAGTTGACACTATTCTCGTACCAGTCAACCGTCCATAAAATAATAAGTGTTGAGAAAGAAATTGGCTATCTTACACCTGTTCCTAATTCATTTTTAGTGCAGTTTTGCTTTCAACGTATTAAATGACTATCATCTTCTTTTCAGCGCATTAAGTGTCAACAGTGTTCAACAGGTTAAATTTTAGTAGTAGCCCTTGTTAATAAAAACTTAAGTTTAATATCCTTAAATCAGTTAGTTATTATTATTATTATTTTTTTTTTTTTGCAGTTTAGAGTTAACTTAATAGATGTTAAATTTGCATCGGGGATAAAGAATCTTATATTTAGTTTTACCCATACAGCAATGTGTGTAAAGCATTGTTTACTCAGTACTTTCCCGAGTCCTGTGAAAAAAAAAGATCACAGGCATATTACTCGGGTGGGATTCGAAACCCACGACCTTTGCCATTCCAGAGCAGATGTCTTACCAACTAGACCACCGAGATTGCCCGGTAGCTAGAGGCAGTTCGAATCCTAGAGTAAACTATTTCTTGTTCCTGTTTAAACTGATTATTTTGCTTTTCTGTTTTTTGTTTGTTTGTCCAGTTCTGCCACAGACGGAAAGTACCTTTCAAAAGTTGCGATCAAGAAAATCAGTCCATTTGAACATCAGACCTACTGCCAGCGTACTCTGAGAGAAATCAAGATCCTCACACGGTTCCGACATGAAAATGTAAGTTGACAACAATTTAATACAGTTTACCCAGGCTGTCTTCATCAGTTGGATCCCTCCTGTGTGTATTTGAGCTCAGAAGCAACTCGACAACCAAATTCATGTATGTGGACATAAAGAAACATCCTTTTCAGTGACTAGCCAGAGGGACCAGTTAGCTTTTCCTTCCATGAATGAGTTCATCAGCTTTTCCTTCCATGAGTTCATCAGCTTTTCCACTAGTCCAGTCTTTCTCAAACCTCGGCTTTGGCTCCGGCAACGGCTCCAGGCTCCGTCTGATGTTCGAACCACCGCATGCAAAATACACGCTGCTCCAAAAACTTATTAACAGAGCCCAAGCCAGAGAAGGAGCCCAAGCGAGGTTTGGAAAAGGCCCATTTTTCAAATTAAATAGGGATGCCCTTCTAGCCAGCCACCAGCCAGACCACTTAACAGGTAAATTTGATTGGTTCTGCAGTGTTTTAAAGTTTGGTCTGCAGAGTGCGGGCCACTGTTATGGGACCACTCTGATTGGTAGTTGATGGCCTAGCCCCATGCAAATCATGGTAGGTTTGATTGCAGTCCTGTCAAGTCCATCAAAATAAAGACAATTCTGGGGGGGGGTGGGAGGGGTTCTTGGGAGTTGTAACTGTTGATTGAGGTATAAATGTATGTACAGGGCTAGAAATGTACGCAGGCCCAAGGCCAGTGATTTTAGCATCGGGCCAGTAAACTGATGACTGGACAAATCCGGTGGTCTTGTGTTTTAATTGAAATGTTTACTTTGAGCCGGATAATTCTGTTGAGTATTGAATAATACTTACCCATACAAAGAAGATAAATCTTCTCTTCAATTATGGTCTTGTAAAAAATATCTGGTCCAGTAAACATTTTGAGCTACAAGCCCTGCAGCCTTGAGGAAATTCCCCAAAAATTCAAGTCCTGCAGGTACCTAGTTAATACATTTAGTGATGTACTTTGTTAATTAGTTGCACAGTCTATTAGGTTGATTAGCAAACTGCTCACTTAAGTAATTAGCTTGTCTTTTAAATGCACAGTTCTTTTTAGAAGCAACTAATTACAATCTAGTAACAAAACGACAAACAACTTCTCCCACTTGCATCGTCTAAAACTCAAAGCTTAAGTGGCTCTCATTTTGCCTGACACGTTCTAAGTGTCAATCAAGGAAAGGTATCCATGGAAATGTGCTTCTTGAGACCATGGGCTTTAAGAAATAAATTCCCTGAGGCCCCCCTCCCTCTTGATAATCAAATGGCGTCCGTTAAAGTGTTTTGCCTGTTGCAAGCAGTCTTGGGAAATCAAAGAAGATGTCCTCACAAGGTGGAGTACACCATTGGTAGTTACTTGGGAGATACGAGGAGAAAATTAGCATGTAAAAGGTTTGTAAGATGGGGAGGTCAACGATCCAAAGCATCCTGAGTCCTTTATCCCACCTGACATTTTTGTATTTGTCATAGCTGGAAGTGTTTTACACTACCTCCTAATCACAATTAGGAATATTGAAATTCAAAGAAGAAAACATGTGTGTTGTTTTGGGTTTTTTGGCTTTCATTTAGGTGTTCAGGCAGTTTGATGCAACTGTGCAGTGCAATTAGGAATACAATTAAAATATTGATGTTTGAATGTGTGCTATTTAATTAATTTTAAAAGCCAGGTTCGTACTTTACATGTACTTCATGCATGTGACGGGACACAATGATTTGTTTGGTGCAATGTTTTGTATTTGTTCACAAGAATAAATTGTATAAAGTATGCATGAAATGATGGTAATTCCGAAATACATATTGGTTTCACAAAACATTGAGATATATCTAAAATATGAGTTGTCAGTATCACCATAGTGATTTGTATTGTTAATCACACTTTGCTTAGCAATCAAGATTGATACACATCTTCAGATCAATCTTAGCTCTTTGTAAAATTGAGTCCAGTACTCTTAGTTCATCCCGGAGACTATATGTAGAACAGATAATAAGCAAAAAGCAACTTGCTTAATAGAAAGTTAATAATGTACTTTGCAAAAACTGAAAGAACAATTCACAAATAACACAAAAAGCCTTACTATCCCTAAAATTTGAAAGATAAAAACTTCAGTCAAACAAATCAGGGAACCAGTCATATAGGATAGTGAAGACACAGCATTTTGGCAGGTAACCTGATTTCGCTTATCAAATCCTTTAATCTGCTAAGCATGAAGAGGTTGTGAAAATCAGAAACACTCCAGACAGTTGATGATGAAGACTATAACCACAAATCACTACAAGATGACTACAAGAGGTGTCAGCATTCATTTACAATGTAGTAAATCGTAGGGTAGAAAGAGTAACTGATATACATGTATATCATGTCACGTGTGAAACAGCATCAACAGAATCCTCAGATCCTGAACGGAATGTGTAAGACGGAATTAAGAAGGGATGAAAGATACTCAGCTCAACGAGTGTAGACTGTAGTTTGGCATTGCTCAGTGAACTGGATCCATAGACTGCATACTCAACACAGCCTCTAATAATACATAGCGCTATTAATATCAGCGTTAGATTTCTTTTGGCATCGGCCAAGATTGCAGGCAATGCATGACTGAGTTTGGATTTAATTTGCATAGATTTTTCTTCACGCCTATAGCCTTCTATGGATTGTGTACCAAGTCTAGCCACAGACTTCATTTCTTTAAGGTTATACAACCCTAGGCTATGATCCATTTAAGCATAAACTTAATGAATTTAGTTTTGTTTTCTGACTGCAGAAAACAAAACTAAATTCAGCAGACTGCTGTTTTCTTGGAAATGTTTCAAGGATTTTTATTTGCTGCTTAACACTAGCTCCCCTGCGTAAGCAGATGCTTAAGCACAAAAAGTAAGCACAACAAAATTATGCTTACAAAAATATGGTTACCAGCCAAAATGCCATTTCTCATGTACAATCTGTGACTGGTATCCTGCTAGTTTTTGCTTTGCAGGAACTTTTTAAGCAATATTTTCTGCTTATAAAAAAGCAGCTCTATGAAATTGAGCCCTGGCATGTTGATATGTGACCTTATTGGATTCATCTCAACATCTAACCTACATTTTTTGTTGGCCTGATTAGGCCAAACAAAATAAATGTTCTGTTTCCGGTTACCTGACCTACCCTAACTTTACACCGCGATATCCGCGACCCTAAACTTTTTATTCGGCTTAAAAAGGAAAAAAATAAAAAATAAAACAATAAAATACAAATTTAAATAAAAAAATTAAAAAATATTGTTCCATGGACAAAATGTCTGCCTTTGACCAACTTAACATGTTTTACACAAAACTGAAATAAAAACCACAAGACATCAAGTCAAATTTACCGATATCTCCGTGATTTGAGTCGACGATTTTGCGATCTACGGCCGTAATATACAGAGCGCAAACTACAAATTGCGCACGCTTTTGCTTGATCGGTAGATTGAGCTGCAAATTTTGCAGAGCGCAAACTACAAATTGCGCACGCTTTTGCTTGATCGGTAGATTGAGCTGCAAATTTTGCAGAGCGCAAACTACAAATTGAGCACAATTTTGTCAAATTCATTGCGCAAATCCGTTGACTGCGCTCAACAGATGAAGGAACGTCAACAGATGATGTCAACAGACGATTTAGACATCGTTTTAGCCGAAAATTTATCTTTTTTAGAAATACTTTTGACACAATCGAACCTCCATATTAACCAGCAACATCTCCTGCGTACCCCATGTGAGTTAAAAGTATACTAAAGAGGTCTTTCATAGGTTTTGGAGCAGTTTTTTGTCACTCACTAATGTTTTTGTTGAATTGAATCGGGGAATTCGGCCAAGTAGGGAGTTTTTACACAGTTGCCAAACGTATCAGAGTAAAAAAAAATGACCTACCTACCCTATTTTAGGATGGCATGTAATCGGAAACAGAACATTTTTTTGTTTGGCCTTATTCTAAAAGGCAGCAGAGGCAATCGCCTCCATGCCCCTGGCCATCGCCTTGGTGCCCCTAGAAATGTACCCGTAGAGTTGTAAATATCCCTCATTGAGGTGCCCTTTACTAAGGGAAAACCTGCCTTGTCCCTACAAGAATAAGTATCACATATGCAACACTTTGAATGTTATTATTTATTTATGTAATTGTTTTTGTTTTAAATTGTTATTCCCCTGAAGAGATTGCTGTTCTCAGGGCAGGGGCCTGGGTGCCAGACCACATTGTATAATGTGAATGGGTTACCCCGATAAAATTTGAAACACAGTTGAAATAAATGTATTCCCAATGTGGAAACATGTACGTTAAACCTGAACAGTTGAAATTAATGTACGTACTTCACAAACGTTTACATAAAACCTATTGTACATACACAGTTGAAATTAATGTACTCCTCTGTATACGTAGACATTAAACCTACGTAGACATACATGTAAAAACCTACATGGACACAGTTTAAAGTACTTCACAAATGTAAACATTAAACCCATGTACATGTACACAGTTGAAATCATGTAAATGTACACCATGTAGGCCTACACTCCACATCTATGTACGTAGACATTAAACCTACCTGTACACAGTTGAAATTAATGTACTCCACATACATACATGTACATGTACGTACGTAGACATTAAACCAGACAAGTGCGTCTGCCATTAAGATTGACAAGCTTAATTAAAATCTCATTTAGAGCTGTTTTATTATAATTAAGATTCATGAGTATAAATGGCCTGCAGAGGATGTTCAAATTTGTACTTGTAATTAAAACAGGTAACCAATAAATTACATTTTATGTAAACAGGTTATCTAACATTAATAACGTACACCTGTATGTACATGTACTTAGAGTTTATGCTTGCATTATTAGATAAATGCATCTCCATGTAGTGTAAAGATAGAGAGGCGGATATTTGACTCTAGCTTTAATATTGTACGCCTACAAGTACATAGGGTGTGCCACATCCACATGCCAGCCTAATAAAGGGTCCGTATACGTTTGGTAATTTAGCTGAACTTTAAAGGCAATAAAAACTTACTTGGTAAGAAGTACAGCAGCTTTGGGTAGTATAATGCATTTTGAGAAACTTTTCACTTTGAAGTACTGCGGTTATGGAAAAAGATATCATTTTTTATCCCCCAAAAATTGAATCTTAAGTGTTACTGACAGTAACGTTTCTCAGATTGTGTATTCCAATTGCAGATTATTCTTCCTGCATGGACATTACCGCTCCAGATTTTTGGCAATATCTCAAAAATGCTACCACCTTTTGAAATGAAATTTTCACAGGTTAGTTTTATGGTTTATATGTACAACTATTATAGGATTGAAACAAACAGTGGGTTCCAATTACCAAACGTATACAATCCCTTTAACATCGTACATGTACGTCCTACAAGTACATACATGTAGGGTGTGCCACATCCACATGCCAGCCTATTAAGCTCTCTATATTCAATCATTTGTATACAGACAGCTTGAGTTCTCAATTGTTAAAAGTTAAAATCTTTGAATTCCTCTGAGCTGTATCGTAGAACATCTTTATTAAATTACTCTCAGGGGAAAAAAAAACGTTCAGTATATTATAGTATGTGAATTCAAAGTAAACATTGACGTATGGACAAATTTGTTAGATTTGCGTCCCGTCTGTCTCTTTCATAAGAAGAATTGATTGAAGAATGAGATTCTTGGTTGCCCTTTTAAAGGAGATCCAACAAGAAGATGCAGTCACTGGATTTGAAATGATAACATCTCCATCCTCTTTTCATATATATTAAACGATTGATCAGTATCCATTTTGATTGGCCAAGACCTAATCATCAGTCAATCGTAATATCTATCTCTTTCCCTACTACCGAACCTACCTACAAATAATGCCCAGCCACATGAACTTAGCTTGATTCAATTAATACCTGGAGCAAGTAGTTGGCAAACAAATTGGCCAATTTATTGTCCAGAGTCTCTTTCCTGTAGCCCTGGATACGCTCTCTAACACAGGCTGCGGGGTTGAGCTCTCTCTGAACTGGGAAGAGAGAGAAAATGAGAGTGGGGCTAGATAGAAGAAAGAAAAGAAAAAAAAACGCTAAAAAGTGACTAAGTGCTCTCTGCACTCCCTCTCTCTTGACCACAAGCCTGTGATAGATTTCCTTGAGATATTTCGGCCGTTTCTCCTCAGAAAACACAAAGAAAGTCAGTTTGGAAGCGATAGGAAATCAGTGCATTCACAGATCAATCCTTGTCTTTGGTTTTTAAAGAGAGAGAGGGAGGTGGAGGAGTGATATTTGTTTCTTTCAAGTGGGTATTCAGGTTTCTTTCTAGATTACTGAACAGACATCTTCTATTACCTGACTACATCAAATGCTGACATCAATACGTGAACATTTGAAAACTATGTTCTACAAAATAAGACAGTCAGTAAGAGAAAATAAAAAATAAATAATAAAAAAACACTAAAATATCTCTCTTAGTTTCAATTTAAATTTAAAATTTGATTTATTTTTTTTTGGAAACGAACTGTCATACTACTAATTAAACATCCCCTTTTAAAAGGTGATCCCCTGGCTGCTGCTTCCCAGGTTGTATCGTAAACTTGGGTGTGATCCTTGGCTAAACGGCATTTACAGGTTGAATGGCTTCTGACTGGCACCCCTGAACAAAGATATTTACAAAATAGGGAGACTGCCAATGGGCTAGATACATGTACATGTGTAGCTCAGTTGGTAGAGCACTGGCATGTTGATCCGGAGGTCGTTAGTTCAAATCCTGCTCTAGTCAATGTCTCTTTGTTCAACCCCAAATTATTTAAAATTTACCCAGTTAGTTTTCTTGTGGTTTATTAATTGATACTATTAATAAAATTTACATTCATAAATACCTCAGACAATTTCGCTATTCCTATTGGTGGAGAGCACGTCACGTGGGGGTGTTTAAACGGATGATAATGCACGGCCAAGAGTGTTTATAACCGGCTGGGCTTCGCGTATTGGACGCCCAAGCTCCGCCAATTTACTTACGCGGAACGCAACATATAGTTCCCGCGCGTAGCCTAATCTTTTTGTACACGCGCGTACACGCAACCCAACGCGCACAAAACGGAATTTTACAAACGTTTTTTGAAAATGTACAAACTTCGATGTCAGAGATTGTCTTTTTACCACCGATTTTCCTTATTCTTTCACTTTTTAACAAAAAGGCATTTATGAATGGGAATAAATGAGTAGTGACTCGTTCTTAAACGGCCGTTTAAAACCTTGCAGGGTCGTGGCCGTGCCGGTTTTAAACGGCCGTTTAAGAACTCGTCGCCACTCTTTTATTCCCTTAGTAATGTGCTACATGTATCAATATATGCTCTACTATACATGTATGTGCTACATGTACATGTAGACTTGATATGTTTCAATGTTTGTTGTTGAATTAAAAACAGACACTTGAATTCTAGATTTAACAAAATAGTTTCATGTTGGTTTGAAATCTGTCAAAAAACAGTATAATACACACTAATTATTAAATGCTTTCTTATTAACTGCAACCCTTTAAATTGTGAATTAAATGCAATGCACTAAACCGCATAACCATTTTCATTCAATCAATTTGCAAATTGAGGTTTCCACTGTATCCGTACAGGAAGGAAATGTACTACTATTAATGTGTGTCAAGGTGAAACTGGGATAGTTAATACATGGTGTGTTGATAGAAACTACTGGTTGCTCAGACTGACAAAAGCTTCCTATTGTCCACCATTGTTAGAAGTACAATGCACTAATACTGTGTCATGTTAAGTGTATCTGATTACATTGTCAATGTGCTTACAGATAACCATGGAGCTGGTATAACAAGTTTATAATCTGGAGTGAAATGTTACTTGGTAGCCCAAGTATGTACATGAATGGGCCAAAGGACACTGAGGAAATGTGCACGTACAGTTTACATGTACAAATTTCTAATCAATTTAAGTGTGCTTTACCGATTGATTTGCTAAACAGAATACACATGTACTGTACATGTACAGTGTCTAATTTAATTGAAGGATATAGTGATTTTTTTAAATGTCATGTAGATATGATCAATTTCTGCGGTCATCTTTATTTATTTTTTAAATTACTTGTATTTTGTATTTTATCGTAGTTTTACTGTAGGGCAAAGGACTGTGTTAAAGTGTCTGTAATATACGTTTGGTAATGACTCTGAAAATTAATGGCAACAATAACTGACTTGATAAGAAGTACAGCAGCTGTGGATAGATGCATTTTAAGAAACTTTTCACTTAGAAGTAAGCTACGGTTATGGAAAAAGTTAAATTGTTATCCCCAAAAATTTGAATCTGAGAAGCGTTACTGACAGTAACGTTTCTCAGATTGTGTACTCCAATTGCCGATTATTCTTCCAGCGTGGACATAACCACTCCAGATTTTCAGCAATATCTCAAAAAAACGCTACCACCTTTTGAAATGAAGTTTTCACTGGTTAGTTTTATGGTATATATCTACAACTATATAGGATTGAAACAAACAGTGGGTTCGACCATGACAAACTCAAGACATTTAGTCTGGTCCTGTTTGTCTCAATGAGTCTAGATGACTGCTCTTGCCCACTAGGAACATGACCAGCTTGAAAGCAACATGATAAGCTTGCGTGCGCGTTGGGACAGTGTTGTGTGTGCATACTCATGGTCATTCAGAACTATATTACATCAAGTAGCTCTTAAACCGTTTGAAACTGCATCTTAGATGTACAAAGTTGGCATCGAGATTGCTGCGTGTGCTCATAATTGGATTGCATGTCTGGAATATCAATGTTCAGCTTAGAGTCACTCAAGTGTACATACTTGAACTCCTCAATCACATACTCATGCTTTCCTCTGCAGTGCATGTAGCATCTTATCAGAGGTGTTAAACATCTTCCCGCCAGTATCCTTAAAATATGCATCCACATTATCAAGACATCTCATACAAATGTTCCTTAAAGGGTCTGTATACGTTTGTTAATGATTCTGAAAATGAATGGCAATAAAAACTTACTTGGTAAGAAGTACAGCTCAGCTTTGGATAGTATAATGCATTTTGAGAAACTTTCACTTTGAAGTACTGCGGTTATGGGAAAAAATAACACTTTTTATCCCCGAAAATTTGAATCTGAGAAACGTTTCTCAGATTGTGTATTTCAATTGCCGATTATTCTTCCTGCTTGGACATAACCGCTCCAGATTTTTGGCAATATCTCAAAAACACTACCTCCTTTTGAAATGAAATTTTCACATGTTAGTTTTATGGTATATATCTACAACTAAATAGGATTGAAATAAACACTGGGTAATTTTCGGATTATAAACCGCGGTTTATACGTTGATTTTGACCTTTTTTTTAACTCCTACGGTTTATGCGCCGGGCGGCTTATATGCCGACATATTAATATTGTAGAAAGAAAAAAAAAACAGCGTACATTATTTTAAGAAAGATCGTTTGTTAAATATTCTAAAAACAAATACAAAACAGACAGGGAAAATCATACACCGCCAAACTCACTCTGAAAATTGTTTAAAAAAACCATTTTATGCACCACCAACCTTATCCGCCGTTACAAGGCCTTGCCTCGTTTTTATTCCTAGATGAATGGGTCACAAAAAGTCCCATTTTTTACTCCATAGTTTTTTAAGGAAATCTGTCTGTTCAACAAGACCGTTTTTTTGTCCATATTTATGAACACTTTGAACATCAAAATAATGTTAGTCCAGCGGCTTTTAAAAATAATTGTCATCCTCGGACCCATCATATAATCCGTAATGTCTCACAATATAGTGGGGTCGATCACAAGGCACGATCGTGAGTACAAGGTACGAGATAGCTGCAAAAGAAATATAGTCGGGTTGCCCTTCCACACAGAGAAAAATCACACGCTAAATGGCAAAATGGCTTACTTCTGGGTACCGGCTGCCATAGTAAATGCGTGTACAGACATCGTTCTGAATAATAAACGCACGCCGGAGATGGGTGCATGCTTTTTAGAGCAGACTTTGATACGACTCGTGTGTGCTGCCGCTGCCAACTCACACAGCTTCAAGCGGCCCATGTAAGCAATAATCGCAGGTTTTGGAAAAGAAAATTGTTTTGATTGTTTTAAGGGAAATAAATACACACTATAATTAGGAGTTTACAATGAGTTTTTTCTTTATTTTTCTCGTATTTCAAGGACAATTTTAATAATTATAATATATAAATTTATGCCGGTCGGAGTTTGTTAACTTTTAATTCGATCCCCGGTCATTTAAAGCTGGGGCCGGTCAGGACCGACCGGTGCCGACCGTGGTAACTACGACGTTGCAGTTGTCACAATAATGATACAAATAAAAAAGAAATATGCCCACTTGCTGTTGACCATCCTAATAGACCATTACAAAAACGATCAATGGTGTTAACTTTAATACATTTTGACTTTATTGCGACGCAACTCGCACTTTGTGGCGACGTACAATGACTGATGTGCTGCCCGCCAGTCACTGCACATCGCCACAAAGGACCGCAAATACGCACGGCCTCTCTCCTGTGTGCGCTCGCGACTGCGGTTTATATGCCGGGCGGCTTATACGCTGACACCTAAATCTTATTTTTTATTTTTTGGGGCATTGCGGTTTATACGCCGGGCGGCTTATAATCCGAAAATTACGGTACAACCCCTTTAACGGGCGTTTGTCGTGTATGAAATAAAAGTGCAATTTGTGGGCCCTTGTTTACTTCATCATGGTTTTCACACACCGAAAAAATTTGGCCAGATATATATCTCGAGTGGCTGCAGCCCTGAACAGGTTCATGTTGATAAGTGGCCATAGAGATGAAACTAATGCCATTTCTGAGTTGAGTGACTTTGGCTATGATTGTTGACGCCAGCAGCAATGCTGAAGTAGAGGCAAACACAAGTACGCTGTAGAAAAAGCCGTAAAATAAGAGTTGCGTATGCATATTTTCCCCCAGGGACCCAAAAAGTTCCAACAAATATAGAGTTCCTTGATTTACTTTTAGAAAGCATAAGGTTTTGTAGAGTTAATGGTGTGCACGCTTTTTGCTTTATTTATTTCATTTTCAACGTATAAAGATAAAGTGAAGGATGTGTTGCAGGGGTTGCCCTTAACTTTTTTTTTCAACTAGCCAGCAGGACCAGTTGGCTTGATTTTTAACTGGTCCGCCAGTTTTTTTATAACATTTTTCATACTGATGTGATTGACACAAGATCCTGATTTTCGATCATCGCTATTTCAATTCAATGAATTGCAACGTCAAGTTAACTAGACATTGATAGCCATACTTTATTATGTTAAGACAGTTATTGTGTTCGTTAGGAGTACGTTTACTTGTTGATGGCGTAAAAAAATTGTTGTCATTATTAAATGAAAAATAACATTAATAACTTAACTTAACACAGGTGAGATTTTTCAGAAGCAAATTGGAAATGATCTTTGGATAGTTTCAGTCCATGGATGATGGTTTCAGTATCCAAAGACAGCAAGTCAACGTATTTCAATGGGACAAGTTGACAAAAATGTTGCTACTGGAAAACTCATTAAATTTAGGTATACATGTACATGTAGGTGATATCATTAGCCAATGCTGCAGACAGTTGGCTGTAATTATCCATTTCTAGCTCCTGACAAAGTCCATCCTGTCAAAGTCCTTCATTGATGTTCAACCGTAGTCTTTCTCATGTGTTCCCTTTCAATATATCCCTTCTAGGAGAAAGCCATCGCATTGTCATTTTTTCCTTCTCACCCTAAGGCCAAATAAAAAAAAATACATGTTTAGCGTACCCGCCCGCTTCCTTTTTAGAGGCCGCCTGCTTCTTTCTCTCTTTTTTTTAGGAAAAAAGTGATACATTTTTAGCGATCCCTGACGAAAATAATACATTTTAAAATAAATAAGATCGTTTGTTTGACTTTAGCACACCAAATAAAGCACACTGAAAAGCTGGCAACCATCTTGAAATATGGCCATGCCGGTGTTCTCGAAAATTGTGTCAGGCGGCAATTAAAAAAAAAAAAAAAAAATAAGGGCCTCCTTCCTTTTTCTCAAAAAGGCAGGACGCTAAACATGTTTTATTTTTTATTTGGCCTAAACCAATCCTAATGAATCTGCATTCATTAGGAACTCGCATATATTTCATAGTCTGCAGATAGTACTGGGCCCAATTTTTCTGCTGTTTAGCAGAAAATTCTGCTAAGCAAATTTCTTTGCTAAGCAAGAAATGAGTGGGGTACCAGTCACAGCAATAGTAACTGTATGGTATTTTGGCCGGTAACCAATTTTTCTGTGCTCAGCAAGTTTTTGTGTTTACATGCTTTATGAAATCGGGCCCAGGTCTTTGTACTCTTTTTATACAAATTACCTGATTGGTTCATCAATTAAAAAGCCCCTTTCACTCCAGACATTTTTTTTCTGGAAATTCATTGGAGACATGTTGACCTTTTCACGCTTATAGACTCATGGGAAATAGCCATTTCCCAGAAACAGCTACCCTGCTTTGGAGTAGGGTAAAGTGAGATATGCCCCAGGTTAGCATATTCAGGGTTCATTTTTTTCCCCAGGAACTTTTCATGAAATATGAAACAATCATGAGATGATGGTGTCACTGAAATGCACAGAGCCATCATTTATTTATCAAGTCATTAGGAATTTCCTGGGATTGTATTTCCCGAGAAGTGGCTCTGTATTGTCATGATTGTGAACAGGGCTTTGAACAGTAGTTTCAGTAATAAATAAAGGGGAGAATATCATTTTGTCTTAAAGCATAGATTATTGATTGGTTTTTGTCAACGTAACGCTGATTTATAGTCAAAATTATAAAGAAGGATCCATACAATAAAAGTTATATGTGAAAGTTTCAGCTGAGTACATACAGTGTCTACTTCTTGTGAAAACAGCAAACGCTGTCATGGTGTTTTTACAAGAATTTTGAATCAATCCACGTTTAGTTATTTACGTGAAAGTTTCAGCTGAGTACATACAGTGTCTACATGTACTTGTTGAGAAAACAGCAAACGCTGTCAAGGTATTTTAACAAGAATGTTGAATCCATCCACGTTTAGCGAGGTGACAGCGAGTACCAACCGCATCTCTGGCCTCAGCATTCGGGTATCTGAGAAACGATTCTTGATGAATTGTAACTCGGATTAAGATAAAAAAAATTGAAAAATTATCCAAGCTACATGTATATTACTTCGAAGGGAATCCTTTCTCAAAATAGTTTATACTATCACCAGCTGAAGTGCTTCTGACCAAGTAAGTTTTTATGGTCATTAAGTTTTGGAGTAATTACCAAATGATGACCCTACCTTTAAAGGCATCGTACACGTTTGTTAATTGTCAAAGACCAGTGTTCTCATTTGGTGTATCCCAACATATGCATAAAATAACAAGCCTGTGAAAATTTGGGCTCAATTGGTCATCGAAGTTGAAATTACCTCTTTCTCAAAAACTACGTTACTTCAGAGGGAGTCGTTTCTCACAATGTTTTATACCATCAACAGCTCTCTGTTGCTCGTTACCAAGTCAGTTTTATGCTAATATATGTTTTGAGTAATTACCAAACGTGTACAGTGCCTTTAAGTCTCATTATTTTGAATCTTATGGTTTTTAGAGCGGGCACTGTTTTGGGATCACTCTTCCTTCCCAAGAGCCCAATAGTCAACACCTCTGTTGTCATTATTCATAAAGATGAAGGGAGGGATATACATGTATGAAGTTGTGGAGATTGAATTTAGTAGCTATCGTCACCTTGAGATCTTGATGGGTTCATAATCTTGATCTTTAACCCTAACTCCCAAAGCGTTTTTACTAGAATCCATCCCTAACCCAACACATTCCAACAGCTTACACTACCATGCGATGGGAACTGTACCCAATCAAGAAGGGACGATACACAACCTAACAAACTCCAACAGGCCTTTTTTGTTTGATTTTGTTGGAGTGTGTACACTTGGCATGTGCAAAATTTGATCAGTGAAATCACACAGTACCCAATGTAACATAATCAAACAACTATCCCCACTCAAACAAAATTACACATCAATAGACCATGGAGGTACATTTCACACATCCACCATACCCAGTCAATCAAATTCCAACACCATTATTTGGCAGCAAGGATACACAATCCCACAGAATCAAACACCCAATCCTAACTTCACTGTACCTAACCTAACAAAATTAAACACTTTGCCCTGTTTGAATTTGTAGGGTTAGGGATTGTTAGGGTAAGGATATTGGAAAATAGAACATGTGATAATGTTGTTCACTTGTTATTAAAAAACGAACAGAGAGAACAACATAATGCAAGCCAGGGCATGTGATGATCTTGTTCACTTTTTATTAAAAATGAACAGAGAGAACAACCTAATGCAAGCCAGGGCTCGAATTTGGGGGAAAAATCCACAAGACCACAGGACTTGTATCTCAAAATATTTACTGGACCAGAAATATTTTGACAAGACCAGAATTAAATTGAGAAAAAACTGCATACCACAGTTTAACATGCATTTGACTGTATTTATTTGAACAAGCTTGATGACATGTAAGAGAAGATTTATTTCATTTTTCTTTATGGGTATTATGTATTTTCATTACTCAATAGAATAGAAAAACTATTAGACTTAAATTCAACATTTTAACTTAATTTGTTTCTGTTCAAGATATTACACAGTGAGGTACTGTTATTGAATTGAAAAGACAAGACCGCTGGACTTGTGTAGTCATGAATTTACTGGCCCGATGCTAAAATCACTGGCCTCAGGCCTGCGGTCCAGTGTAAAATTCAAGCCCTGCAAACAATGCATGTTCAGCTTAATCACATGGTGGACAGACACCACGATGCAGAGGAAAATCCCAAGGAAACAGGCTCCAACATTTGTAAATCAGATCCAGGGAGATTTCAGATAGGAAAAAAGAAGCTTTAACATGGTCAAAGATTTGTTGTTTTGTTTCAGGTCTAAAACCAAGTTTTACATTTGTTTTTAAATTTCTGTTTAAGGGTAGACCTTTTCATCAGTTAGAACCTGATATTTGGTTCACACCTTGGTAAGACCCCCATGTAGAGAGCGCCTTTCTCTACCTGAGAATTTTGAAACATGAATTTTAAAAGGCAATCTGAAAAACCTTCCAGAAATGTACACAGTGTTTGAAAATGCAGTAGTTGCTCCAACCATGCTATTTACACAATGATTGTACTTGTATAATGCATATGGACAAGGCAAAATACGCACAGTGCATTCATAATGGACTCCTTAGGAATTTGTTATTCCAATCTGCAAAGGTCTAACTGGGAATTCCTAGAATACAGGCCTATTTCTAGCTTAAATGATAGCTCCATCTTCTTCAGGAGAAAACTTGAATGATTTCCATCTGCTTTAATCCCCTTCAATTATTGCCAGGATCTACCTCAGCCCTTGGAGATTGTACCAATGTCTTGATTTATCTTTATTGAGTGTTTGTCGTAACACGTTTTGTAACCGTTTTGTAACACTTAAAGATGCACTGCAGCTTCTTGGGATTTTCTTCCCTGGATAGAACAAAAGAGTTAATTGGGGGATTTGGGACTGAAGCTTTTCAAGTTCATTCTATGCTTAACAAGCCTTGAGCTAAGGACGATACATGTCAATGGGCATTAAAAAATAAAATCATTTCAAAAAGGAATAACACTAAACAAAACCTGTATTTTTACACTATGTGTATAATGCATATGAGATGATTCAATGATCAAGTAGACACTGTCATTCAGCCTGTAAGCACAAAAACTTGCTGAGCACAGAAAATCTTGCTTAGCAGAAACAGTTTACCAGCCAAACATCCATGTAGCTTAGATTATTGCAACTGGTGCCCAACTCAAAGATATCCGCTAAGCAGTTTTGTCTGCTCAACAGCTCTACAAAATTGGGCACAGGAGGAACAGTTTTGTCAGTCTTAGTACAATGCCGTACTCTTCATTCCAGAGAGGAAACAACAGTTATGCTGTTTCTTTATTCAAAGAATACTTTCAGAAGCAGTAATTTACTTTGCAATATCAATGCTGTCCATTACACTATTATTTTTTGTACATTATGTACTGTACTGATGGTCCCAGGAGAAAATTTGTTGTTAGTCCGTGCAATCTGCATTCAAAGGAAAGTAACAACTTCCAGAAGCAGTAATTTACTTTGCAATATCAATGCTGTCCATTACATTATTATTTTTTGTACATTATAAACTGTACTGATGGTCCCACCCAGGAGAAACGGTTTTGTCAGTCCTTGCAATCTTCATTCAAATCGAGTAAACAACAATTATGCTGTTTCTTTATTCAAAGGAAATAATAAATTTTCAGGAGCAGTAATGTGTTGTACTGATGGACCCTTATGCATCCAATTAAGTCCTGCAATTATTCACTGGTAATATGTAGGTGTGAAAAAATCAGCAGAATGATGCCTCAACACTAACAGTCAGCGCTTTGGGAGATTGTCAAATTCAACTGGGCTTTTAATTCTAGATTCCAACGATAAGATTTTTAAAAGCAAGGTTGTATCGAATGATGTATCGTTTTGTTTCTATTGAGTGTTGTTTATGTGATGTGATTTCAGTCTTTTGTCTTTCTTGGTTTTTTTTACATCATGTTCTTTTTGGACTGATGTCTGTTTTTTAACACACAGGACATGGAATATCATGCTTTTAAATCAAGATGAAATATAAATAAAGAGATAAATGTGTTTTCATTCAAAGAAAAAAATTCCCAAATTACTGATGCTGTATGCACGTACTTTGTCTTTTTATATGTATTTTCTTAAATCCAATAAATGAGTTATTTTAAGCAGGGAAGGACACACAGTACTTGATTGAAGTTCTTGTTTGTGGTGCATACATCTGAATGTCAAGTGAAGGAGACTGATATTCCTGAAATATTCCAATGGCATTTGGAGGAATGGATTAAGCAAGACTTAATCCCGAGAGAAAAGACTTTAATCCCTTGCGGAAAGCCGGATGATCTTTTGAATAGTGAAGTCTTCTTCTATGGCTTTATAAAAACAAAACAAGCAAAATGTTGTTGTTATAAATCAGGATCTTGGATTAAAGCTACATTACTCTTCAATTTTAAAATTACTTTAACCTGTTAGAGACCGTCGCGCCGCAAGCGGCTTGTACCAAAATGCCCTTAGCGGCCGCAAGATTTGACCTACTTCAACTCAAACAAGAGGGTCAAAGACAAGGTATCGGACCGAATTGATATTTTCCAATGTTTTTCATGTTAACAAAGAATGTACAACTCTGAAACAAAACCAGGTATTTCTGTTTCCTGAAATTTTTCCTGAAAATAACGGGGCGAAAATTCAATAAAGTTAGAAATGCCTGGCAATGGTGATGATTATACAGAAATGAACAGTCTCTAAAGGGTTAAGTATGATTTGAACCTCTTTCCTTGTGATGGAAGTAAGACAAATAAGTAGTTTATGAGTGACAGCAGTTTGAATTAATCTCTTCTTGGAAGAATTGTTATTTCTGAAGAAAACCAGGGCTGATATAATTTTTGCTTGTTCTTTTACTTCAATGTTTTATGTGCCATCTCTTTAAACGATTTTAACAAATCCTTCTTTTTCTCTGTTCTTTCGTTTATCAGATTATCAACATTCAAGACATCATTCATGCAAACTCCATTGATGAAATGAAAGATGTGTATCCTTTGAAGTAGTCAACTTGATTCCAATTCTAGAAGATGAAGGAAATAGGTTTGGTTTAATGTGGATTTAACCCCCCCCCCCCAAAAAAAAAAATGAAAAAAAAAATGAAAATGAATAAAAGAACACACTGATTTTGAACCATGGTGCAGGGTTAAAAAAAAATACTATTTTGTGATAATTTTCTCAATTTGCCATAATTTAACCTGGAGCTTTTTGGGAAAGCCGAACAAAAACTTGTTCTCCTTAAATCTCCATAGGGAGTTAACTTTTGTAAGATTAACCTCAACTTCCTAGCTCTGGTACCTGAATAATTGATGTACCTTTCTAGTTGAGTGACACTCAAAATCACTGTTGTGTCTACTGTTACATGAGCTCAGTTTCATAAGCATTCTGAGCATACAATATTGCTAAGCATGGAGACAGTCTGCTTAGCAGAAATAGGCAACAATAAGCAACTAGTTGCATCATAGAAAGGCAAAAAAAAAAGCAAGTGGGAAACCACTCACAAACCGTACATGTAGCCTAGTATTTGGACTGGCGAACCATTTTCTGGTAGTGAAAATTTTTTCGGTGCTTGGATAATTTTTGTGCTCAAGCAGTTTAAAAAATCAGGTTCTGGCACTCATCCCTTGATCCTCTTGCCTACATCCTCTTGCCTAGATCCTCTTACCTACATATCCTTTTTGGCTAGATCCTTTTAATCTTCTTGCTAGATCCTCTTCCCTAGATCCTCTTCCCTAGACCCGCTTCCCTAGATCCTCTTCCCTAGACCCTCTTCCCTAGACCCTCTTCCCTAGACCCTCTTCCCTAGACCCTCTTCCCTAGACCCTCTTCCCTAGACCCTCTTCCCTAGATCCTCTTGCCTAGATCCTCTTCCCTAGATCCTCTTCCCTAGACCCTCTTGCGTAGATCCTCTTCCCTAGACCCTCTTCCCTAGACCCTCTTCCCTAGACCCTCTTCCCTAGACCCTCTTCCCTAGACCCTCTTGCATAGATCCTCTTCCCTAGATCCTCTAGCCTAGATCCTCTTCCCTAGACCCTCTTGCCTAGATCCTCTTCCCTAGACCCTCTTCCCTAGACCCTCTTCCCTAGACCCTCTTCCCTAGACCCTCTTCCCTAGACCCTCTTGCGTAGATCCTCTTCCCTAGACCCTCTTCCCTAGACCCTCTTCCCTAGACCCTCTTCCCTAGATCCTCTTGCCTAGATCCTCTTCCCTAGATCCTCTTCCCTAGACCCTCTTCCCTAGATCCTCTTGCCTAGACCCGCTTCCCTAGATCCTCTTGCCTAGACCCGCTTCCCTAGATCCTCTTCCCTAGATCCTCTTCCCTAGATCCTCTTCCCTAGATCCTCTTCCCTAGACCCTCTTCCCTAGATCCTCTTGCCTAGACCCGCTTCCCTAGATCCTCTTCCCTAGACCCTCTTGCATAGATCCTCTTCCCTAGATCCTCTTCCCTAGACCCTCTTCCTTAGATCCTCTTCCCTAGACCCGCTTCCCTAGATCCTCTTGCCTAGACCCGCTTCCCTAGATCCTCTTCCCTAGATCCTCTTCCCTAGATCCTCTTCCCTAGACCCTCTTCCCTAGATCCTCTTCCCTAGACCCTCTTCCCTAGACCCTCTTCCCTAGACCCTCTTCCCTAGATCCTCTTGCCTAGACCCTCTTGCCTAGATCCTCTTCCCTAGACCCTCTTCTCTAGACCCTCTTCCCTAGACCCTCTTCCCTAGATCCTCTTGCCTAGACCCGCTTCCCTAGATCCGCTTCCCTAGATCCTCTTCCCTAGATCCTCTTCCCTAGATCCTCTTCCCTAGACCCTCTTGCATAGATCCTCTTCCCTAGACCCTCTTCCCTAGACCCGCTTCTCTAGATTCTCTTCCCTAGATCCTCTTCCCTAGATCCTCTTCCCTAGATCCTCTCCCCTAGACCTTCTTCCCTAGATCCTCTTACCTAGATCCTCTTGCCTAGATCCTCTTCCCTAGATCCTCTTACCTAGATCCTCTTCCCTAGACCCGCTTCCCTAGATCCTCTTGCCTAGACCCGCTTCCCTAGATCCTCTTCCCTAGATCCTCTTCCCTAGACCCTCTTCCCTAGACCCTCTTCCCTAGACCCTCTTCCCTAGATCCTCTTGCCTAGATCCTCTTCCCTAGATCCTCTTCCCTAGACCCTCTTCCCTAGATCCTCTTCCCTAGACCCTCTTCCCTAGACCCTCTTCCCTAGACCACTTCCCTAGATCCTCTTACCTAGATCCTCTTGCCAAGATCCTCTTCCGTAGATCCTCTTGCATAGATCCTCTTCCCTAGACCCTCTTCCCTAGACCCTCTTCCCTAGACCCTCTTCCCTGGATCCTCTTCCCTAGATCCTCTTCCCTAGACCCTCTTCCCTAGACCCTCTTCCATCAATCCCCTTCCCTAGATCCTCTTCCCTAGATCCTGTTTCCTAGATCCTCTCCCCTACATGTAGATCCTCTTCCCTAGATCCTCTTGCCAAGATCCTCTTTCTGTAGATCCTCTCGCCTAGATCCTCTTCCATAGATCCTCTTCCCTAGATCCTCTTCCCTAGATCCTCTTGCCTAGACCCTCTTCCCTAGATCCTCTTGCCTAGATCCTCTTGCCTAGATCCTCTTGCCTAGATCCTCTTCCCTAGACCTCTTCCTTAGATCTTCTTCCATAGATCCTCTTCCCTAGATCCTCTTCCCTAGACCCGCTTCCCTAGATCCTCTTCCCTAGATCCTCTTCCCTAGACCCGCTTCCCTAGATCCTCTTCCCTAGATCCTCTTCCCTAGATCCTCTTCCCTAGACCCGCTTCCCTAGATTCTCTTCCCTAGATGCTCTTCCCTAGACCCTCTTCCCTAGATCCTCTTCCCTAAACCCGCCTCCCTAGATCATCTTCCATCCTCTTCCTTAGATCCTCTTCTCTACATGTAGATCCTCCTCCTTGGTCACACCATCCAGTATCAATGTCAATGTTTCTTTAACCACCTCTTCTTGGATGTCCAGCTACATCGTGCAGAGTCTTATGGAGACAGATTTGTACAAACTCTTGAAGACACAGAAATTGAGTAACGACCACATATGCTACTTCCTGTACCAGATCCTTAGAGGTCTGAAGTATATCCACTCGGCCAACGTGCTACATCGAGATCTCAAACCCAGTAATCTACTGCTTAATACTACATGTGATCTGAAGGTAAAAAGGCTTCTTAGAAATGATCTCATATGTGTGTATCCCAATATCAATATATCTCTAAAAAAGTATATGTACATAACAAGTTTGGAAGTACGCAAACCTTTTATTTATTTAAACTTTGTATGTAAATTGTACACTGGGCAGTTTTTGCATGAAACCTCTCTATTGTGTGCTTCCATGTATAACCAAACCAAAATACAAGATTTGTGCACAATCAAAATGATATAATCTTGGAATACACGGTGATTGTGAGTGATTTGGTCTTAAACAAGCATCTTCAGCTGTGGCTGTTGGCTATGGCCTAGTCAAGAGTGATGCATTGTTCTAGCCACAGACAAACCCTAGATACAACCACTGTATTTCTCTAAAGAGATATGTACACACTACACCTGAAAGAATAAATTATAAGTTATCACACACACACTCGTAGAATACCATTTTGTTGGGTGTTTTTTCCCCCATTTACAAACTATTCAGTATTGTATGTTTTCATGACTTAACAGATTGGCATATTGGGGATCAGGTTAGCTCAGTGCTTTTTTCCCCAGCTTTTCACCTCTGTGGACCCCGATTCGAATCCCACCTCAGACCGGAGCCTTGCATGTGGATTGGGTTTTCAGTCCCTACCTGATTGTGATGGTTATCCCTATTTGGGGTTTTCCTCCCACATCTAAAACTGAACATTTCTTCTCCTCTGTTATTCATCCTGTTAATGGGCGCTTAATTATGCTGTTGGATGTGTAATAAATAATAAATATTGCAGTTACAACACAAAAGCATTTTAATTTATTTTAAAAACTTTGCTGCACCACTTTACACTGGTTCAGACAGGGGCTCCAGAGTCTCGCCGAACCAAATAGATTAAGAGCGACTTTAGTTTGACCCAAGAAAATTTCGATTTCAGACAGGCGAACTTAACTAAACATTTACATTGGGTTCGGCTCATGACAAGATCGACGTCTGAAACCAAGACGCTCCATAGTCGTTCCGAACGTCTGCAACAGTCAATCTTTCAACTTCCAGCTTGCCAGTCGCTCCTAACTGTTTCAGACGTCAAACTTTTCATGTACTTATTAATTCAATAATTTGGTTCGGCGCGACTCTTGAGCACCTGTCTTAATCGGGTGTTAGATGTAGTTTAATGTTTAAATTATTAATATAAGACTATCGATGCAAGACCGTAATTTTGTTTTGATTGTAATGCAAGATGGATTTTGTCTTCTCTCCAACTAGATTTGTGATTTTGGTTTAGCCCGGATAGCCGACCCAGTCCATGACCATACAGGGTTTCTAACAGAGTACGTAGCCACACGGTGGTACAGAGCTCCAGAGATCATGTTAAACTCCAAGGGGTACAACAAAAGCATTGATATCTGGTCTGTCGGGTGCATCCTGGCTGAGATGCTGAACGGAAAGCCAATATTCCCTGGGAAACATTGTATCCTTTTTCAATCACAGCTGGTTGTAGACTGCTCCCCTGTCTTTATCCGCAAGGATAAAGACAGGCACTGGTCTTACAGGCCCAATGATTTCAGTGGATAAACTTGCAGTGATGTAAGATTTAAATTTCTGTGTTATGATTGGTTTGCTCCGAAGTGACGTAGTTTGTCAGCTACACCAGCAGCAGTTAACTGTTTTTTCGATCGTCTGCTGCTGCGTCCGGGTGTGAATAATGTTCGTATGTAATGTTGTTTTATTCACAATGTAATGTGTACATGCCGTCCGTGTGAATTGGGATGCGAGGTCAAAGGTAAATCTGGCCGGAGAGCAAGGCCGGTATCTGGCGTTATTCATGAGCCTCGAAATGTGACGTCAGATGTTCAGGCTAAGCTGGTTCAAGACACTGCCTAAGTTTCCTCTTATCTTGGTTTTGTTTAGCTAGCATGATATTCTTTGTGCTAATGTCAGATTTGTTCTATTTATTTTTTTAGTTCTCTGGGGAAATCAATAATAATCTAAAAGCTTAAAAAGCCAATTGCATATGTAGGTTGAGCTTTGTACATATAGTTTTCTTATATTTTGTTAAAGGTAAAATATCGTGCCTTCCACATATTCCTTTCAGTGTTATAGACCGTTATCATGCTGACAGCATCTTTGTCAAGTCCCCTGTGGGCAATATTAATTATGCAAACTGATTTAAATCCATACCAGAAAGGTACCAGACTATTTGTCCTTCCAGCCTCACTTTAGTTACACTGATTTAAATGGGAGACATATACAAGATGGGTGCCCTATGAATAAGGTCCATTGAGGAGAAATGTCCAACTTAAAGCATTGTTGCTTGGTGTCCCTCAGAATAAGAGAAGAAGGTTTACAATATAATTTTCAGATTCTGTCTTGAGGAGTCAAATTTTCAAACATTAACTCATTGACGACTGCAATGTTGTCAAGCTTCAAGTTGATGTAGTGATGTTTGCATTCCTAGGTGGTGTGTTAAAACTCTTATCTTCAAGCGAACTTAAATCATCGATTCTGATTGGTCAACCTATAGCAACAAGAGATGATATATAACCCTATATTGCACTGCCTGTTCTAACACCGTGTATTGGCTATTTTAAGCTACATATATGCAAAACATACAGCTGTTCTAACATCGTGTATTGCGTTAAAGGGATTGTATACATTTGATAATTGGAACCAACTGTTTGTTTCAATCCTGTATAGTTGTAGATATATACCATAAAACTAACCTGTGAAAATTTCATTTCAAAAGGTGGTAGCGTTTTTTAGATATTCCCCAAAATCTGGAGCGGTTTGTCCACAGCAGGAAGAATAATCTGCAATTGGAATACACAATCTGAGAAGCGTTACTGCAGTAACACTTCTCAGATTCAAATTGTTTGGAATAAAAAGTGATATCTTTTTTCCATAACCGTAGTACTTCAAAGTGAAAAGTTTCTCATAATGCATTGTACAAGCTGCTGTACTTCAAACCAAGCAAGTTTTTATTGCCATTAATTTTCAGAGTCATTACCAAACGTATATAGACCCTTTAAGCTTTGCGTCAAGTTTGTTTGAAGATATGCTTGTTGTTATCACACTGGCACTGGTGGAATCTGGAAAAATATAGCGGTTCTGCGTCCAATATCCAACGAGGCCAAATCGCGCTTGTGTGATAACTTAAATTATCTTACATAATTCACTGAAGCTGTAATCTCCAATTTGAAAAATGTGAACTTTAATCTGACTGAGTGGGAGCAGGAAATGAATATGTCTTGAGCAGGAACGCTGGCCTAGAATGAGCAAGGCTATTTTCATCGTGTAACTTACTGACATTGGTAAAATCTTAAATTCTATGAGAACATTTTGAATGAGTGCCAGCTCAAGTCAGGAACTTTGTCGTGGCCGAGGGGTTAAGAGCGCTGGACGCAAGCTCTAGTGTTTCTGATCAGCAGAATGTGGGTTTGTGGCACTTGTGTCTTTGAGTAAGATACTTTTCCAATCATCAATTGTCCTTCGGATGGGACATTAGGCCGTAGGTCCCATGTACTAGGATTGAACTGTGCATAAAAGAACCCAGAACACTTATCGTGGAAGAATAGGGGTTAACCCCGGTGTTTCTGGTTCACATAGCAAGCACCCTTGTTTACAGGTTTCCTCAGGCTTGCGAGCTACAGTGATTAAGTTCACTTATGAGGCATCCTTGGTTTCATTACCAGAAATATATAATAATAAAAATAACAGTAATAATAAGAAACCCAAATTAGCCAGGGTGATGTCTTGGTGCCTTTGGACATCAATGAAAATTTGAAAATTTGAGACCATGCACTGTGACTGATACACTTTGTACAGCTTGAATTTAAAGGTATCGTACACGTTTGGAAATTGTCAAAGACCAGTGTTCTCACTTGGTGTATCCCAACATATGCATAAAATAACAAGCCTGTGAAAATTTGGGCTCAATTGGTCATCGAAGTTGCAAGAAAATGATGAAAGAAAAAACACCCTTGTTGTACAAATTTGTGTGCTTTCAGATTAGGAATAACAGCTTTTTGCAAGAAGTTTTTATTATTTTAATGAGAAATTACCTCTTTCTCAAAAACTACGTTACTTCAGAGGGAGTCGTTTCTCACAAAGTTTTATACTATCAACAGCTCTCCGTTGCTTGTTACAAAGTAAGTTTTTATGCTAATATTTGTGTTGAGTCATTACCAAACGTGTACGATACCTTTAATCAACTTAGCTTGAATTCTGGCTTCTACCATTTTGAAAAATGCCATAGATTGCGACTTCTATTTTGTACCAGTGATCAATATGCAAATTATGTCTGTCTACTGACCAGTGATATCAAAGAAAGAGGTACTGAACAAAAGTTTTTAAAACTTTAAAGAAACACAGAGGAAATTTTGTTTGCTATCCTGAAGAAGAAAAGTGCCTTCCTTAACCAGACTGCCATCAGACTTGGATCAATTGAATCACATTCTGAACATCCTTGGATCACCGTCTAGTGACGATCTTGGCTGTATTCACAATGATAAAGCTCGTGGTTACATGCAGTCGCTACCAAACAAACCTACAGTACCTTGGAAGAGACTCTACGGAGCAGCAGATCCCAAATGTAAGGGCCATGAAGGCAAAATAGTCACTTCTCGTTTGTCATGTAATTTTCTTGGGAATAGTAAGACACTGTTGGTATTTGAAATGCTTTGGCGTGTCGTGGCCGAGCGGTTAAGAACACCGAACTCAAGCTCTGGTGTTTTTGATCAGCAGAGTGTGGGTTCGAATCCCAGTCGTGACACTTGTGTCCTTAAGCAAGACACTTAACCACATGCTTCGTCCTTCAGATGGGACGTTAAGCCGTAGGTCCTGTGTATTGTGTAATGCACGTAAAAGAACCCAGTGCACTTGTCGTAAAGAGAAGGGGTTCACCCCGGTGTTCCTGGTTTGATTGGCTGCATATTGCACCACAGCACCTTCTAAACTAATGTAAAGCGCATTGATACGTTTACTGTAAAATGCGCTATATAAGAACTTGTTATTTTTTAAACCATTACATGGTGCTATGCAGAGGAATAGGTTTCATACTTCAACACGTAACTCCACTTACCTTGTAGGAAAAATACTGAGCGCTTTGAGACACCCATCGGGAGTATAAAGCGCTATATAATAACTGCGTTCCATTAATACCTTCTTCATCCTCTCTAATTAGGTTCTGTTTTGTTAGTTTTTCCTTCTTCAAGTTTATTGTTAAAGTTAGGGTCATAGATTGGTTGTAATGCTGGTATATGCCTTTCTTGATATGTATGCATGATGTCATCATTGTAATCCAAAACGGGGCTACCGACGCAGTGCCATCAATACACCGATCCAGTAGCCCTGCCCCTTTTTTCATTGACCAATCACAGCTGCAAAATCTGTGATCACCACCTGGCATGCCTGGCGCTGCGCCTGTAGCCTCGTTTAGGATTACAATGATTGCGCCATGCATAAATATTAAGAAAGGCGTATATAGGCAAAATTATCAGGAAAGATATAATAAAAGTCACCTGTGAAAGTTTCAACTGAATACAGTGGCTATATGTTGAGAAAACAGCAAAAACCTGTCACAGTATTTTCATCAAGATTGTTGAATCCATCCATATTTAGCGAGGTGACAGCGGATACCAACCGCATCTCTGGCCGCAGCATTCGCGAACATACACCACGGAAATTTGAATTTTCAGTCAACCCTCAGAAATCTGCGAAACGATTCATGCATGAATCATTTCTCAGATGCAAATGTTTTCAGGTGAAAAATTACCTAAACCATAATTACTTCGAAGGGAATCCTTTCTCAAAATAGTTTATACTATCAACAGCTGCAGTGCTTCTTACCAAGTGAGTTTTTATGGCCATTAATGTTTGGAGTATTTACCAATCTATGGACCTACCTTTAAGCCGGTCTTTGCTGTTGACCCTAATGACCCTAATGTTTTTTTGGTGAGTTGTTTGTCATAGTCAAATTATAATACTTTTGTTTATGACTTAACAGCTTTGGCGCTTCTTGATCGGATGTTGACATTCAATCCAGACAAGAGGATAACAGTGGAAGATGCATTAAAGCATGATTACTTGGAGCAGTACCATGACCCCACCGATGAGGTGAGTCCAAACAATAATAACAATTTGGTAGGCAATTCGCCGTATTTTCAACCCTGTGAGGGTGTATGTGGACCAATTTCACGTGATGAAAAACAAGTAAACAAACAGTTTTTTGGTTTCCATTTTTGATGTTATTATGTTTATGTCTTTCTTCATTGATGCAAGAATACTACATTCGGGCATGTCTACATGAATGTGGCAAATAGGCCTGATTTGCCATAGCCATTTAAAATAGGAAAATATTAATTTTATAATCTCTATTATAGGAATTATACAATCTTCCTGTAGATCAGAAACACTCATTCAATTTATATTAATAAAAATTACTTCAGTCATTACTATTTTATTTGTAGTCATCTCTTTTTAGATATTTTGATACCATCGTCAGCTGAACATTGAGAAAGATTTAACCTTAACCAAAAGCTTTTCGGAGGAACCTACTTTTAAAACCAATAATTGTATTTTGCAGCCTGTGGCAGAGGAACCGTTTAAGTTTGAGACGGAGCTGGACGATCTTCCCAAAGAAGAACTGAAGGAACTAATCTTTGCAGAAGCCAAGAAGTTTGCACTTTTACCAAGAAATGAAATGGATGGAGTAGACATGAGTTAAGGAGACAGTGAGTCCGACATCGCACATAGAACACATATTTGTTTATTGTCAGGAACCGGTTGTTGCCAGTTTGATCTGGATTTAACTGGTTTTAACCGCTTCTCATTTGTTTAGTAAAATGAGATCAGGTCATCTTGTATGTTGTTTCCACATGCCATTTGTATAATGTGGGAAATCCAGTTCTTGCCTGTTCCAACCACTTCTGTAAACTCATCAGTTCCCAATTTCATAAAACTGTTATGCAGAAAATTGTGCTTTCTTAAGACAATTTTTTACAAAGCAAACATTAGCAGGAAACCAGTCACAGATAGTATATAAATTACATTGTATTTGGGCTGGTAACCTGTTTCTGCTCAGCAAGAGTCTTTTTTTAAATACACATCGGTGTAAGGGTAAAATCAAATTATATTCTTTATCCCCGATGCAAAATTAACATTAATTAAAGAGTCTTTTGGTTAAGCTTTTATTGTTGTGCTTAAGAGTTTTTTTGAAATTGGTCCCATGGAAGTAAAGTGATATCATAGCCTTGTGTTGCTTTTAACCTTAGATAATCTTGATCACTGCACGATCCAGCTTTTCAACAAAATATATAGTGAGGCCTCATCCAAATCATTTGCTAGTTTTGTGTGCCAGTTTGCAATCGTGGGTTACAGTTAAGTTTGGCAGGACTTACCTGGTGAGTATGTTGGTTTGGTGATGACATGTTTTGTTGTGAAGACAAAAGCAAAAAGATTTGCTGGACAACTTGTAAATAAACATTTTAATAAGAAGTTTAAATGGGGCAGGGTGGTGGGCGGCTGCATATGTGACAAGTTTTGTTCATTGTTTCATAGATTCTATGACGTGGTTTGGGAGAGACTTATAATATCGGAAACTGCAAGTAATTCCTGTGAAGCACACATTTGTCGGCCTCTAGGCAAGGTTTAGTTGAAATTGTGGCGTAATTTGTTTTGGATTGAATTTATTTTTTGATAAGCAATGCATGTGTCATCAGACATAAGTTTGATGGACTGTGAAGATATTTTAAGTTCAGATTTTAATAGAATATGTTGGTGATTTTGTCAAATGGATGAACTACAAACGTTCAGTTTCCTGAATCCGATGCAATGATGAGAATATTTGGCATTGTAGTAACATTTTGTCAGCATGGAGTTTGTTTGAGGGGGGTTTGAACTAGATTGAACCGCTTGGCACCAGTTTGTTTTGGAATTGTATGGAATGAGCTACACCAACAAAGAGTGGTTTTGGAATGGTTTGATCAGCACTGGTTTCATAAGATACTATCTTGTGTTTGTATTAGAGATTTCAGATACTAGAACCTTTTTGTTATAAACTTTAATAAATAACAAAACTTTAGCTATAACATTATAAGAGTATATATATGAATTTGGAGTTGTTTAAAAGAAGACAAGAGTTCGCATGCATGATGTAAAAGCAAAGAAGATATGACAGAAAGTTAGCTCTAAAAGATTGTCTGAGTAGAGTGTAGTTGGCTACAGCTGTGGCTGCTGGCTTCAGGAAGTTTGATAAAGCTGTAGTTTAAGCCATAGCCATTACTTTGGCTGTTGTCTTACCTGCTTACCTTTGAGGTTTTGAAAGAAAGAAGGAATGAGTCGAGAGTGACTTAAACTGTTGAAATGAGACCTGCTTTTGAACATAAGAAATCTGCAACTGGTTTAGAAAATTTCTAAGCAATTTGATCTTGTATAAGATATGATCTATTAATATTATATTATTAGCATTTTTGAAAGTCGTCAACATTTTGTGTGTTTTATTTCCTTTGTTTTGTTTGTTTTTTCTGTCTGTTTATGGCAACGCAGCTGTTACTCATAAATCTGCTGAGAAAAGATGAACATATTTTACTGCATTTTGTGTAGCAGTTAAGTACAAGATAGTGTGCAGATTTATTTAAACCAGTCATGTGCGAAGAGTCTGCTGTGTATTTAGGGTTGCACCTTATAAAATCACTTAGCACCAGACAAGATCAGCATTTAAATCTTGGTAGGTTATATTTTATACTTCACGAAGGTAGATTGTTTTGTTTTTTGGTGTGAGGTGAAATGGGTGTCCAAATTATGCCATCTTACTTTTGTTAGAGAGTTGTTGATGTCGACTAAAAAAAAACCAGCCGCATTATTAGTTTCTAGATGCAAAGTTTTTATTCCTTCCCATTCGGAAAAAACTATCCCTTGTGCTCAAGCCAGCTCCTGTACATTTTGGTCATTTTAAATGTCTCCGATGGATAAACTTTGAAGCTCGTTGCATGTATGTACCATAGCATTTGATCTACCTTTGATGTCTATACCTCATCAGATATTTATATTTTGTAGATATTCTCAAAAAGGTTTTCAAGTATTTTAAAAGGTTTCATCTGAAGTAGGAGAAATGTAACTATGCTTGTGATTATAGACTATTACAGAGACCGCAAGAGGCCTCAGAGGGGATCAAACTTGTTTGAGAAAGGATTTTCAGTTAAAGTCTCAGTTTCATCTTAGACTTCTACCATGGAGCAGCCATTTTGTTCTCTCTTCCATTTAATCAATGTATCCAAACTGAGACTGGAAGGGTTATTAGTCTGGTACCCATATTATGTGATGAGAGTCAGTATTTGTGATTGTTTGTGCAGTGCAAGGAATAGTACAAAGATCTGTTAGGAATAATCAATTATCCTAAGAACTGCTTTCTCATCTTGTCGTCAATGAGAATTGAATTTTCCATAATTCATATTATGAGCGTTCAAAACAATAGGAGCACCAATCAGGATTATTGTAACTTGCACATAGTGAATTGAATGAAGATACTCTTTCAACCCCCAAAAGTTGTCGCTTCTCGTATTAATGTAGCCCAAATGTAGCCCAAAGTTGAACCTACTGAAACACAGCTGTATAGACTCTTACATCCCACCTCTGCCCCCTTTGTAACTTTTTAGAATTCTCCTTTTTCATAAAAGAGAACCCTCCTGTCTTTTCTCCGTGCTGTATAAAAGCATCATGACTGACCAAATTTGAGGTATATCAGAGCATGTACATACATTAGGTTTACAAAAAACAAAATATTAACTGTGGTAGTAATTCTTCTATATAATGTATATTAACATTGTGTACACATAGTGACGCACTGGTATTTTTTGTTTTTTGTGTTCTAATAGTGTTTAAGTACTAATAGTAAAGCTAACCGAATGTGCACTAATCAATGTGAGATTTTATTGCAGATACAGAAAATGAACAAATACTTGTACCATGTACAAAGTCATTAGTTTACTACAAACTGAGAGCCACAGATATATTAGTGTTTTTGATGAACAGGAAGGGATATAATTTATAATGGAGTTTAATGTGGTTCATTTTATATTGTGGATATGGACTATAGTGAAATTGCTGTTATCAGAATGTAGCCATTTTGTCTTGATTTTATCTCTGTGTTATCAAACAAGGCTGGGATTAATAATAGTCAGGTACCATTTTCTGGAATTAGAATTATTCCCTTTATTGTCATTGAGTACATAGGGTACCGGACCAAGATGGCAGCATTGTGATGAAGATATGTTAAGGATTAATTGAAGAACTTGTCTAACAATAATTACGTTACGAAGAAACAAATTATTAAGGACTGCGGCATAAACTGATTCTCTAAGCCCCGCCCACCTAAGCAACTGCCTGACATCACATGATTTTCAGAGCCAACATTCCTCCCAAAAGAGATTTTACACATGGCTGTACCCGCAAGTTTACTAGTTATAGTTACTTCTTATTTTCCACACCATGCAAAGCTTCAAACATCACTTACTGCCAATCGATAATACACAGACACACAGACACATAAATATTGTACAAGCTCACTACATCACTAATGTAATGAGGTTGTTTGTTTGCTTGTTTACTTGTTTGTTTGGTTTTTTAAACATACTGTTGTTTGTCTTTTAGTTGCTCCATCCTGGTTATTGTTGGTCAGTTTATATGGGCGGGGCTTCGTTACCTTCAAAATAGGAGTAAAGTAGATTCAAGTTGACAACACTTAAACTTGTGGAATATGCAGCTTTCTCAAACTTGAGAATTCTTCGGTGATACTTGCATATCACTGGAGGCTGCTGTTTCAACTGCTCAGATTTAATATCATTTCAACTTTACTCTGTATTATGCAAACAGGTTAAAGGTTGTTAAAAATACAGATACAAGACTGATTTTATTGAAACTTTACTACCTATTTTGTGGGAAGACGCAAATTGAAATTGTTTTCAGTTAAATGAATTTTTTAAAATAATTTCAGAACAGTTTGTGTAGATAAGTAACAATTTATTATAGTTTTTTTATATTCAGATTGTGCAGAAATGTCAATGATTTGGTAGTCTACACTTACATAGATTTGTTCTAACAATAATGGAAATTTCAGTCTTTAGTTTGAATGGGTTAAATTGAAAACTGTTTCAGTCTGATCTTCTTCAAGCATACCATGATCGTATTCCAGATTGAACAGTTCATTGTATCCATATAATTTCAGATAATGAAATGCAACCTTCTTGCACACTGCATTATTCCAAACCACAATTTCATCCCTCTCAATATTTCTCCATGCTCAGATACGCAAAATATGCGCACAATTGCCCTGTATGTAAACATACGATGGCCAGAATGAGAAGGCGCTGTTTGGTTTGCTGCATCAACAACAAAAAAGTTTAAACCAAATAGCGGCCCTGCCTCATCTTGCATCCAGCCATTCAAAGGCTGAAAATTACTTTATTTTACTGAAGCAATGGAATCTTTTAAAGGCACTGGACACTATTGGTAATTACTCAAAATAATTGTTAGCATAAAAACTTACTTGGTAATGATCAATGGAGAGCTGTTGATAATATAAAACATTGTGAGAAACGGCTCCCTCTGAAGTAACGTCGTTTTTGAGAAAAAAGTAATTTCTCAGTAAAATATTTGAATTCATTTCGAGACCTCACGCGTGAGGTCTCGAAATCAAGCATCTGAAAGCACACTACTTCAGGTGACAAGGGTGTTTTTTCTTTCATTATTATCTCGCAACTTTGATGACCAATTGAGTTCAAATTTTCACAGGTTTATTATTTTGTGCATATGTTGAGATACACCAAGTGAGAAGACTGGTATTTGACAATTTCCAAACGTGTTCAGTGTCTTAAGTGTCAAGACAATAATCTTGTTAAATGTAATCATTCACAGATGTACAAGTGGGCTATGACCTTGTTACACCTCGGACGCATCTAACATTATCGTATTGCAAAGACTGCCTGTACAAAAAATTCCATTCATTATTTCTGCCATCATTCAATTGTGGATATTTTTTTAATGATATTAAAAGGAATTATTCAATTAATAACATAATTCATGAGATTACTTTAGATTCTTTTGTGTGTGTGTTAATGTTGACCACAAAGTTTGCAGCAGTTTCAACTGTGTTTATGCATGGTATAACAGCTAAAGAAAATTCAAAAGTATTTAATTGAAATTTGATTTATATATGCTTGAAGTGGTCTGTCAACCTTTTGGTAAAGGTAAACTTTTGTGTATTGAAGGGAGGAACTCAACATTCAAGTTTTTGGACAAAAATACTAATCCATTTTCTAGATCACAATCAAAATTACAATTTTTGCAAAGGAAAACATTTTCTTATCTTTCCAGTGTTTGAAGTATTTATTCCCAGTATTTAATTGTGACGGATGTTTTGATACGACCACTGTTTACATTGATTAAATTGTCAACATAGAGTATATTATAAATATATTATTTTTCTTTATTGAGGGAGGGGGGGGGAGACTGAACATGTACATGTATCATGTCAAATGATTACACTGTAGTCTCTGTTTATTCGAATTGCAATTTTAACCCTGTTAAGGCATTCTTGGTTGAAACAATGGTAAGAAGATGTTAGATTTGTAGCTTTTGTTTACCGTAATGAAGGATATTGGGTTTTGGTTTTCAAAATTTGTTTTATTTTTTGTTATGCTAAAACGGATCAGAATACCATTGACAAGTGGAATCTGTAAGTTGGGATTCATTTTGGGAATGTTCATTGCTATGTACACTTTAAACCTCAAATCAATTTCATTTTTGAGAGGGCAACAAATTTTGTGCTTTTGTTTTTCAAGTCTTTGGGAATCTTTTCATGGGGCACTAAGGCCAAAACCAGGGCAACAGATGCCATGTCCCCTGTGGCTTCTGCGTAAATCCATGCCTGATAAAAACACTGTGCCAACCTGGGTTCAATTTCATAGAGCTGCTCAAAAAGAGCAGAAAAAGTAGCTAAGCACAACAATGCTTATCAGAATAAGGTTACCAGCCAAACTACCATGTCACATGTACAATTTGTGACTGGTATCCTGCTAATTTCTGCGTAGCAGACAATTGTTAAGCAATATTTTCTGCTTAAGCAGCTCTGTGATATTAGGCACTGTGTAGGATATCATGAGGTGATTGAATCTGAACAGTGGAGAAAACTCCACTATTGACAAATAATTTAATTTAATTCATGTTGTTATTTACAATAAAAGCAATTTTGCATGTTGTCACCTAAACCAACATCCCCAAAAAATAGAGGTTTTTTATTCTGAGGTAATTGTTTTTGTTTTTATAGCAGTGTTGTAACTTAAATTCAAACTATACACAATGAATCATGTATAAGGGATGACTGTTAGGCTTAAATATCTTATCTGAATTGACATATTTTTTAAAGAAAAAATAAGAAAAATTATTTTCTAAAAAAAAAGAGCTTATCATAATGTGAATTATTTATCTGACTACATTATATGTAGATTGCTACGGTAGAGTAAATCAATGTAAAAAAAACATTCTTCTTGTGCTCAATAAAAGCTTCTAAGTTGTATTAAATTGGTTTCTTCATTCTATTCTTTTGATGATTTGTTCTTGTCCAGGGAAATTAAGAAAGTAAATTGCTTGTATACCGCTATTGGGTGTCGTGGCCGAGTGGTTTAGCTCACTGGACTCGCAGAGTGTGGGTTCCAGCTGCGGTCAATCAATTGATCATCGGGCATTTGTTGAGCGCCATCATTCTAGTTGCCAACTCTGAGGCGCTTAGTAAAGTGAGAGAAAAATTTAAGACAAAAGAGTACTGAATTTCATGTGAAGATGACAAGTGCAATGGACTAAATATAAGCAGATTCGAAGAGATGAGTCTTTAAGCTGGCTTTTGAAGATCTGTAAGGAGTCAAGTGTACGGAGTTGATAGGGGAGATCATTCCATAGCTTTGGTGCACATGAAACAAAGCTTCTATCACCTGATGAAGAATGAGATCTAGGAATGTTCAACAGTAGTTTGTTTGATGATCTAAGATTGGGCCGAGGATGGTACGTACACAGCATGTCTCTTATGTACACCAGGGCTAGACCATGAAGTGCTTTCCAAGTCTACAGCAGGATTTTGTAATGAATTCTTTGTTTTATGGTTTACCAGTAAAAATGTTGACACTTGTTTCCTTAAGCAAGACACCTAACCAATATTATAACTGATGGTCCTGTCCAGTAACAAACAAACAAACGAAAAAACATGTCTTCCAGTAAACAAATTTTGCTTCTTTATTTATTGCCAGACATGGCCATAATAATGATAGCATGTGGCAGCTGAGCGGCTAGCATATTGTTGGATATTTTTATTTTTATTTTTTCGGCGTATCAAAAAAAAAAAAAAAAAAAAATGAAGTTTATTTAATAACTGACTCGAAAGCCTTGAACTTTGATGCCACTGGCTACATAACAATTAAAATATCTCTTTAACAACAACAAATTTGATATTCAACATTGAAAATATACAATAAGATGTCATAGTGGGGGGTTGAATCCTGGTCACGAGCAAGGTGATTTACCAAAATTGCTCCTCGTCACCAATGTGAGAGTAAAATTGTTGATTAAAATATTTAGCAATTTGGTTGTCAATGCTGCCAGTGCATACTTGGAGTTGAGAAGGTTCCAAGAATCAACAGGGTTAGTCATGGTAGTAGTGTAGCCCACCTTGTTGAGCTGTAATGGCTCTCTTTTAACATCGGTCTTATAACACTCACCATTGTAATAAGACCGATGTTAAAAGAGCCATTACAGCTCAACAAGGTGGGCTAGGTAGTACTGTCGCTTTGATACTTGGGTTAAAAGCACTGGCAAGAATTGTCTTAGCTTTATTGGAGCTTTTTCGTTTCGGAAAGGAGCCTGAATACCCCCCCCCCCCACCCCAATCTACTCAGTCAGCCTACCCATCCCCTCTCCCCGGCCGCCCACCAAACCTTCTCATCATCAGATCACCGGCCCGTCAAAAGTAACAGCGCCCTCTGTAGGTATGTCAACAAAGTGATTGTTGTCCAGCTGATGAAACTGAATTTTCCACGCAGAGCTAGCTTCCCGCAGGCGCCAGCCAGGCAGACAACATATTTCACACATCGTGACACTGCAAAAAAGAAGTTGCATCAGTTGAACCTCCATGGTTGAACCTTCATTAATTTACCAACCATTAAACTCAAGGTAAGGTTGTTGTTTCTTGTGTAATTCTGTAGTAGGTAACTTGTCTGAAAATTTGGATCGATAGGTCACTTTTAAATTTGGATATGAGGATTAGAAGACCATGGAGGTGGAATTAAATTCTACCTCCATGGGAAGACCAAGAAAGCATGTCGAGACCGCTCGGTCTATGATGGTCTAGCGCACCGAATCCAAGTTGTGGTGGCCGAGTCATCACAACGGTGACAATGTGGATTCGAATTTCGGTCCCAGAACTTGTGTTCTTGAGCAAGACACTTCCGACCGCAGATGTCAAAATTCCGAGAAAAAAACCGAGTACAGCGCCCCAGTTTACAGGGTCTACTTGAAACCCTGACTATGGATCCTGCAGAGTATAAGTAACGAAGAAGAAGCATGGAGGAAGGAAATAGAAGTAGGACCTAGTCAAAATAGATTAAGAAGTTGTAAGTTGTGAATTATTGTTTTTTTAATTATCCATCCATTAAATGATACGGTCACCATGGTCACTCCTCATTACTCCTAGAACTATGAGGTTCGTTCCGCTATCGTCTCCACGAAGACGATAGCGATACGAACCTAGTCATAGTTCTAGGAGTAACTCCTCATCATATGAATGAATGATGATAGGGCCAAGCATCTTCTCCTTCTTATCTACGGAGGAAGTCAAGTGAGTGGATCATGGCACTAACAACATTGGGGTGTGAGGAAGGAATCAACCTCTATTGTCTATACACATGATTTGACTGTGTAGTTCGTCTTACTGGACCCCACAGTGTTTTTTAATATTTCAGATTTGGACATTCCGGGCATTATCTGGCTTATGTAGGGTCCGAGTGAATGCTCATGACTCGGGTGTTTGTTAGTAACCATGGAGGAAGGATGGTACCACTGTACCAAATGCCCTATCCCTACACAGGATTCACAACCCCCTATGAGGGAGTTACAAAAAACTGCTCCAAAATCCTACAAAGGCCTTTATAAAATACTTTTAACTCACCTAAGGAACACAGGAGATGTTGCCGCTAGAAAGAAAAAAAAGATTTCGGCTAAAAATCTGAACCGATGTCCAAAATGGATCGTGCAAATTTCTGATGTGTGATGATGCTCGTGGAACGCATTCTTGGGATTTGCATTTATAATCTACAGACTGCATTTTGAAGATCCATGTAAATCACAAATCGTGCGCAATCTCTAGATCCTGCAAATCCCAAGAACACGCTCCACGAGCATCTACGTATTTTGTACAATGGTACGGTACCAATAAACCCATGAGCGTGGACCCTACATACGCCAGATAAAGTCCAAATGTTTAAAAAAATATAAATTGTTGGGTCCAGTAACTCGGACTAGAGATTGATAAAATTATACTAATGAGTTCGGCCTCAGTTCAGAGGCTCATGGACAGGGTTTAATATTGTAATGAAATTAAATTTCACAATTCATGGTCCACTAACTGATCACGACCGAATAATGACGTTCACTTTCAAACTGGCCATGGATGTGTTGTTTAGTGGCTTATTATTACCGGTATGTAGGCTACAGCCCATCCAATCCAAAGGACACTGCAGAACTCAATGAATTAGCTGCAAGCATAGGTGCCCCAATAGCCCACACCCACACCCCCCATAACATCTGGAGGGGGAATCATCACAGACAACTACACTGAAACACATATTTCCAGAAAATATTGTCAAATCCGACTCACTTTTTCACTTGTCATGTCATGCTGTGGTCCTGCTGTGGTCATGCTGTGGTCATGCTTTGGTTGCTGTGGTCATGCTGCTGGTCATGCTGTGGTCATGCTTTGGTTGCTGTGGTCCTGCTGTGGTCATGCTGCAGTCACCCTGTGATCATGCTGAGGTTATGCTGTGGTCATGTTGAGGCCATGCTTTGGTCTGCTATGGTATTACTGTGGTCATGCTGAGAACATACTATTACTGGGGTCATGCTGTGGTCATTCTGTGGTTGTGCTGTGGTCATGCTGTGGTCATGCTGTGGAATATAAAATGAACCAGCCAGCTGGACATTTGTGACAATAACCCTCCTCAGGCCTTGCTCTCTGCTTTAGGACCTGAGGGGATTGTTTATGATCGTCGTCACAACTACTATTGCGATTATCATAACCCTCGATAGCTCTGGGGTCTATAGAAGCAACAACATGACTAAGAGTTACGATTATTGCAACTACACAACTACCGGCTACCTTTAAGAGACCTTTATTGGCTTGATCCAGAGGACCTTTTTTGTAGGAAAATGTAGTGTACAATATTGTTTGATATAAATGGTAGCCTAGATGTATCGTTGGAATAATTTATTAGCAAGGAATCATAAGTTTACCAAAGGGTCAATTTTATTAACCTCTTGGATTGTAACAGTTTGAAACTTCTCTACTAATCCAGGATAAAGTCATGTCAGCTGCAGTGATCGTGCCGTTATCTCTAGTCGGAGGTTATGCTGTGATTTCCATCTTCTTGTTACGATTTCCAAATCTTATTCATCGTAAGAAACAGCTGAAGATCAACGCAAGGCTGATTGCTCATAGAGGAGGTAAACCTTTGAAAAAGTGACACAAATAATATTCTGCCATCAGGGCTCAAAATTCAAACTGAACCCGAAATTCAAACTGGACCGACCGCAGGCCAAAGGCCAGTGTTTTTAGCATCGTGCCAGTAAACACATGACCGGACAAGTCCAGCGGTCTTGTGTTTTTTAATTGAATAATAACACCTAATTTTGTAATTATACTTGGGGCCTATGGCCAAAAAATTGTTGTTCCAATTTTGACTTCAAGTCTGATAAATATCTTTCAATTCTGTTGAGCATCGAAGAATTCTTACAAATACCATGACAAATGTGTTAATCTTGTGTTAATGCTTGATCAAATCAAAACAGTTTTGTTAAACTGTGTAGACATTTTTTCTCCTTATAAAAATGTTTTAGCTAAAAGTCCTGCAGTCTTGCAAATTTTCTCCAAATATTTTAGCCCTGGCTGATATATGCCTGTAACAATTTTACTGCGCCAAATCAACCCAAAGGCCCATTCTGTTATTTGAGTTTTATCTTCCCAACGATGTGTGATAATAATAATAATAATAATAGAGACATTTATAATATATCCACCCAAGGGGTGCTCAAGTATTGTACACTCGGTGCTTTCCGATTCCTGTGAAAAAAATTCATATTTTTTATTTAGTTAAAGTATGTTTTTTAATCCGAAAGTTACTCTATTTTTATTTTTTTTATTTTTTTAGGTGCTGGGGAGCATTTGGAGAACACAATAACGGCTTATAAACAGTGAGTATAATCTCAGATGAAATTAAGAATTTATATTAATGACAAAGATGGAATTGGATGAAATTAAATGTTAGTATTAGAGATTTTGTTTAAATAAAATTTTAATCTGAAACTTAATTAATAAGATACACTGTATTTTCACCATTTTTAATGCTGACGTCACTTGAAATGCCTTTTTAAATTTAGTTCTGGGTTGAACAAAAATGTTTTCATTAGAGTGGAGTAACGTGCCGGCGCTCTACCAACTGAGCTATCTAGCCCTATGTTGGTGGTCTCCCTATTTTGTCAACATCTTTGTTCGGGGGTGCCAGTCAGAAGCCATACAACCTATAACTGCCACATAACAAGGGATCACACCTAAGTTTACGATACAACCTGGGAAGCGGCAGCCAAGGGATCACCTTAAGGGGACACAACTTTCTATTTCAAACATCAAGTAATAGGCCCTAAACCACAAAGAAAAATGGATAAATATTATAATATTTTTGAACAAAGGAAAATTTACTAGAGTGGGACATTAATCCAGAGGACGCAGGTTCAAATCCTGCTCTCGTAAATTTGTCTCTATTCAACCCCAAATTATTTATTATTTACCTGGTCATTTTCCCTTTTGGTTTATTACTTTTTAAATTTATTGTGGACGAGAAATTTTATTGTTGAAGTATTTTTGTATGATCAAATGGTTATGGTTACATGTAGCTGGCATCTCCTAAAGGTTTTATTTTTGAAAACATAAGTAGCTTTTTAAGGGAAACCTTTCCAGGTTGTAAGGGAAAGTACATTTTGCTTTTGGAAGAGTAAATTAATTCCTAGCCGTTAGTGTTCAATAAACATACTGATGACCAACTTGTGAAATTTGTTTGGGTCAAATTGTATGGTCGCATTTTAGTGAAAAACAAAAACAAACCAAGAAACCTTTATTGGTTTGTCAGTGATTTTGTGCACTTTCTTATCCAGCTCTTTTAATTGTGGCAACTGAAACAAGCAACTGTAATTTGTGGGATCTTAGAATGCTATTTCTTGACATCATTTATGGTGAAAATACTTCTCTAGAGGATTGGTACTGGTGTGAACTTTCTAATTGATGACCATTCAGATTGAAATTTATCACCCCCCATGATAATTCCAAATCCTATTCTTGTCGTTATATAATCAACAACTAAAGCAACAAATGAACTCTCCCAATGTCCATCCATGTACATCCATCTCATGTTAAATTTTGTAATTCTTGTGATTAAGTAGGATTTGAAACTTTGCATGGTGGAGGTATAGCTAAGAGAGGTTTGTGGTAACACCATGTGAATATCTCTTTCTTGCGATTGTTTTATTGACAGTGCCATAGCATCAGGAATGGATATGATTGAGTTAGATTGTCAGATTACAAAAGACAAACAGGTTGTGGTGGCACACGATAATCACCTACAGAGAGTAACAGGTGTTGAGGCAAACATAAGTGACTTGAACTTCAAGGTAAGGGAGAACAAATGAAAACTGCAAATCTAGAGTTTCACGACGGCATTGACATCTCGTTGTTTCAAATCAACCAGCGTAGAGATTTTCCTACATTCAAAATTCCTTTTTCAAGATGTAATAGTTTAAAGTATTCTTTTAATCCTAGTGTGCCTGCTTTGTGGAACTCATTACCCATCGATATTCTGTCGTTGAACATCTATCTCTCTATTTAAAGCAGTTTCTCCTTGATTCAATCCATGCAACTCAAAGTTTTTAACAGTTCATGTCTTGGTAATTTTCTCGTGTATATTGCCTGTCTGAACCTTTTAGAAATTTATTGGACCTTTTGGTTATAAAAAATTGTTTACATTTCCATGCTCGGTCTAGCCTTCTCCATATCTGTTGTAATTTTAGTGTTTCTCTTCTGTGTGTAATTGATTGAATTTGTGGATTTAGGAATAAAATAATAATAATAATAACAGTTTCCAGGGGGTATAAGAATTTGACTTTAATTGGGCCTGCAATTTTCTTAGGGATCCACCCCCTGGGCCCATTTTCAAAGAGCTGCTTAACACAAAAAGTAGCTAAGTACAACAAAATTATGCTTACCAGAATAAGGTTACCAGCCAAAATACCATGTCACGTGTACAATTTGTGACTGGTATCCTGCTCATTTTCGCTTAGCAGCAAATTGTTAAGCAATATTTTATGCTTAAAGCAGCTCTATGAAATCGGGCCCTGAATACAGGCTTACCGTTTCATTCTGAGCCGCAATTCACATCAATGCTACATAATGGACATAATGATTATTGATGTATGAGCTCATTTTCCACGAAGAAAACTTGGGTATCGATTAAGGTTTCATCTTAAAAATCTACAAAAGATGTGTTTTTGTTTTCAAGAAGTATTGGTAATGTCTTACCAGACGTGCTTTGCTGGGGCCCATGCCCACGCAGGGCTTGTCTGGCCCAGAGTGAGCCTCGTCTTTTCGTCCATTTTAATGTTTGTGTTTGTTGTATATATTTGTGTCCCTTTTATGGAATGTTATTGTTAATTACTAAAAATTGCTATCAATCCATTTTTGGCGCTTGGCCTGTGGATGCTGTATGAAATAAATAAAATAAAACATGCATTGTATCACTCATGTTAGAAGTAAAAAAAAAACAATTTGTTTTTTCTCCAGGACCTACCTCTGATTTCTCGAACACTTGCTGTACATTTCTGCAAGGGTAAGAAAAAAACTGTCATGTTTTGAGGGTCAATTAGGGAGTGTTTCAAAAGTCTGAACAGTGGGAACGTTCTAATTGGATTGGATAAGTATTTCAGCGCGTACTCAGGGACTGTTGTGTTGGATCGCCGGATTGTTTCGTTGGAACGCTCAAAATATTATTGCGCGTATTCACTCGTGTAGGATTGCTCTCGTACTTCGGCACAATGATGCGGCCTAGTGGAATGTTCTGGCGGTCCAATGGATGGCGGGCGTGTGCCCACGGGAACGTTCTTTTGCGCCTAGAGCATGCACAACTTTCGAGACGCTCCTTTACGATGCTATATCGCCTCCTCAGAGTTTGGTAGAGTTTAATCTTCGATCATAGTGTTGATAATTCCTAATGCAAGTGACACCTTTCATTGGGTACTTACAAAGGCCCTTTGATGGCAAGTGATGAATTGTTCTGTCCGATGATCTGGGTGCTGGGTTTATGTAAAGGAAAAGCTAACATCTAGGGCTGTTGCAGGGCTTGGTTCCCATTAACAGTAATGTTAGGGCTGTTGAGATTACTCTTCACTAGTTGGGTTCGGAGGTTTAGGGTGCTGTCTATTTGCGATGATGGTTTTTGTTTGTTAAATATGTGTCGAAGTGTGTGTTTCTAATTGGAATAAACTATTGTTAACTATCTGTCAGCATTCAAAGATGTTTATTACTGAATGAGTGCCATTCCAAAGTAACAAGTAAACTGGGTTAAGGTTTGTTGGTTATTGTATTCAAGTTTTCTCATTGCCAAACCTCAGAAAACTTAGTAGGTAGAATTTTGCAAGCAAGTTTAATGTATCCTCACTGTTAAAGGACGATAATAGAGATAGCTGTGTTAGTCTGACAGATACAACAAGGTAACAGTGCGCTTTAAGACTAGCTAATCACAGAAAAAACTGCATGCGCCTTCGTAGCTACAACTACATCTGATGAAGTAGTTGATGCTACGAAATCTTATGCAGTTTTTGGGGTTTTGTTTTTTTGTAATGAATGCATACCAGAATAGGATTAACAACCAAAAGACCAGGGCCCAATTTTATGAAGCTGTTTAGCAGAAAATTATGCTCGGCAAATTTCTTTGCTAAGCAAGAAATGAGTGGGTACCAGTCACAGCAATGGTAACTGTAAGGTACTTTGGCTGGTAACCTTTTTTTCTTAAGCAAAAGTTTTCTGTGCTTAACAAGTTTTTGTGCTTACATGCTTTATGAAATTGGGCCCACACATCTGTTGGTGTTACTGGTATCCTGTTCTTATTTGGTTAGCAGAAAATTGTTAAGCAACATTTTCTACTTAAGCAGCTCTATGAAATTGGGCCTCGGGGCATGAATGCAATTGCCTCCATTGCCTCCATGAAGTATGAGGTTTGTATTTGGAGGGAAGCCAATGGCTAGTTGCTTGTACATGTCCCTTAAATAATAATTGTTTGGTGTCTGTCTTCAAAGTAAGATTATTTGTAATCATTATTTTGTGGGGTTTTGTTTAAGGTAAGACTATTTGTGGCAGTGCACATGACAGGAAGATTCCTCTGTTAAGAGAAGTGTTTGAGACATTTCCTGATGTACCGATTAATCTAGACATCAAGAGAGATGAAGATGACCTCATTAACATGGTGAGTAAGATGCAGAACTATCAAGGAAGGTTTATTAATCAATCAGTTCTCAATGATCTTTGATTTAAATTACATTTTTTTAAATTTTTCACTTACATGGAAATAAATGTTTAATTTAATTTAATTTAATTTTAAAAAAATATCAAGCATGCCTCAAAGTTTTTCTTGGCAAAATCTGTTTACCAAATCAAATGCTATGTAACATACAGTGTGTTTGACTGGTACCCTGCCAGTTGCTGTCACGTCAGGGAAATTGTGTAGAAAAAAAATGGTTGAGGAAGACAGATAATTCGCATGTCTTTGTGTACAAAAACTTGCGTTGCCAGCACACCAAGAATGGCTTGATGTGCAGCTCTTGCGCATACGGATTGGTTTATAAATGCACGCTTTCTATCATTATGGACTACGGGGCCGTTCACAATTATCAACATTTTCACAAGCATACAAACCGTACGCTGGGAAGGAGGGGGTTGATGCCCGCTGTATGCTTTCTTTTCTGAAAAAAATGTTGAACTATAAAAACATAGCTTCATGGCGCTATAAAAGGCAGTGGTTGTTTGTTTGTTTTTTGTGTTTTTAGTTGGGTTTTTTTTTAAAGTCAGATTTAGCCACGTCTTGTACGCAGAAATTACGGTAGTAGATATCTGTTTAAAGGCAGTGGACACTTCAAATTTTCACAGGTTGGTTATTTTGTGCATATGTTGAGATACAGCAAGTGAGAAGACTGGTCTTTGACAATTACCAATAGTGTCCACTGCCTTTAAGACGTGTACGTTCTTTATATATTTCTTATATCTGTGCTTGTAATAAACAGGGTTTGCATGTAATTCACATATAAGTATCTCTATGTAGAATTGTGTAAAAAAACAAAAAATTTCTTCATTCATTTTTATGGGGGAGGGGGGGGGTATTGAAAAAGTGTACGTTTGTACGCCTGTGAAAATTTTGATAACTTTGAACGACCCCTAAGTTGGTGGGAGATTGTGGTTTTTATTGATATTCAGATACATTTCATTTGACCCATTCATAGACACTGACTAACTGAGTCCCTGTTACTTACTTCCAGGTGCTAGACTTGATATGTGAGTTTAACAGAGAAGAGATTACTGTTGTAGGCAACTTTTCAGAAAGCATCGTCAAGAAATGTCACCAACGAGTAAGTTTAAAATAACTCTACCTTGTCAAACAATTTATTAAAACATCGGAGGAAAAGATACTCTCAGATACAGAAGTCTGTTATTCGAGTAATTTTGAATGCTGTCAGTTTCTCCAGCAGGGTTTTAGTCAAAATTTGTGTGAAAATCAAGGCTATTGTGCAACAACATCGAAATGTCTATTTGGTTCTGAAGAGATTCACATCAAAACAGTAGCAAATTGAGCCCAGTTCAACTTGAGCAAATCTTTCTCATTATTATTATTAAATATATTTCTGGTAATGAAACCAAGAATGCCTCATAGGTGAACTTAACCACTGTAACTCGCAAGCCTGAGGAAACCTGTAAACACCGGGGTTAACCCCTACTCTTCCACCATAAGTGTTCTGGGTTCGTTTATGTGCACTACCAATCCTAGTACGTGGGACCTACGGCTTAATGTCCCATCCAAAGGACAAAGCAATTATGGTAAAGTATCTTGCTCAAGGATACAAGTGTCATGACCGGAACTTGAACCCACACTCTATTGATCAGAAACACCAGAGCTTGAGTCCGGTGCTCTTGACCGCTCAGCCACAAGACGCCATATGACTTCGAATTCATTTTGTTTGTACTTTCTTTTGGGAATTGGAACAGCCTTTTTGTTTAATGTAGTTGGGTTTCTAAAAATGATTGACAGAAATTGCTTAATCTCACCTGTATCTTTACAAAGATAGTGAACGAAAATTACTTCATTGAAGATTATTGGGGCATAGTGAATTGTTAAACTAAGATAATTGTATACAAATATTTGATCTCTGTTTTATTAGAAAAATCAGCCAGTGATTCATTTAAAACTCATCAAATGATTTCAGTTTTCTAAGTGATCCATGTGTGATTTGAAATAACAATTTTCTTGATATTTTTAAAGGAAGGGTATACCTTTGGTAATTACTCCAAAAATTATTTACCATAAAAAACTTACTTGGTAAAGAGCACTAGAGAGCTGTTGATATAAAACGTTGTTAGAAACAACCCTTTGAAGTAATGTAGTTTCAGAGAAAGTTAATGTTTCACCAAAAATTTGAATCTGAGTGAAATGCTTCAGACATGAAGCCTTTCTGAGGCATCTCAAAACACAATTCTATGCAACAATGGTGTTTTTCTGTCATTATTCTCTTGTAACTTCGATGACCAATTGAGCCCAAATTTTTACAGGTTTGTTATTTTATGCATATGTTGGGATACACCTAGTAAGGATACTGGTCTTAGACACTTTACCAAAAGTATACCCTGCCTTTAAGGAAATTACATTTGAGTCCCAACGTATATTAAAAAATGCAGATATTTTATGTCTTGGTCAATAATCTTCCCCCCTCTTTTAGGGCCATAAACACCCCCTCGTGTTCAGCATGAGTGGGATTAGTAAGCTCCTCCTACTTTTCTACTCTGGACTCCTCCCCTTCTGTTCCATCAAAGAAAGCTTTGTTGAAATTCCTATGGGGTCCGTCATCACGATAAATTTGTAAGAAAAAGAGTTTTGTTTGTTTGAAGGAATCATACATGGGAAAAACGCACTGTGCCCCACCGAGTTATTTTGTGTTTGAAGGTCTGCGTTTAAAAGAGCATGAACTACGTGTTGGATGATTTATCTTTGTGTTATGAACTACCTGTGGAATAATGGATTTTTACAGGGTTTACCTGCCTGTGCAATTTTATGCATCTACTTGAATTTTATGAACAAAAGAATGAAGAAAAAACCCACTAAGATAAAGCATTCAACTTTGCATGGCTTGAAAAAAAAGTTGCAAATATCAACCAAAAAATAGAAAGCTATTAAACATTTATTTTGCTGCTTTCAAATTGGGTTGACATTGAAATGCTAATTTCAACAAAGTTAACATTATTGTATGGTCATGGTAATTATGTTGAAATTATTTCTCACTTATAAAATAGAATTTTGATTTTTACCTACCCACCCACCCATCCACTCACCCAATCAAAACAGGCACCTGGGGTACCATTGTTAATGAGCATGCCAACTGCATTCAAAGTCCTGATAGCATTCTACACTGGTATCCTGCCATTCTTGAGATTCAAAGAGGACTTTTTTGAGATTCCGATGGGCAGAGAACTCATCAAAAACTTGTAAGATTGCCAAGCGTTCTTGTCGTCATGGTTCTGTGTTTTTTAACACTGCTGTTTGTGCTTGGCTGCTGCACTAGTCTTTGATGTATTTCATGGAGATTCATTAGTCAAGAGATAGTTACTTTGTACATGTAGATTAGTAAACTGTTTGCTATAGATCATGTAACCTCTGACACCACATGTTTACAAACGAGTCACATAGCCGAGACTTCCTACAGGCACAGTGTGTACACAGCTCATTGGAAGAAACATCAAATCTGACACTTTATGGAAATTGCACATTGTGTTTTGTTTTTACAATTTTTGAGTTTCCATTTTTATGAGTCACAATAACCGAGTTTGAATTTTGAATCTGATGAAAAACAGAGGGCACATCTCAAAAATGTTCAGCTGTTTTTTTGTGGTTTTGTTTGTGGTAATTATGATACCAAATGTAATTGTCTCATAAGATCAGTGTAGTATTTTGCCTGCCAGGAAAATGTCCTGCAGTGAAGGAATTTTCAACGAGGGTGCTTGCTATGTGAACCAGAAACACCAGGGTTAAACCCTACTATTCCCTGATAAGTGTTCTGAGTTCTTTTACATGCACTACCAATCCTAGTACACGGGACCTATGGCTTAATGTCCCATCAGAAGGACAAAGCAATTATGGTAAAGTATCTTGCTCAAGGATACAAGTGTCATGACCGGAACTTGAACCCACACTCTGCTGATCAGAAACACCAGAGCTTGATAATGGTGCTCTTAACCGCTCAGCCACGACCTCGCCAAATTTGTCACAAAATTTCTCATATTTAAATCATATAAACAAAATTGAAAATGTGTTTTCATTGTGTTGAGAAGATATATTTTTTTCAAAGTCAGAAAAATGAATGTCCATTTTCTAAAATTAACGTTATACCTTTCCTTTGCACTCAGTCTCTTGTAGTTTTGTGTGAGTATTCATATGTGCTTGTTTGTTGTGTGTATTTGTGGTGGTGGGGCAAGAGTGCTGTACATTTCCAACACACTAACTCAACTAACTGCATGAGTTGTTCTTGCTTTCATAATTATTTGACTAAGATGGGTCTCAATTCATAGAGCTGTTAGTTGCTTAACAAATTTATTTCTAAGCAAAAATGTGCAGAAAACCAGTCATAATTGATGCGCTTTACATTGTAGTTTGGTTGGTAACCTGGATCTGCCTAGTAAGATTATTTTTCTGTGCTTATTACTAAATTGCATGCTTAAAAAGCAGCTCTATGAAAATTGGCCCACAATATGAAGACAAGAACTTTGCAAAGGTTTATCATTTTCGCTGAGTGGGATGTTGATTGCTGTATGATCAGTACATCAATTAAATTGTCGTCCCTGAATGGTTAAGGCAATCTCCTTGATGCACCTGTTTGAAAGATTGGTCAATTTCTATAATTGCCAATAGACTTGTGCAAGTCTCACGCGAATTCAAACTTCCAGGACCAAGTTGGTCCCAACTGTATTGAGTGTGTGCGATTTTGTTTCTGAAATACTTTAGTTTAATGTAATTTTATGGCTATAAAAATTATTTCATACTGTTGGGCCAAGTAAAATTTTGCCATGAAATAATATACGAAAGTAAATTTAACAAATCTACAAAGGAAACTTGAGAATAAGACTTGACCTCTGTTTCCGGTTACTTGTAATATTAAGAATTTTGCATATATTTTATTTCCTTGATATTTTAACAATTCTTCTGGTCCTATTCTCACCCTGAAGTGGCATTGAGAAAAGGTGGATGAAAGCAGTAGTCTGGTTCCTGGACTTCTTATTGGTCAATAGAGTAATGTTTAGGCATCTACAAAGACGAGGGATAAGGGTAAGTCACCATGTGATTTGGGTCCATTTTGAGTTTTGGGTTGTTGGTCTTCGAAACTATAACCAAGATTTTGGCTTTGATTTAGTAGGCTAGGTTTCAAGATAAAAGATATTTTGAAGTATTAAACATTTTCTACAGTATTAATTAAAACTGAACCGTTGAAGACATCTTGTTGGTCGCTAACTGAAGAGTGATGTTAAACTACTTGCTCATTTTCTTGTAGATTTACGTGTGGGTTCTGAACAGTGAGGAGCAGTTTGATCGAGCAATGTATGTTGGAGTGGATGGTATCATGACAGATTATCCAGTCAAACTAGCTGAGTACATGCGCCAGAATGGTCATCTAGCTGACAGAAATCATGAAAATAATGAGAACTATCACACATTTGATGACGAGGCGGATAAATGAAGAAGCTGGAGTGTAAGTAAAAAGTAACTATAAATGGTCTCGACATTTCGAACAGTATACTCTGCTCGTCTTTAGGAGAAGAGTGTTAGTATTGATGGATTTATGATGAGATTGTCTCAATTATTCTTTCCCATGAAATATGCTAATTACATCCACGCATGCCTACAGAGACTATTGGTTGACAAACGCCATAAAGCTGTGCACTAGGTACACAAACAAGTTAACTCTTTCACGCACCGACCGGTCGCTAGCGACCGGTATAAATCCCTTCAGAAAAGTAGTTGTAAAACAACAAATAAAGAACGCAAGGCAAAACAGTTTTCAGAATGGGAAAGAGGACTCTTGAGGGTGCTATTGTGACCTGTTTTTGGGGGGGTCGCCATTTGCAAAAAATTAGTAAACAATTAATGTGTCCATATGATCAATTTATCACTAAAATAAATGGTGCATGAAATGGTTAAGCATTATGCATCCTGCCACCATCAGGCATGATAGTTTGGTCCTTGGAGAAAAGTAGGACAATTTTATTGAGTACAAGGCCCGACTTACATGTACACATGTAGCTGGTTTTTCCCAAGGGCGACAAAATCAGAAATCAGATTAAAGTAGGAAGAATATCATGCTTGCACCATAAGCCCCATACAAAAAGGTGCAATATTTCCTCATTTTGCAAACCTACCTGGGCCCAATGTCATAGAGCTGCTTAATTAAGCACAAAAAGAAGCTAAGCACAACAAACAAAAGTAGCTAAGCACAACAAAATTATGCTTACCAGAGTAAGGTCACTAACCAAAATACCATTTCACATGTAACAGTTGTGACTGGTGTCCTGCTCACTGATACCAAGCAGAAAATTGTTGAGCAATATTTTCTGCTTAAGTAGCTCTATGAAATTGGGCCCAATAATGTTTAGTGCGCACGCGCGATGTGCAACTTACATATTTCATAGGGAAGGGTCTAATGGTGCAGAGTTATGGGCCAAATGCAACTAATTGTTAATAAGGTATTAAGTTAATTATTAAGTAAAATATTTTTAAAAGTTTATTTTTATTTATATATTAATTATTTATATTTAATTCTGCTGTTTTGGGACTTTATCTTAACTTGTCACCAGTTTGTGAAATTACTAATAATTTGTTATGCCCCCCCCCCCCATGCCAAAAACAGGCATTAAGAGTGAAGAAAACCGAAGCATTAGCCGTGACATCAAAGTTCATTCAATAATGTTGAGAAATACTTATCTTATAGGCCCTAATTATTTGTTATTTGAAACCTCTTATTCTCATCTAGTTGATGTGAGAAAATAAACCCAGTTTTGCCTTTTTGCAGGAAGTGCTCGGCTTATATTTTCACAACTTTTTATGATTTCTGTACCATGGCAATTAAAATGTACACACAGTACAAAACTAAATTTTGCTGGTGTTTTGGGTTTTTTAATGGTTTCTTAGTGTTGCAGTTGTACAAATCCATTTGATAGAAAAATTAACACAAAACAGTGGTATTAGCAGGTTTTGTTAAAATAAAATAAAAAATACCAAAAGCTAATTCTGTTGGTTACTAGAGTTTCAGATCTCTTGTATTTATTAAAAACGTGTACAGCAATTTACAAAGATTTTATTTGTATAAATATGATAAAATTGTGAGCTTTTAACACTAATGTATGCCAATCTTTTAGATAACATTTTTGTAAATTGTTTTCAGGCTTGTGCCAAGTATGTCTTGGTATTAATTGTTCTTATACTTAGAATATTAATGAGATATTTTAGCATTTGCTTTCATTAACAAACTGTTGGTTTTGACAGTCAATGTTCTGGAGTGCAACTGTTGAAAACTTAGAAAAAAAATGCAATCGAGCTTAAAGGTATTATACAGGATAACAAACATTGTTTAATTTAGTCTGAAAGCTTACTGGTTATGAAGTTCATACTAAAAACATTTTTTCTGTGAAATATTTCCCTCTGAAGTGAAGTCATATTTGAGAAAACTGTATCTGAAAACATAAAAACCCAACAGCTGATTTTGGTTGTTACAACCAAAATTAAGAACAATGTGTTTACATGCTGAATATTTGCATGGTTTTTCAAAATTTTCTCCTGACTCACACAATGGATAAAGACGAAATTTTTACAGGTTTGTTATTTCACTGTCTGCGACTATTTTGTCAGCACTTCCAATCCTGTATAATACCTTCAAAGAAAAATAGTCTGGTGTCATTTCTGTATGAAGAGAATCCGCATTATTGATTGCAAGTCATCACTGAATGTTGCTAACAAGGCATCAGAGGTACATCATCTGACCAATCTCAGTTTAAAGCTTGAGGGTATAGTAGGCGTAATTTTCCTTGTGTATAAATTCAAGGGTTGGGTTGGGAGGAATGAAATAAGTCCAAGATCATTATTTTTTTTGGAATAAGTCTTTCTGTTAATTACTAAAAAGGTCACAAGAAAAATCAATGCACATTTTCTAAGTCATTTTGTACTTAGTTTAGAGTTTATCAAGTAATAAACCACAATGGAAACTGACTGGGTAAATTTTTTAAATAATACTTGGTGAACAATTTTTGTTTTACTAGAGCACCTGCACGTTAATCCGGAGGTTGCAGGTTCAAGTTCCGCTCTTGTCAATTTTTCTTTGTTCAACCCAAAATTAGTTTAGAGTTTAATTACTTCTTGGCTTATCATTATTGCAGTTCTGATGACTGAATAAAAAAGATTTACACCAACAATTTGAAAATGTTGAAGGAGATATCAAAAAGTGTGTTTTGTTCTCAGTTTACTCTTGGGCCTTGTCGTTCAGGCATTGTTTGCAGGCAACTGTACTGCAAGCAGAAAGAACACTTTAGCACAAGAGACAGAAAAAACTGTCTAATCATCTCCAAAAAAATATGTGAAAGTTATGTTCAAAGTGTGAGGTAAACTTCACATAATTATTAAACTTGATCCTCCTTTGTATTGAGTCCTATATTATGTTTAGTTAGTTTTTTTCTTCCAAATTGCTAAACTCTGAAAAGATTGATGCTTATAAAAACTCATTTTAAAAGTAGCTGTCACTGATTTTTTTTCTTTTTTAAGCAATATTTCATCAAGGAAAGACTACAGCCACACAACTCTTTAAGACATACGGTTCAACCTTAGCCCTCGTTGGATGTCCATCTACATTGCATGAAGAAGATAGAAGTGCAACCTGGGCAGAGTCATACATTGAATCTTCCTGTAGGCGCTACCGTATTAAAGGGTCTGTATACGTTTGGTAATGACTCTGAAAATTAAAGGCAATAAAAACTTACTTGGTAAGAAGTACAGCAGCTTTAAATAGTATTATGCATTTTGAGAAACTTTTCACTTAGAAGTCATTTGGTGATGGAAAAAGATATCACTTTTTATCCCCAAAAAATTGAATCTGAGAAGCCTTACTGACAGTAACGTTTCTCAGATTGTGTATTCCAATTGCAGGTTATTCTTCCTGCGTGGACATACTTACTCCAGATTTTTGGCAATATCTCAAAAACGCTACCACCTTTTGAAATGAAATTTTCACTGGTTAGTTTTATGGTATATATCGATAACTATATAGGATTAAAACAAACAGTGGGTTCCGATTACCAAACGTATACAATCCCTTTCAGTATGAAACTCAAACTACATATCTACTTCAGGAACAATACTTACAAACCAATTTCTTTACCTAAAAAAGGGGGACCTAATGCCTAAATGCTTAATCTTGTTTGTCTTTTCTCTTTGATCTCATCCACTTCATAACCTTCAAGACAGAGGTGGCAATTGGGATTCCAATGGGTAGAAATAAAGGAATATAGATGGCAAATCTGGAAAAAATACGGGCAAACAAAAACCTGATCAGTCAACACTAATAAAATATAAGTGGGAATCAGTCATACATAAATGAGTCTGCTGGGCATTTGATATGCTTCAACCACAGATATTTAACCCTGGAACGCCGAGTTCATCCTTAGCTATGCATGTCCAGCCTCGCTACCATGGGCAGCGCGCCGTATCGATACCTCTCGTCACTAACCCCCGCTCACGCTTGTTAAAAACATTCGAGTGCTTAAGGGCACTTGTCGGGTGCTTAGTATGCGCGTAAGCAATACATTTCAAATGAATCATGTTTTTTTTGGTCACCCTAAACTGCATACAGTTAGACGTTCGAGTCCCGGTCGTAACACTTGTGTCCTTAAGCAATACACTTAACCATTATTGCTTCTCTTCACCCAGGAGTACAAATGGGTACCGGCGAGAGCTGGGGAGTAACCTGCGATGGACTGGCAGCCTGTCCAGGGGGAATAGAAATATTCTCAGTTGTTTAATGCCAAGGAAACCGGATGTAAACACCGGCCTGATGAGCCGTTTTGGCTTGGGACAGACTTTACTTTACTTTGATGAGCGTGGTTGACAGTGGAATTAGGTCGATCTTTGGAACAAGGAAAAAAAAATCTTTAAAAAATAGACACTTACTTCTGATCATCAGGAAAGTAGAGAAGCTCTAGTAACGATGGATCAAAGAAGGCTTTTTCTGAGGCTGCAATGGCCCGCTTACTGGCATGGAAGGCTCTGTAGAGATTCCCCTCACTAAGGTATGCATGACCATCCTGGATTGACGACACGGCCTGGTAAACCTTTAACCAAAGATAATCATAAATTTACATTGTTTTGAAAAATTAAGTATCACTCACATCATCACTTTTAGGATATTGTCAAATTGACTTTCCAATTTGACGTCATGTGTCACGCAGATATACAACGATGTCCCTGTGATCGATGTAAAATAAATAATGTATTCAGATCAAAACATTAATCTTTTTATTGATAAACATTTTCCAGCGAGTTGACAACCAATTGAAACCATTCAACTGCTTGGGTTGCGACTAACTGTGCACATGTTTGTACTTTGTAGATGCATTCACCACGCGATATCATATTGTAGGCTGGCTTAGTTTATCTATCATTCAAAACCACAGTAGATGATATTGATTGGTCAGACAGTAGGAGGGTTGACTGCGTACTGTGTAGATAACATGATACCATATTGCAGGCTGGCATAGTGCATCTACATACATACATACAACATAATTTTATATACCGCCATTCCATCTAAATCACAGCAGTTTGTGATGAAACAATCTAGAGCAAGAGCAATACAAATCAATATGAAAAAATAAAATACAAACAGCAAACAATCAATATGGGAAAAGGTATGTTTTCAAGTTTTTCTTAAAAACGTTCAATGATTTTGCAGAACGGAGTGTATGTGGGAGATTGTTCCATAATGTTGGTGCAACATAGGAAAATGATCTGCTGGCGGCTGATTTGAGAGTCTTGGGACGAATTTTGTGTTCCACAAGCCGAGTAGAGTCTGATGATGAGCGTAGACCAGCCCGTGCTGGAGTGTAAAATGACAATGTAGATGTAAGGTATGATGGGCCGATGTCGTTAACACATTTGGATACAAAGAGCAGAATCTTGAATTGAATTCTTTCCTTGATGGGCAGCCAGTGAAGCTGTTTTAAGAATGGTGTAGCATGATCACGTTTATTGGCACAATATATGAGTTTTGATGTCCAGTTCTGTAAGCGTTGAAGCCTGTTCAAGTCAGAGTTGTTTGTTCCAAGGAGTAGGGCGTTCCCATAGTCAATGCGAGACAGCACTAGGGATCGAATGACATGATGGCATGAGTCTTGGTCTAGAAACCGGCGTATTCATGAAATGTTATGCAGTTGAAAAGAGATACTTTTGCACAGTCCTGTGATCTGTGGCGACATAGACAACTGGCTGTCGAAAATGATGCCCAAGTTGCGAACAGTGTCAGATGGTTTAATGATTTCAGATCCAATCTGAAGATGAACAGGAGGCATCTTCCATTTGTTGTTCTTCGAAATAGCAACAAAGAGTTCAGTTTTTGAATCATTCAACTTAAGCATGTTGTTGTTGAATCTATCATTCAAAACCACAGTGGATGATATTGAATGGTCAGACAGTAGGAGGGTTGAATGTGTAATGTATAGATGCATTCACTACACGATATCTTATTGCAGGCTGGCATAGTTTATCTATCATTCAAAACCACTCCAGATGATATTAAATGGTCAGACAGTAGGAGGGTTGAAAACTGTGTAGATGCATTCACCACATGATATCATATTGTTGCTGGCATAGTTTATCTATCATTCAAAACCACCGTGGATGATAAGGATTGGTCAGACAGTAGGAGGATTGATCTTTTAAAATCAACAGAAGTGAAGACAGTTTCCTTACCTGATCTGCTATATCATCTCTGATGACAATATTTTCAATCTGTTTAAGTAACTGTGAAAGTGACAACAGGGTGGTCGCTGACGTCGCTAGATTCTCAACTGTTCTGCTTCTCAGTAGAACATCGTACTCCTACAGCAAAAAAACAACATAACAGAATGTTTTACAACTTCAAACCAATAGGGAAAAATGGAATGAGAAGAGACAATCAGAGGGTGTATGCATATATACAGGAGTGAGAGTCACTGCTGACAAAAAAGTCTGAAACTAGGATCCAAATTTTAGAATGAATGTTGAAATGATGGCATTTCCATCTTTTGGTAACCCCTTGGGTTTAGATTTCACAGAGCTTTTAGGAACAGTGTCCTCAGCACTAGAGAAGTAGATCAAAGAGCAGGATAACTTTATATGTGGACAAAATAACGGCTGATTTCCTTCACCAGGCCGACTTAAGAAGTCTGAATTCAGATAAAAGTCTGAAATTTCTCATCCCTGGTATATCATGACATGATTTATATATTTCTTTCCTTTATTACCTAAAACCTTCAAAAAACCAGGGCCAAATTTCATATAGCTGTTAAGCAGAAAATTCTGCTCACCAAATTTCTTTGCTAAGCGAGAAATGAGTGGGGTACCATTCACAGCAATGGTAACTGTATGGTATTTTGGCCAATAACTTATTTTTCTTAAGCAAGAGTTTTCTGTACTTAACAAGTTTTTGTGCATAGATGCTTTATGAAATTGGGCCCTGATAGCATGACAGAACCGAATGGTATGAATATTGTTTCTGCTGGAACTGTGAGAGTGGTTCAACTTACCCAGTTAGTTATTCCAGTGTTATCTGGTGGAGCTATGAGGGTTTGGTCGGATGCAACCTGTGGTGAAGATATTGAAAGAGATGCTGCTGTATTCATTCAATTATTTGTCGCGTGTCGTGGCCGAGTGGTTAAGAGCACTAAGAGAGTGGGTTTGAGTCCTAGTCCCATGTGTTGTGTAATGCACGTAAAAGAACCCAGTGCAATTATCGTAAAGAGAAGGGGTTCGCCCCGGTGTTCCTGGTTTGATCGGCAGCATACTGCACCACAGCACCTTGTAAACCATTACATGGTGCTATGTAAAGGAATAGGTCTCATACTTCAAAAACGTAGCTAAGCATACCTTCCAGGAAAAAAATACTGAGCGCTTTGATTCGCCCATCGGGTGTGATAAAGCGCTATATAAGAACTCATTATTATTATTATTATTATTTTTACCTTTCTATGTTCCGGGACGAGTGGGGGGGAGGGGTCTGACTGTCTCAGATACTAACCTGTTGAGGTACACCAATCAGCAAACGAAGCTGAGCAAGGAATACCTCCATGGAATATTTTGTATCAATCTCTACAGTCAGTGGTAAGCTGTCATTCTCTGATGGTCTAGGAACGTTATGTACCAAGACACCACCCCAACGTGGACTCAAGAAAGCATTGGTTCTTACCGGCTCACCTAGGATCAACACATACAAACGGAGTGTTTATCAATAGCAATATCTATCATTGGTGCTTACCGGCTCACCTAGGATCAACACGTACAAACAGAGTGTTTATCAATAGCAAAATCTATCATTGGTGTTTACCGGCTCACCTAGGATCAACACGTACAAACAGAGTGTTTATCAATAGCAAAATCTATCATTGGTGTTTACCGGCTCACCTAGGATCAACACGTACAAACAGAGTGTTTATCAATAGCAAAATCTATCATTGGTGCTTACCGGCTCACCTAGGATCAACACGTACAAACAGAGTGTTTATCAATAGCAAAATCTATTATTGGTGTTTACCGGCTCACCTAGGATCAACACGTATAAACAGAGTGTTTATCAATAGCAAAATCTATCATTGGTGCTTACCGGCTCACCTAGGATCAACACGTACAAACAGAGTATTTATCAATAGCAAAATCTATCATTGGTGTTTACCGGCTCACCTAGGATCAACACGTACAAACAGAGTGTTTATCAATAGCAAAATCTATCATTGGTGTTTACCAGCTCACCTAGGATCAACACGTACAAACAGAGTGTTTATCAATAGCAAAATCTATTATTGGTGCTTATCGGATCACCTAGGATCAACACGTACAAACGGAGTGTTTATCAATAGCAAAATCTATCAGACCTACAGAGCATCTAAGAAACATTATCAGCTGCTAAAATCACTTGCAGAAATTCCTTACAGACAGTCATTTTTATAAAAATGTCAGTAATAGGAAACATCGCACCACTTAAGAACAATACAAAGAGGGATACAACATTTCTTGAAGATGGAATTTTGCAGAGGAATAACCATCCATGAGTCCGTTTGAAGATATTGGAAAATGTATTTGGATTTGTTTGCTCACAAAACCCATGCCAACGTGTATCTATTATTTAGCTTAGGCTGACACATAACTCTATGATCACGAAACAAAATCTGACGCGCATCCAATGTGAACGGATATGGTTATCGTATCTGTATCTGTATCCGTATCCATACGCTTGAGATACTTTTCTATTGAGACCCACACACATCAGAGATTTGTTCCAAAATCTATGACAATCTCTCCCTCAACACCTGATACCTTTGATCTCAGATACTTCATGATGTCTAACCTATTGACTGGTTTCAGAACGTGGCCGAGCGGTCTAATTCACTGGACCCAAGCTCTGGTGTTGTCAGCAGCAGATTGTGGGTTCGAATCCCGGTCATGACACTTGTGCCCTTGAGCAAGGCACTTAACCATAATTGCTTCATAAAAAGTTGGGAAGGTAGTGCATTCTGCTCTACCAGCTAGGCTCCTAGTGGATGATACCCCTGCCTACATCCTTACGGACTGTGTAGGGGGTAACCCTGTTTCAGCCCCAGGAGTAGGTGGCAATGTGCCCCTGGTGCCAGTTGATTTGGGTTGATCAGTTGATTTGGGTTGATAGCCCAAATCAATTAAGTGTGGCCCTCATCTTGAAGTGGCCGTTCGGCCTTGTGATGTTAGGTGATCTCTGATAAAAAATTTAAAATTAATAAAACACACTGACATAGCAGGTAAAACAGGGTACCAGTCTACTTACAATAAAATAACAACTTAGGCTTCCAAATTACCTTTGCTATCTGTGATGTACAGAGGTAGGTGCCTCGGACGTGGAATGTAGAGAAGGAAATTCAAACTTGGGTTGGTCGACACATGAGATCCTGATCGGAAAGAAACAATGATTCCACTCAAAATATTCTTTACATAAAACCCTTGTACTAAAATGAAACCCTCTCTTTAAAGGATCTGTATACGTTTGGTAATTACTCAGAAAAATTAGTGGAAATACATTTTGGTAAGAAGTACAGCAGCTTCTGATAGTATAAAGCATTTTGAGAAACATTTCACTTTGAAGTAATGTGGTTATGGAAAAAGACATCAGTTTTTATCCAAACAAAATTGAATCTGAGAAGCGTTTCTGTCAGAAACATTTCAAAGATTGTGTATTCCAATTGCAGATTATTCTTCCTGCGTGGACATAACCGCTCCAGATTTTCGGCAATATCTCAAAAACGCTACCACCTTTTGAAATGAAATTTTCACAGGTTAGTTTTATGGTAAAAATCTACAACTGCATAGGATTGAAACAAACATTGGGTTCCAATTACCAAACGTATACAATCCCTTTAAAGTTTACACAATGTCAAAATTGTTTGCAGTAGTACAAGGAAGGATTTCTAAATGTTTTGATATTGTCCGTGAAGAATGCCGAGATAAAGCAGAAACTCAAAACCTCACCTAACTTTGCTTCCACCGGGTTTATGACAAGAGGCAATGCATTCTGGGATACACGGTAGCTGTTATCTTCCTCGTTGTGTTTGGGTTTGATTGAGAGACCGGTGAAGTAGAGTACCTGGGAATTTACAGTGAATTCCGCAAACTCCGATAACTTCCCAAGGAAAGGATCTAGGTAAGCTGTTTGGGTGAAAGGTAGTGAAACATTGTTATCAAGTTATCTTTTTGCAACAGCAAGATCTGACCTACTTTGACTCAACCAAAAAAAGCCAAAGTAAATGTCACATCCTGAATTGAAGTTATCCAATGTATTCCATTTTAACATAGTATCTATGTTACTAACACAAAACCAAATTTCTGTTTCAAACTGTTTTTCAGACACTTTTACAAGAAAAAATTGTGTCAAAAATGTAACAATATTAGCCATGTCTGGTCGTATGGTGTTGATTATATAGATATGAATGGTCTCTAAAGGGTTATACACCAACCAGTACATGAATATTCGGGTTGGTTTATTGTACTACCTCTTAACACAATTAGATGTATGTTAGTGCAAGCAAAAAACATTAACAAAACTAACACTGAAAAATATGATAACAAGTGAGTTGTATAGCTCAGGAGGTTGTGTGACCATCTTGTATTTAACCCATTCAAATCAATGTAACCAAACCAAGTCTGGAAGTGAGTAGTCTGGCACCTTGTTGGTCTAATGAGAATCAGCAGTCATGATAACTAAACAGAGCAGGAAACAAGACCAATATGTTGACAGTATGTTGTACCTTTCACAGCCTGTGCTATATCCCACTGAGCATTCAATACTTCTGGTTGTGGGTTGAGTAAACTGAAGGATAACTCATATCCAGGTGTAGATAACAAAGATCTCATGCTCTCTGCATCCGCCTACACAGAGAATAAAGTAGTGATTACATTCATGTTGAATAGTGATAATTCATAAATACCTTGGGATAGTTTATCCATTCTGATTGGTCAAAGGAGATCACGTGGACATGTTTAAACGTGCGCTATAAACACAGTGAGACGTGTTTAAACATAGGCATGGTGTGTACGCTAACGCGTGGCGCTTAATTCTGTGTAACGCAATCAATGCATACCAGTACCCAACGTCAAATCTATTAGTAAAAACACATACACCCAGGGGTAAAATGGGTACCTGTGAGGGCAGAGATGGTTCTTGTGATTGATTTAGCTTAGAATGGAGCTGAGATGATTTAAGGAATGAAATAAATGGCCCAGTGACCAGGGGTAATAATGTTGGAAGCGTTTTGAGACGCCCTTCGGGTGTGTAAAGCGCTATATAAAAACCGATTAATTATTATACAACACTGTTGAGCGTTGAATGCAATTGGACCCTTCGCAAAACGGAGCACGATGACAGGACAGAAATTGAAAAATGACCAAAACGTTTTACATATTTTCCAATATTATTGCGCTTTTTAACAAAAAGGGCATTTATGAATGGGAATAAAAGAGTAGTGACTTGGTATTAAACAGCTGTATGACTTGATAGCCACAGCTTTATTATTTCTTTGGACATGGTCTCAGCGTTGAATTCACTTCTAGGGTTTGTATTCACCTGATTAGAGCGAGCTCCGACCGCATTAAGATATGCTCTGAAAACTACTTCCTCATTCACTAATCTAGTCTTAATCAGATCAGCTACATCCAAACCTGAGATTAACAATTGGATAATATGAGATCAGATAAAAACATGATTAAATATTAATTGGTTTGGGGTTGAACAAAGAAAAATTTACTAGAGCGGGATCTGAACCAACGACCTTCGGACTAATGTGCCGGCGGTCTACCAACTGAGCTATCTAACCCTATGTTGGCTGTCTCCCTATTTTGTCAATATCTTTGTTCGGGGGGTTCCAGTCAGAAGCCAAATAATAAATGACTAGAGGATTACAGTTTTCTGATTAGAATAACCAATGCTAATTAGTCAATTTATTCCAAGCATTATTTTGATGAATTTTTTTTGTTGCGTAAAACCAAAAACAAGGAAATCAGCTGATCAGCTGACCATGCCTGGTTGGTCGGGTTTGCGTAGTGGTTGCTTTCCCCACCTTCCACCTTCAGGACCCTGGTTCGAATCCCGCCCCGGGCACTATGTGGATTGGGTTTTCAGTCCCTACCTGATTGTGCGGGTTTCCCTGAAACAATTCTCTGGGGTTTTCCTCCCACATCTAAAACTGAAAATTCCTTCTCTTCCCTCCGTGGGGTTCTTGGTTAGCATAATGATTAAGTTCACATTTCTAAGAATCCTTGGCTTCACAACAAAAATAAATAAATAAAATAAATAAAGACACAAACCCAAAACATGTTTTACCTTTCATCTTTGCCACTGTAACCCTTCCTCTCCCAATAAAGCTATTTGCCGATGATAAATGTTTATAACCTTGATGGACAATGTAGATCACTGAATGGCCATGAGGTGCAGCTCTAGCCGTGTTTAGACTTCTATCCAGTTCTACAGACAAAAAAATGAACAGAACGAGACAATTATGACAAAAACATAGCTCAAAATACCTTGCAGGAAAAATACTGAACGATTGAGCGCCATGAGTGTCACTGAGTGATGGATTTGAGCGCTATATAAGAAGCCACTATTATTATAGTTTTATTATTATAGTTTGCTGTCTTATAAAACAACTAGGTAAAAATCCAGTGCAGGAATTTAATTAATACATCAGTAATAAAATTGAATGTGTAACAATAAGTGTTTAAAAAAATTATTGCACTGACACCAGCTATGCCTTTATACATGAGGGAGATCAGTGCTCGAATTTTACACTGGACCGCATGCCTGAGGCCAGTAGTTTGAGTGTCGGGCAAGTAAACTTTTGACCGGACAAGTCCAGTGGTCTTGTGTTTTTTTATAAATTGAATATTAATGAGAATAATACCTCACTGTGTAATGTCTTGAACAGAAAATATTATGTTCAAATGTTGATTTTGATCTGATGAAATACCATTCATTTCTATTGAGTAATGACATAATTAAGTATACTTAATACCCCTAAAGACAAAAGAAATAAATCTTCCCATACATGTCTTAGCGCTTGTTCAAATAAAAACAGTTAACTTAATTGCATGCTAAACTGGGTTACGAAGATTTCTGTAAAAAGAATTATGGTCCAGTAAACAATTTGAACCACAAGCCCTGTGGTCTTGTGGATTCCCCCACCCCCCAAATTCGAACCCTGGAGGTAACCCAGGTCTCTCCCTTAACACTAGCCTGGCCTACATTGTCTAGTAAAAACTGTCATGGGCTAGTAAACACCACTTCTCAACTTGCCCTGTTGGCTACTAAAAAACTCTGCAACCTACTTGTTTATAACGCTCAATATTTCTTCCTTTTCAGATGTGAACAATACATATTTAACATGTGTTTGAGTGTTTGAATATAACTTCATTTGACCGACAAACTGGTTGTGATCGTTACCATTAAAACATCAGAAAGATACATTTATGACAATACATGTTTAAAACCTGGGCTACTAAAACTTCCTTGGGGCAAGTAAAATGCACAGTTTACAAGCCCAGTGGGCTACTTCACAAAAAGCTTTAGCACAAGGTCTGACAGCCATGCCTAAATACCATAGGAGCAAGGTTTGAGCCAGAATTTGGTAAAAGGGTGTCCAAATTTGCTGGAAATTTAAAAACTGGGTGTCAAAAATGTTCACTTACAACACATTTACATGTAAATGACAGATAAAACGGGGTGTCCAAATTTAAAACAGGGTGTCCAAAAGACACCCAGACACCCCTCTGGCTAACACTATGTGTAGGAGATAACAATACAAAAACACCTGTTACCTGTTAATGAAGTGCTTGATTCTAACACACTTAGTTCTTTTGTAGTACATACTTGCCAGTCTATTGTATACTGTATCTTTAGTCTGATACCTTGACCTGCAGAGAGAAACACAACGATGAACTTGTTTTCATATTGTATTGATGGAGTTAAGAAATAATGGAATAAGAAATACATTGGTACATTGTACTTCTCTTCTGTAATCAAAGAAAAACAGTACTTCATTGAAATCAAATATTTTAAGTTTTAGGAACTAATGCGGTGAACAATACAAGAGTTTTTCAGATTCAGAAGCTTTTAGAACTTTCATGAGAGGTTCCAAGCAGATGGTCTCTCTGTGAAATCCGGTTTAAATAAAAATTAAATGTGGAATTGGATTCTCCGCCCTGTCTTGATTGTGTCCTGTCATCAACACTAACTTGAATAGAATCTTCACAAGCTGAGGGATTTTAATGAATATAGGAAGCTTCCTGACCAGCACACCAAGGGTTAAGAATAACATGGGTCAAGCTTGGGCAGAGTTTGCCCTTAACTGTTTCAGTGACTAGCCAGCAGGACCAGTTAGCTTGTTCTACCAGTCCGCCAGCTTTTCCACTCATGACACTTGTATCCTTGAGCAAGATATTTTACTATAATTGCTTCTCTTCACCCAGGGGTATAAATGGGTACCTGTGAGGGTAGAGGTTGAAATTGTGTTTGAAAAAGCCTTCGAAGCACCACGGCAGCTCGGGGCTGTATACTCCCCAGGGAGCTGAGAAAGATTAAAGGATTGTTATTGCCCAATGACCAGGGCACTAATGTAAAGCGCATTGATACGTTATTGTAAACTGCGCTATATAAGAACTAGTTATTATTATTATTACCATGTCTCTTACCCAAATTTTCTTACTACATACCTGACTGAAGTGATGAGGTTAACTCTGCCTTAAATTTCGTAAATTCCTGCTCATCTTTTGACGTTAAACATGAAACGATGGTAAGTGGGATGAGGCAGTTTGTCTGTTAAAGGAAAACACAAGCAATTTCCTTTAACTAAAAATGGAGGAATCCTTTTGTTAACAATTACAACACACATGATGTTTCTAACAATTAAAATTCCTTTCCTAGTTATCTTAAGCCGTATCCGAACTGGCAGCTACAGCTACAGCAACAACTGTTGCTAAGGGTATTGCTAAGGGCGTACTATACTTCAACGCATGATGATGCGGAAATCTAACCATTGTCGTAGCTGCCAATTCGAACACGGCCTTAGCATTGGACTGATGAAGGGAAAGTACTTTATCCATTAATGAGAGACAAAGTCACTTTACAAGAGAAGAAATGACGGATGTGAACCTACCTTTGCCACGGCTAAATCCTGTATATCTTGGTAAGGAAGGAAGGCTCTGTATGTTGTTGTTGAAAACCACCATATTGGAACGCCAATGAAAATAGCAACAAAAGCTACAGCTAAGGCAGCATACATTGGGCTCCCCGCATCATCATTTAATCCTTCATAAATAAAAGCATTATTATTTGATAATGAGTGATCTTAGTTTTACTCAGGAGAGCAAGCTTTTCCAGAGACATGAAAACCTATTCCAAGTCAGGGGTCATAACCAAAATCTTTACAAACCAGGACTTAAGAAAGGGCTGAACTGCAGGAAAAACTTCTTCTCCATCAGAGTTATTTCTGAATGGAACAAGTTCTCCCTTGATATGTGGTGAACGCAGCCTCAACTAACCTGTTCAAAAACCGAATTGATAAATACTGGAAAGAAATTGGATATGGGGTCATAAAGGTTTAGCCTATTCATTCCCATCAACCTAAGTAAGTAAGTAAGTAAGTAAGGTTTTTGGTAAGAATAAGCAGTTTGAACAGTTTCATAGTTTTATGCGCCATCTTCTTCAAGGAGCAGATTTGTTTAGTTTCAACACTCATTGCTGTCTGCTACACCGTGCTCAAACTTCACGCATGGCTCCGTAAGGTGCATGAACGTTCGAGCACCGAGTTGCAGATATTTTGACCCTTGAAACATCAGATGGCGTATGAGACTGTGAAAGTGCTTACTGTTAAAGAGACTTGGGACAAAAAACACAGACTGCTTAAACATGATTTCCATAGCATGTGTTGTTGAATAAAATTCTTCATAGTTGATAAATCTGTACTTTTTTTTTTTTTTTGTGTGTGTGTACTTTACGTTTACTAAATTATTGTAAATAGTTAGCTTTTTAGCTAGCTCAACAAATACAATACAAGGAAGATTGCTGTTTAGTTGGCTCTCTTAGTCTTAGTTTTATGAGCATAAGAAGGAACACATTGGCAGGACAAGTAAGCAGTCGGGACTTTAAGCTAGATTTGCAATAATCGCCAGATTTGGCGACATCGCCGAAATGGGCAACAAAGTTATTGCTAGATTTGGAGATAATCTCTGGATCAAGAGGTACTGAATATTATTTTTGATTTGCGCAAAATACTCTACACTTGCGCATGCTCCCCACCGCACCGATAGGTAGCAGTACACATTCTGCTCTCACCAAAAAAAAACTCGCACGCACAAATTAATCCGATCACAGGAGGGACTGGAGACTAGTCCACAGCCAGTCAAGGTATGGCTCCCAAACTGACGCACCGAATACACGTGTGAATGACATACCGTGTTCTAACTACTATGTTCCCACGAGTTGTTTCTGTGGCGATTTCAGCGTGCCGTGTCACATTGTTCCGTGGATAAATCATCAATTATTATCAATATACCTGTGTACTTTGCTGGCTGAAACTTGGACCTCAGGGTGCAGGTGCTTATTAATTTAAAGTAAGAAAGGTTGCAGCAGTTAGTTTATTTAATACATGAAACTTTCTGAAAACATCATCTGATCATCCGAAGTTGACCGTCAATACCTCTTGATTTAGCTATGAACTCATTGCTTAATTCGGCGTTGCTAGCTAAACTAAGCAATATCACTTTTTAAGTTTAAAAAGCATTATTATGGCTAGATCAGGCGTCTTTTTTTTTATATACCTCCGAATTATTAAGCAATAACTGCAAATCTGGCAATTTCTGCAAATCTGGCTTTAAAGTCCTAGCTGGTAAGGGTAATACTAAGAGTAAGACGCATGGTGGTTGATAACATTACACTTACAGCACAATACAATTTTATTATAGTATTTTAGCAGTACACTACTACACTAGCATGACTAGTACTACTACTACTACTAGTACATAGCAGACGACAAACAAAATGGCCAAACCAACACAATTTGGTTAATAAAAAAGGTAAAAAAATAAAAACAAAAACACGACCATAACAAGAAATTTTGTAAGAATCTTCGAATTTCGTTTTTTGAATCCCAGTTAGCTATATTTCTCCAGCTTCTATATGTAGTCTTTTAACTTAACAAAGACAAGTTATTTCACACTTACCCTTCTTATTTTCATCTTTATCCTTGTGTTTTTTCCCTGCCATTTTGTTGGGGAAGTGGGACTACACATGTCAGGCGGCAGAGGGCGCTATACAACGTTGCAGTCCCACACCACCACTGGTAAAAAGTTGGGAAAAAAGCTCTTTGGAAGGTTGACAACAGTTTTTTCCGTTTTCTGTTTTTTAATGTGCAAATGCAAAATAATCCTCTTTATGTCTGTTCCCAAATAATTAAGAAAACCAAAAACCCACCTCAATTAATTCCTCCCGTCTTCTTCTGCAGTAGAGCGCCCTCAACAAAAATTATTCATAAACCAAGTTAACCACAGGTTGACCTCTTAATCGGGGTTATAAAACAGACACCAAAGTATAAACCGAATTAAATGGCAAGTCTTACCCGCTGACCAATCAGGAGGCCTCAATTCTACAAGCTGGAACACGACAAACAAGGTCAAACCATATACACAAAAGAATCATTCGCGCGGTGAAAACCATGGAGCGCGCGCAAACATCCCGGCATCGTCAATCAAGCAAGATGGAGACTGAACAGAGTAGCGGAAATTCCACCCCCAAAATGCCCCCAAAAAGGCAAGTTTTGGGGATCCGAGTGTCGAGCGATTCAAACAAGGGTGGTAGGGATTATATGGAGGATATGGTTTCTATCCGATATGAGCGAAGGAAGGATAATGATATTGCATTTTTTGGAGTTTTCGATGGGCATGGTGGGCGGGAAGCTGCAGTATTTGCACGCGACATGTTGTGGGACTTCATAAAAGAACAGCGTGGATTCGAGTCAAAAGATCCGGACAAGGTTAAACAGGCCATCAAAGAGGGATTCCTTAAGACCCAGGAGGCTATGTGGAAGAAAAGAGGTAAATATATTTAATTAAGTTTTTTTACGGAGGTTTTTAAAATTATTTACAGTATTATTAAATTAATTAAATTAGTTGTTTTTGTTTTCTTTCACAGTTTCAGCCTTAGGGCTTTTTTAGGCAGTGGATATTTTGACGGCACTGGCAAAGTAAACGTTACAATACATTTATAATTATAAAGCCGGAATGGCACTGAACATGCGAAGGAATTGAATGTTTTTTGGGGGACAAATTTTAGTCTGGTTTCTCATCATCATCATAACATTAATCACGAGATGGAAATCAGACCATAATTGTTTTAATATTTATGAATTTCAGACTTCTTTATTCCCTTTTTATAAATTTAACTCTTTTTTTTGCATGCAGAAACCAGCGTTTGCTTTTTACATACCATTCCGTTTCTCATCAACCATGTCAACATCTCCGACTCTATCCACCACCACGCTGCCGCTGTTTTGCAACGTGTTACCTTTCAGTAACGAACTTGTGATCACTTGTATTGTAGGCCCTTTTCGAAAACATGACTGTGACTGGGTTCCGGCTTAGACTTCTGTCTGCCTGATACTATCCCGTACCAAAAACTTGCGTTTTCAAAATAACTAAAGGAGCCAAAGACCAAGCAGAAGCCGTTGTTTTGAAAAGGGCTTTAGTCTGGCTCATTCCTCAATGTTCCATACAACAATACGTAGACGAGTGGGGAAACACATGTAACTCAAATTTCCAGGCTTTGAAGACTCGCACTAGTCGCAGTGTGGAGTCTAATCACAACTTCGTTCCGACATGTCCAATTATATTTGTTGCAAAATTATAACTTCATACTCATTAGTAAACACATCGCTCTCGCCGCACAATTTGTTTCTGGACTGCTGGCCTTGTTCTCTTTGTACACGACAATCGATCGTCATGCCGCTCATTCGTGTTTGTATACCCATTAGAAGCAGCGATGTGCGTCTTTTGTGGGTCCTTTTCAAGAAATGGTTGGTCAAAAAATAAATACGTTGGTAGTGCGTCAAATGTGTAGCAATGGTGCATCAATTTTTGGACTCGACGAGCGTTATTTATACACTGAAAAATGACTGTCATACTAAACATTGACGCACCCTTCCCGGGGGTCATGTAGTCCGTCTTGCAGTGCATAATAACCATATGGCGCTTCGTAGGTGTTTGGTATTTCAGATTTTTCCACTCCGATTTGAACTTTGAAGAGATTGCATTAATAGCAACCTTATTTCATTTGATTAATTACCATCATTGGAAAAATCCAATCTCTCTCATTCCAATGATGGTATTGCTTGGTTATGGAGGGTGAACATGGACAAAACTACAGCTTTTTAACAAAATGGCCTTTGTGCTCAGACAGGCTTGAGTGTTTTTTTAGTGTAAGCTTGGTCGACTAAAGTCGCCAATGGTAAGGAAGAGGGGGTAAGAGTACAGTGAGACTAAAGTTGCCTATGGTAAGGAAAGGGTTAAAAAAAATCCTCGGGAGCCATAAATTAGAAAAAGAAAAGGTAATAACATCCATTTTAATGTGTAGGAATCTATAAGTTTATATTAACTTAATAAAAGAAGAAATTTGGAAAAATGGCATTCTAGTGTACATCTTGATAAGTGGTAACAAAACGCAACGAACTGAGCAGTTGCAAATGTTTTAGCCAGGATTTGGTAAAAAGGTGTCAACATTTGCTGGAATTTTAAAAACTGGGTGTCCAGATTGTTCACTTACAATGCATAACATGTAAATGACCGATAAAACAGGGTGTCCAAATTTAAAACAGGGTGTCCAAAAAACACCAGACACCTCTCTGGCTAACAATATGGTATGACAAGAGTCCACACCCACAGTTGCCATTGTACAACCATTCATATTCTCATACATTGTATTCAAACTCTAAACTCTGCTGTATCTTCATTCATTGGTTATTTGCATGAACAGGTTACTGGGGTCGGACAAAGTCAGGCTATCCAAGTACTGCCGGTACCACAGCCTGTGTTGCCATTATCAGAGGACGACAGATGTGGGTGGCTCATGTTGGGGATTCTCGTGCGGTGCTTGGCGTTAATACCCACAGTTCACGCTTTCTCAAGGCTCGTGCAGTCACCGTCGACCACAAACCGGAGTCTCCGAAAGAGGTGAAGAGGATTGAGGCAATCGGAGGGAAGGTGCTGGCCAAGAATGGTGTACAGAGGGTGGTGTGGGAACGTACTAAGCTTAGTCATACTGGACCGGTCAGAAGGAGCACTTGTGTGGATCAGATCCCATTTCTAGCAGTTGCAAGATCATTAGGTAAGAATTGTTTTATATGCCATTATATATAGATCCCTATAGACGCTATCTTTTCAGGCAACTTTGGTTTAGGCTTTGAGCTGCGTGTGATGTTTTAAATTTTCTACACAGCCAAGTGGTTCACAAACAAATCATGCATAGTATTGTAACTCGTGCACACGGTACTTACGCATAATGCATCGTTGTGCGTTCTTAAAAGTATTTGTTTGTCAGTAAAGGTGGCCGACTTTACACTGTGTGACGCCAAGTGGGAACTATTCCCTTATTGTCAAATTTGTAATGCACTACTGTAAGCTTGGGCGATATCACTTTTTTTCATCCACGATGTATCGTCAAGAATATATCGCGATATTCGATAATATCGCGACTAATTTTTGATGACGTCAATCTCCAACACGAAACTCACTGTGCAAGTTTCAGTTGTAGAAGCAGCCGTTTTATTTCTACTTTTCTCCAATGAGGTATTCTTTGGGTTTTACTCTAAACCTATGGGGTGAAAACCTGGGCCTATTACACCCATTTAATGTGTCTACTGCGTATGACAGACTGTTCTATATGTGTGCATAATTAATTAGATCACAAACCTCGTCCCCAAGGTGTGTTGAGCAGTACGAGGTACTATTGTAAACATGGTTGGAAATAAAGTAAACCATGGGGACAAGGTTGATGCAACACGTGATAACACCCGGAAGCGCGATGTCGTAGTTTTTCGGTAGTCTGTGTGAGACCGCCTGATCGCTAATAAGGCTTTGATGTTGTTTTTTTCGAAGAAACCTGGTCGGGTTGGATCTGTTGGGGAATCTTGCGGTTGCGGTCTGTGACTTGCAGCTCTTTGTTGTTGCAAGATTGTCTCCACTAGGAGATTTTTTGTTGCAAGATCGTCTCGGTTAGGAAATGCATCGCGCTACTTAGACGATATCGCGATTTACCGATAATCTCCTCGATATCGTAATCGTTTCAGAACTAGTATCGCGATATTCGATAATATCGTGGTATCGACCAAGCTTACACTACTGTACACATTTGGTCTCTGACGTCACTTTACACTTTTGGTCTCTGACATCAAGCTGCACTTTCGGCCTCTGGTGTCACTTTACAATTTTGGCCTCCAGCCTTGTTACTACTCTGATCAGTGGAATAATGTTCAATCGATTGTCAAGGCAAGATGAGTTAAATAATTTGTGGGCCCAATTATCATGGCTGTGCTAACCTTAACCAAAAAATCAGTGCTCACAGTAGCGTAGCAGAAAAGTCCACGCTCAACATAGTGCACAAAAATTGATGTGTTGGCATAACCCGACCGACCCCAAAAATACGGCCAACCCTGGATATATATATATTTTTTTTTTCCAACTTTTTTTTCCCTAGCTGAAGTTTTGTCAGCGATTAAAAAAACAACTTTCCTACCGCAAACAAAGCAGAAAGTAAAAAAAAAAAGGACATCCTTCTCTTTATTTAATGTCAGCCCCAGACACTCTCCAGTTTTCTTTATATGTTTTTTGTGAAACTACCGTATTTCAAAAAACAAAAACATTATTTTTTGTTTGCGTATCGGCCGAAACTTGCACGTATCGGCACACAATTCGCGTGAATCGGCCCGATACGCTAACTTGTGCATGGGGAGAACCCTGTTGTGTGCCACTGGCCATAAAAGGTGACTACTTTGTTACATTCTAAATGTAGGCAACATCGTTAAAAATTTTGTCTGTTCCTTAAAATGTCTTTGTCAGGTGATCTATGGAGTTACAGCACGCTACATGATGACTATGTTGTGTCCCCATCGCCAGATATTAGTTATCAGGTTCTCAACCCTAAGGTCCACAGGTGCCTGGTTCTAGGGAGTGATGGTCTCTGGAATATGCTCAGTTCCAGCGAATCAATCTATATTATCTCTTTGTATAACTTCGAAAAGAGCAGGGTAAGTAAAGTTACCTGGGGTACGTTTTCACGGTCGTAACCAATAACTGTTTCGGGTTGATTTGGCCATTGGTTATCACTGGCCAATGACCGAAACAGTTATTGGTTTCAGCCCCGAAAACGCACCCCTGTTAGTAAATTTGAAACTTTGCATGGTGGGGATACAATCCAGGGCTTGTAATTCGGTGGAAAATTCACAAGACCACAGGGCTTGTACACGTACATGTAGCTCAAAATATTTTCTGAAACAGAATTTGTTTTACAAGACCGGATTTAAAATGAGAAAAAACTTGCTGACACTATTCAGTGTGCATTCAGATGTTTATTATTGGAATAAATACTAAGACATGTTAGAGAAGATTTATCTCATTTGTCTTTCATATTAAGTAGGCTATACTTCGTCACCCAACAGAATTGAAAGGTATTTATCAGACCCAAAGTCAACATTTGAACATAATTTGTTTTGTTACTACACATCAGTGTTTTGCTATTCAATTGAAAAACACAAGACGGCCGGATTTGTTTAGTCTTGAGTTTACTGGCCTGATGCTAATATCACTGGCCTCAGGCCTACGATCCAGTGTAAAATTGGAGCCCGGCAATCTGGGAGGGTTTGCTGTCAACACCACTTCTTTTGAGTTGTGGTTCGAAAAGAATCAGTGGTGTGAGAACTTCTGTTGAAAACCACCACAACTCAAGTCCATGGTGTCACCGAAAACTCAACTTGAATTAACTTATCACTTAAACCGAATTACACAAATTTCTCAGTGGATGAAATTATTTTACCTGGGGTTGTTTGGTTCAGTCTGAATAAAACTGTTGAAGGCAAAGTGTTAGCCAGAGGGGTGTCTGGGTGTCTTTTGAACACCCTGTTTTAAGTTTGGACACCCTGTTTTATCTGTCATTTACATGTAAATGTATTGAAAGTGAACAATTTGGATACCCAATTTTTAAATTTCCAGCAAATTTGGACACCCTTTTACCAAATCCTGGCTAATACCTTGGATGAAGGTATGGCAACATTCAGTCTAGATGTTGGGTTTCCATATGATGAGGTCACACAAAAAATAACGTTATTGCAATCATGGAATAAGTCTTAATTAATTGTGATAAGACATCAACCCTAGTAGTACTATCCAAAAGGTTTTAGCCAGGATTTGGTTGTGTTTATTGCTTACTGTATTGCCTGATATATATTCTAATGAATGACTAATAAACAAATTAACAAAGTTGATCCTGTTTTTCATTAATGACATTGCAGTAATTCTTCTTAACGCTTTTCCCCCGTGTCTTGTAGGGTGAGAAGATGAGAGAAACAATCTCTCAACGTCTTGTGAAGAATTCGATAAATAGATGGGTTAATCGCTCTCTGCGTGCCGACAACACCACAGCCATAACACTCGTCTTCGACTTTCCTAGAGAAAAACCTAAACCAACAGACACTGATGAGAGTGAAAGTGCTTCAACATCCAACAAGGAGAGTAGTCCAACAACGTCTAAAGAGGAAGGTTCTCCAACAACCTCCAAAGATACGAGTACTCCTGAAATCTCCAAGGAGACGGAAGCAGAGTCGGTTGAGGATGAGGGAACGATACTGCGCTTGAAGGGCGAGACAGACTTTCTAGGCCTTCAGGGCTTTGGGACCTTCCGTCCGAAGCTGAAGCGTACGAACGCTTACAGAGACTACACCTTCCGCTTCTGGTACCCAGAGGAATCAGATGATAACCTGACTGCCAAGGAGTTTTGGATCAGGAACAGGAAGCGCAAAGCCGAGGAACCCGAATGGGATGAAGAAATGGACTGGGACGAATGGAGATCGGAAAGAGATCATAGAATAGAAGTCTGCGGGGAGTCGTACATCAATTTCCCATATAACCAAGTAGTAGAAGGTAATAAGTTCAAACCTTACAAACACTCATCTCACCCGTCCCCTTGGCTCACCCCTCCAGAGATTGAGGAGAAATGCGCCTGTTTTGAATGCAGGAATGATTATCCTGATTTTTGTACGGGATGGCTGCAGAAGAGGAGGAAAACGTCGGCTACTTGGTTTGAGCCCAAGGAGACTCGAAGTTCAGACGGCCAAAGCTCCTCTTCATTTACAAAATCTAATGGGTATGAAAAGCGAAAGGTTGCGAAGAAGCCTGCTAGTCCCGTAAGACAGAAGATCCACAACACGCGTAACTCTCCGATAGAACCAGAGGTACCCCTAGCGCAAAGAGCTCTAAGAAGCCTGAATAAAAAGGCGTCACAGTCACCAAAAGGCAAGAACTCTCTCTCGTTGGCCAAGAGAAATCTCAGCACGCCCGTCAAAAAAAGTAGAAATGGTCGATTGAGATCAGCAAGGCTTCTCAACACTTGCTAGAATCAGTACATAAGGAGTTAATTGGATTAAAATAATCAGTACGTACATGTGGGGAGGTCATTGGACTGCTAAGATTTTCCCTTCTAATTTTAACTATAATTTTTATACAATCTGTACCTTGTTTTGGGTTGTTGTTTTGAGGGGTGTTTTTTTTCTATAAAGTCAATTATCTGAAGATTATACAGCTTAGTACCAGGTAACCAGTCATTATTATTTTCTTTTTTGAAAATGACATTTTAAATATGTTTTGCAAAACCAATTGCACCATATTTGAAGCTTTTAACAACTTTTTGTATTGACTGAACGTTGACCAAAAACAAGCAATATTTATAAACAATAGTAATAAATCTTTTGATAGGGGGTGAAAACTTGTTGGTTTTCTATTTGTATTACATCTCAGATAAAAAAAATTTATGGTTTTCACAGTTGGTCGTACTATAAAGAGGGGGTCCTTTCTCTATGGCTTTACCCATAATCCTTTGGATGATTCATAAACCTGCTGCTATTGGTTGATTTTGAGGAACTATCCTAATCTTCTGTTGTTGGCATGAAGCCAAGCAAACCATGATCCTGTGTACCACGTTGTTTGATGGATTGTCAAGGGTCGTCAAAACTCTGCCATGACACACCAATAATCACCACGAGGAAATTCTCCTGATTTCATCACGCTTTAATAAATCCCCAAAACCCAGATTTGTCAACATAGTTCCCTATTGCTTCCTGTAGCTGTCATATTAGATACATGTATGTCACTATCAGCGCCCAATTTCATAAAGCTGCTTAAGCAGGAAATATTGCTTAACAGTTTTCTGCTGAGCAAAAATGCACAGGATACCAGTCAAAAATGGTACATGTTACATGGTATTTTGGCTGATAAGCATAATGTTGCTGTGCTAAGTTACTTTTTGTGCTGAAGCAGTTTGCAATTGTTCTTACCAGAAAACGGACACCAGCCATGCCATGTTTTATGTGCCGTTTGCAACTGGTATCCTGCTTATTTTTGCTTAAAGCAGAAAAGTCCTCTATGAAATTGGGACTAGGTTACAGAGCAAGCATTTTTGAGTGGACATTCGTATGCAATTTACCCAGAGGGGTTTGTTTCAAAGGGATCTGTGAGAGTGCTCCCTCTAGTGATATTATAAGGTACAGCCTCATTTTGATTACACTGTTTGAAATGGTGATGATTACCACGACTTACAACCGTACCACGCATACTAAACATCGACTGTTGATAACAATTATCAGAAGTTCTTGGGAAATGAATTTGACTATGATCTTTTCTTCAAAATGTAAATTCCTAACTTTCTTAAAATCAGTGGAACTATTTTTTATATTTTGTTTTGACCCTTTTGGCATAATTCCCTTTATGTTTCCCTTTTCCTATTTCTTTTAAGCTTTTGTAACCCTATCCTATTTGGTATTCTGTAGGTTTTAGAATTGTTTGCGTTTTCCAATGAATTCCTCAATTTGAGTTTTCGCATATTGTTTACTTTTGAGTTACTTTGTACTTCCAATAAAATTAAAATCTCGCCATTGCACTGTAAATGTTAACCCTGTATATTATTATTTTTAACCGCGAAAAATATTAAAATGCTGATACTAAAATCGTTTTTAATAACCACCAATAAAAGATTTCATTAATCAAGTTAATCGTATATTTTGGATGGAATTACATACTTGCAGATACATCATGCAGCTAACCTGGCGGCCATTTTGTGGATTAAATGATGTAAAGTAAGTCCAGGTTGGACGTCCGTCTTTGTTGCATTGTTTCGTGCAGTGCAAGGAAGACGGACTTCCTTTCGGGGCAAGAGGCATCATGGTTCTACTTATTAATATATTGTGTATTAATACAGGAATTTTGCTTCCCTCACCACTCTCAAAAAAAAGAAAGAAAGGGGGGGTGCAGTAGGTGATTTCATTTGCAAGGGGTTATTATGAATTTTATTTAAGAAATGTATAACTTGGGTACAGTATTTGTAAGTCTAAACAATTTCTTGAATCCAGGAAATGGTTCTGCAATTTTTTTGTCAGAAACTACATATTATTTATTCCTACAAATCTGTGATCATTCAAGTATCAGTATTGGTATCCAGTCAGCCATTTTGTATGTACTCGTATAATTTGGTCACCTTTTCTTAAAAAAGTGTGATTCCCAGATACCATCTCAGGGTCTTTAGTACTAAAAACAAACTATCAAAAGAACTTTCAAAACTGTTTCCCCACCAGAATAAAATGACAACCGCAAACAACATCAATTTATAAACCTTTTAATCAAGTCAACATTTTACAGACAGTAAAGGATGTTTACAAAAGAAAATAATATTATAAAAACTGTCAACATCTGTGGCAAGAGATAGTTTTGTGGAATAATCACTTTATCCAACATTTGTAATTTTGCTACAGTATAATAATAGGATGTTAGTTTTTATAAATTAATCTTTGAGAGGTCTTAAAATGGTCTGCCATCCTGCTTTGCAGAATGTAAATAAATTAGTAGGCTTTTGTATTAGATTTTTATAGCAAAAGAATGTGTAAGTTTTATGTGTACTGGTGGGAGGTTTTAAGCCGAATTTGTTATTAACTGGCCAGTTAAAGTAAAGGTTAAACTGCCTGCAATGTTTATGAGCCATTTTCTATTTTGGAATACAGCATTGTTATTTCACGGTAGGTCAAGCCTAATAATGGAAAGTGTATTATTGGTAACGCCATGAATGTACAAAATAGTTGCCTAGTGACAATTTTAACTGCAATTAGAAACCAGTCTTAATAAGATTTAAGAATCCATTTTAAATGAAATGAAATTTTGAGAAAACTGAATACGTCAATTTATCAAATTGAAGGGTGTTTCGGGGAGATATCATCCAGTCTTTGAAAAATAAAATCTATCCTAAAAGGAACCTGTGCAAGTTCCATCAGTGGATTCTCACATTTCTGAATATGGTAGTATATTTTATTTTTTGTTATTAGCTGCTTCAAACGTTTTTAGTTGAGCAGCTTTTTTATCATTTGCTCACTCCATTATCAGTTTCTTAAATTGTTCATTTAAAGTGGACAAATATTTGAAGATGGTGACTGATTCCAACTTGACACTGAGTGTGATTGTGACATTCGGGGTTGGGAGGAACTTCATCACATATTCAGGAAGTCGTCAAATATTTGTATTTTTTTTTTAAACAATATATAGCAATATTATTTGTAAATTAATCCCATACCACCTCTTTTACTGTAAAATCTTCCTTGAAACAAGTATTGTATAATTTTTATTTTTCCCATCCGATACCACTACCATTGAGGTACTCTTGTTTAAAAAAAAATACACAAAATTATTGTTCATCTATGGGTTTTTCCGTTGTCAGGCATTAACACTGTGTTTTTCGATAAATCTCATATTTTGGCGGATGTGGGTATACAAGATTTCCATCTTGGGCATTTTGTGGCTGTTATCTTCCAACAATTACAGTAGAGTCATAGATTGGTAAGAACTCCACAAATTAAAAAACATAAAAGCTTACTTGTTGATAAGCAATGCAGCTGTGGATAGTATAAACTATTATGAGAACGGATTGTCTTCGAAGTAATATGGTTTGGATAATATTTCACCCCAAAACATTTGAATCTGAGAAACGATTCATGCATGAATCTTTCCTCAGATTTCTGTGGGTTGGTGCCCATTCGCGAATGCTGTCGCCAGAGATGCGGTTGGTACCCATCGTCACCTGTTTAAATGTGGATGGATTCGACATTCTTGTGAAAATACTGCGACAGTTGCTGTTTGCCCCACAAGTAGACACTTTATTCAATTAAACCATGTGACTTTTATTTTATCTTTCTTTATAAGAAAGATCAGGTTGGCTGGACCCCGGTTCGAATCCCACCACAGACCGGAGGCTTGCATGTGGGTTTACCCCCATTGGGGTTTTCTTCCCACATCTAAAACTGAGCATTTTTTCTTGTTTCCTATTCATCCTGTTATTGGCGCTAATTGTGCTGTTGGATGTGTAATTCAATTTTTAAAAATTGCCTATGAAATAAGCATTGCGATGACAGAAACCATTCTATGACCCTACCTTTACAGTGAAGTTTAATTATATTTTCTAACCTTCCCTTTCTAAACAGTAATTTCATATTGTGAAGACACATCAATTCTTATCTTCCTATATGGGGAAAAATAAATTGGAGGAATGTCTTTTCAAATAAAAATTACAATTAAATTTACACTGCCTTCAGATGAAGTTAAAAACATTGAACATTTTCTACAGGTGCAGTAAATGAGCCTTCTATCTGCTACATTTGAACATTATCTCAGATGTATTTACAAGTCAATTTAAGATGTAAGCAATTGATTTTATGTATAAAAAAACCTTAGTTTTAGGATGTTTTATGAAAGAAAAATATGTGAAGGATTTTGTAATAAAATATGTACATTGTAATGAATGTATTCCTAGCATAAACAGTTGCCTTGCATTTTATTTGTATTCATAAACTTTATCACTGAGACAATGGATCATATTTTTTAACGCATGAGGGCGCTTTCTTCAGGGAATGTCTTGCATCACAATTACAGTTTCATCTTATTTTGCCGGTAATTGCCTGTATGTAGTTTTCTTGCATCAATGACGAAATTTATAAACGTAATAACAAAAATGAAAACCCCCCATTTGTTTACTTGTTTTTCATCACGTAAAAATTGGTCCACATGCGCCCTCACGCGGTCAAAAATACGGCGAATTTGTTTTGACATGGACATGTTTCAGGAACGAACATTCCTGAAAATGGCTTTTGGACCTGGGTTGTGGCAGAGCTGTGACACTTTGGTCACGTGGTTGCTGTACGCCAACGGGCACCCTGTATTCGCCAATACGTTTTTTGGACACAAAATTGCTTCTAATCGCAAGTTGTCGCAACTCTCTCAATATACGGCTCTGGTTGTGGGTCCCCCCTTATTTCAGACCCAGAATATCCCAGATGTTGCAATTCAGGAGGTATACAGACTCTGTGAATCACCGAAATACATAAGTACCGGTTTGGACACAATGAGGACTATTTCTGTCTTCCTGTGGCGACTGCTTTACTTCTTTCAAGAAAATTTGAAGACTCAAGAAGGTTGAGAAAAAATCCTTAATTCAGGAATGCATGATAATTTATGGAGGACTAAATTTTAAAAATCATAAATTATCTTCCCTTTCACATCTCTTTAAATTTGTTTTATTTACTTTCGTTCGTTCGTGCGAAGAATATCAAGTAGTACATCATCTAAATAGGAAGATCTTTATTTAGCCAACTGATTGTCTCAACATCGAGCTCTCGAAGTCCAGAAGCACCGTGAGGGGATTTGTAGATAGGACAAGCATCGATGACATGATCCATAGTTTGGATCTTTCCACAGGCACAGTTTGGCGATGGATCAGCTCCAATTTTATGCAAGAAATGTTGTGTACGGCCAACTACCAGTTCTGATACGGTTGAGGTTGACCCAGGCTTTTCTTGAGAGGTCGCTGCCACTTGGTTTTGCTTCGATGTGAAGCTGTTTTTCTGTCTCACAGTGTTTCTTGGAGGCAGATAATATTAACACAATTTTCCTTTGCAATATGAGGAATCAGATCTCGCTTTGAGCGGGTAAGGCCTTCAGCATTGAGTTGAAGTACGCAGGTCGAGGTGTCAGCCATCATCTTGATAGCTTGTCCTGAAAAGGGACATGTGCTTCCAGGAACTGCAAAGGAAACTCTTCTGATGATAGAGGGCTAGAGATGTACTAGCGATAAGATCACAATGATAGACTTCAAATTTACTTCGATGAAATCAGAGAAATAAATGCTTGCAATGCCAGACTGATTTATCAGTCCAAGGGTAGGATTGTTTTTGAGGAACCATCATTTTAAAGGAATTACTTTATTGAAATCAAGTCAAAGCAAATAAATAACACAACTCACTTTTTTCTGAAAATACATGTACAAGTAATGTACACTGTTTTATTGATAAGGCCAATACCATGCACATTTCTATTTGGACAGCTTTTGCCCTGATATTTAATATAAAATACTTCCAAACGTTTATCAAAACTCCTCACTGCATAGATCTTTCTAGTTGAACCCTCTTTTACTGAAATGGTCGTATGAAAAAAAAGATTGTTACAAGATGGATGCTTTATAATATTAAACTTACAAGTTTAATTTGGAAATATGCTGGAACCTTACGATTCTAAAACCATGTCTGAATCACGGAGACTTCTTGGCTACAATGACAATGTCGAAGAATAAGACTTTTCAACATTCTAGTCAAAGCCACATTCCAGCCATAGCCACTGATAAAGCCATTAACTTAACCCAGGCATAAGTTCTCATAAACTTAATACAGAGTAAAAGAAAACTGATAAAAATGGCCATTTTACAAACGTTTGTAAGAGACGCTTTGTCTTCTACAAAAACAAAAGTTACTCATCAATTTCAAGGCTGGCTTACAGAAAGCTCAAGTTCTCTGTGTGCAAAATCTTCATGGAGCAACCATCTTGATTTGTTACTGCATTCAAAGTGAGGGTTAAGTCTAAAGCTATTACATGCTACTACAACGCTGTAGTAGTCTATTTGGCAAGTCTCAAGACAATAGACATTATGCATTGACGTCATCCAGCCGCCATCTTAGAGGTAAACTGATTATGACACAATGGAAATGCACAGAGTTGTATGCGCAGCGCACAGGATGGGCCAATAAGCAACCTCCTTTTTACCTCTACGCGAGGGCGCCATACTCAAGTGACGTCATGTGCATACGGTCTAAAGCAGTGTTGCAAAATGTAACCTCAGGTCTGTCTTGAAGGATTATTTGATGACATCATATATCCCATCATGCCTCATCTGTGACCATGTCTCTAGCGATTTGAAATGCAGAAAGTAGAGATCCTAGTTGGATTTTCTCACTGGTGCCTGCAGCCAGACGATGCCTATCAATAAAGAAAGTGAAGTCAAGTATTAGTGTAATGTTCTCTTTAAGGAGAAGCATTGGTTCTTAGACTACTACTGTATTATGTTAACCCTGGTTCTTCTTAGAACCAACTTTGCCTCTAGCTACCGGGCAATCCTGGTGGTCTCATGGCAAGACATCCTCTCTAGAATGTCAAAGGTCCTGTGTTCGAATCCCACTCAAGTAATATGCCTAGTGGATTTTGTTAACAGGACTCGGGAAGTGCTTAGCATACAGTGCTTAACACACATAGTTGTATACAAATAATAATCAATAACCCATCATGTAATTTCATAACAGTATCCTTACTCAGTGTCTGCCATTTTCTCAAGAAGATGTATTCGTACTTTCATCGGGAAATCAACTGTGGACAAAAAAAAGGAAATAAACAAGCCTTACAGTTAAATTCATTCCAGCATTTGGGAACGACTCTGCTAGGGTTCAAACCATTACTACTTTTTGAATTGTCATTTTTAGAGCAGTGAGTCATTACCGACAAAGAAGTCTGAAACTCGGATCCAAGTTTTAGGCGGCATGTTGAAATGATGGCATTTCCGCCTTTTAGTAACCCCTGGAGTTAGAGACTCCACGAAGGTTCTGAGAACAGTATCCACAGTGCTCCTAATAATGGTTTATAGACCCCTTTGAAATCTCATCAGTTACTACTGTGCTAATTCCTTCTACTTACTTCTGTGTACATACATATGGACCTCAGTCAGTATATCTTGAAGTGCTAAACCTTTCAATGTCTTCATTTTCATGATGTCTGTTCATCAAAACATGTAAGGAAGAATCAAGTTCTGCAGGAAAACAGACCAGGGGCCGATTTCACAAAGCACTAAGATTCCTCTTAAAGGGTGTGTACAACATTGGTAATTGCCAAAGATCTGTATCCAAACTCGATGTGACCCAACATATACATGAAATAACAAACCTGTGAAAGTTTAAGCTAAATCGGTCTTCGCAGTAATGAAAAAACAGTGAAAAACCCCCTTATGTGTTTTAACTTTTTTTCAAACATCGGAATTTATCCTGCAGGATAATTACTATTATTTTACTCATTTCACAAAAACTATGGCATTTCAAGCAAAACTATTTCAAGGGAAGTTTTCTACCATGACCATCTTTATACCATGTGAGTTATGTGCAAATCTGTGAGCATTTATATTTTCATTCTTACCAATGTTGTACACACCCATTGTAAGATGAGTTGCCAGTTTTGCCATAGTGATTTGTATTGTGACATCACACTTTGCTTAGAAATTGAGAGTGATTTGCAGTTAAGATCAATATTAGCTCTTCCGAAAGACTTTAAGATTTTCCAATGAAAGTACCCTTTACAAATTCAAAATGGCCTTGTCCTCTCAAAGATGAAATTCCAGGCCTGTAGACAACATAGATATGAACCTATGTAGAGTATACAGTGGAGAGTATACAGTGCTTAACACACATCGGTATGGGTAGAACACATATAATGTTAAAAAATACAGGCAAATTTTATTACAAACTAGTGTCGGTCAAGGCTTTGATGGGCTTTTTAGGCTATTTAACAATAATCTTTATGCAGAATTTCCAATCACATAATGGGAGACTTTGGAACGCTAGGTGGCAGCACACTTACCAGGTAAAATTCCATTGTTTACGTAGTTCTGAGCATGCGCACATTTCCAAGAACAATGGATTTACCTGGTAAGTCTGCTGCCACCTAGTGTCCCCAAAAGTCCCCCATTGGAAGACTTAAATCTAGGACTTTTCAGTCCAAAAACTTCTCAGATCAAGCAAAAAGGTTAGGCAAGTTAGACATCATCTACTGGGCCCAATTTCATAAAGCTGCTTAACAGCCGTTTTTTGTGCTTACTGAGCGAGTTTCCATTTCATTGCGCTGCTAACCGTAAGCACACAAAAAGGCATGCTGATCTTCCAGGGCTTACTGTATGAAAAAGAATGACATAACAATGCAACTTCATGGTGAACGCACAAGCTGGTCGCCAAATTTTCTTGCTAACCTGTGAAATACGCTTTCGCTTAAGCAAATTTTTCAGCTATAGTTAGCACCAAAATTTGCTTACTGTTAAGCAGCGCTATGAAATTGGCCCCTGGTTGTAGGGAGTCTGAGCGAAGGACCCGAGCTCCCAACGTGATTGATTGATTTATTAATCGATTGATTGATTGATTTTTTAATCGATTGATTGATTTATTAATCGATTGATTGATTTATTAATCGATTGATTGATTTATTAATCAATTGATTTATTGAATCAACCTAAAGGATACTGTTATATGCAGTTGTGTAGTCTTTGTTCAACATCCAGTCTACGATGCTCTCAATGTCCGACCTCAGTGGGTGCCCTGTACACTGGTAAACGTTCTCTTCATTGACAATATCATATGACATGGATGTACTCTGATGTGAAATAAAAAAAGAAAGACTTGATAAGCTTTAAATGATACTAAGAGTAAGTACATTAACCCATGAAAACATCATTAGCATCAACTCCCTTCAGTGATTTACAAGGATCCTTCCTCATTCTGGCAAAATCCAACACCATTTGAACTCAACACCCAAACTGTTGGACTATGATTTAGGTGGTATGCCTGATCCCATGTAAAGCATATCAGTTTACTAGTGCAGTCCTCAGTCCAACACCATTCAGTAACTCAACACCCAAACTGTTGGACTCTGATTATGGTGGTATGCCTGATCCCATGTAAAGCATATCAGTTTACTAGTGCAGTCCTCAGTCCACCACCATATGGTAACTCAACACCCGAACTGTGGGACTCTGATTATGGTGGTATGCCTGATCCCATGTAAAGCATAATCAGTTAACTAGTGCAGTCCTCAGTCCAACAATATGGTAAATCAACACCCAAACTGTTGGACTCTAATTATGGTGGTATGCCTGATCCCATGAGTGATTTGCTAAGATCCTTCCTCATTCTAACAAAATCAAACAACCAACTCAACAAGTATTGTAGGATCAATGTTACCTGTAGTATGTTGATGGAACGGCGCATATCTCCTTTGGACAATGTAACCAGTGCATTCAATCCATCCTCAGACACATTCACTCTGCAAAAAAAGGAAAATAAGTAATATATTCACAGCTTTTCAGATTTAAACTTATGCTTTGGTTGTTTGGTAGAGGGGACTACTTCTCACAGCTCAAGCCTTAGCTGGTCTTGAACTTTGAAGGGGTAGCCTTAGCTGGTCTTGAACTGTGAAGGGGTAGCCTTAGCTGTTCTTGAACTTTGAAGGGGCAGCCTTAGCTGGTCTTGAACTTTGAGGGGTAGCCTTAGCTGTTCTTGAACTTTGAAGGGGCAGCCTTAGCTGTTCTTGAACTTTGAAGGGGTAGCCTTAGCTGTTCTTGAACTTTGAAGGGGCAGCCTTAGCTGGTCTTGAACTTTGAAGGGGTAGCCTTAGCTGTTCTTGAACTTTGAAGGGGTAGCCTTAGCTGTTCTTGAACTTTGAAGGGGTAGCCTTAGCTGTTCTTGAACTTTGAAGGGGTAGCCTTAGCTGGTCTTGAACTTTGAAGGGGTAGCCTTAGCTGGTCTTGAACTTTGAAGGGGTAGCCTTAGCTGGTCTTGAACTTTGAAGGGGTAGCCTTAGCTGGTCTTGAACTTTGAAGGGGCAGCCTTAGCTGGTCTTGAACTTTGAAGGGGTAGCCTTAGCTGGTCTTGAACTTTGAAGGGGTAGCCTTAGCTGTTCTTGAACTTTGAAGGGGCAGCCTTAGCTGGTCTTGAACTTTGAAGGGGTAGCCTTAGCTAGTCTTGAAATTTCAAGGGACAGCCTTAGCTGTTCTTGAACTTTGAAGGGGCAGCCTTAGCTGGTCTTGAACTTTGAAGGGGTAGCCTTAGCTAGTCTTGAAATTTCAAGGGACAGCCTTAGCTGTTCTTGAACTTTGAAGGGGTAGCCTTAGCTGTTCTTGAACTTTGAAGGGGTAGCCTTAGCTGGTCTTGAACTTTGAAGGGGTAGCCTTAGCTGGTCTTGAACTTTGAAGGGGTAGCCTTAGCTGGTCTTGAACTTTGAAGGGGTAGCCTTAGCTGGTCTTGAAATTTTAAGGGGCAGCCTTAGCTGGTCTTGAACTTTGAAGAGGTAGCCTTAGCTGGTCTTGAACTTCGAACATTTGGTGAATATACATTTCACCCGACGTGAAGTCGTAAGTAGGCTTTGAAACTTGGTGTGGTGGAAATACTATCTAGTAGGTTTAGCGGTAACGTCATGTACATAAATCTCTCCGAGTCCTAAAAAGAACCAGTGGTGTAACAACTCGACTTTACACCCTCAACGCTTTCTCCTGAAGACGATCAGAGCACACTGATCAAAATGTCGAGTTGATCACCATCCGTTCTTTTCAGAACCACCACAACTGATAACAGAGACTTATGTAAATAGTATTACAACAAACCTCACTAGATCATTTTCTATTGTAACATCTGACATTTCTTACTTCTCTTCTTCAATAACATGTTGTATCCTGGGCACCATTTGCTTCATGTCCAGAGGTCCGAAGCGAAACCTTGTACACCGAGACTGAAGTGCAGGGATGATCTTGGACAGATAGTTGCAGATTAAGCAAAACCGAGTGTTCTCTGTGAACTTCTCAATCACTATGATGGGAAAGACATAAACATTTATTTATTTGAGGATCAAAGACAAAATAGTACAAGATTGGATGTGACAGGGCATTCAAATTTGCCAAACAGCAAAATTTTGTCACTTTCAGTTTATGTCAGGTCTCTTGAACAGGGTGTATAAATATAGAAACCGAGTGTTGGGGAAAAAATGAGCCTAGACTCCCCTCTGGCTATAACTATGCTATGAAGGAAGTAACTGGCTCAATAACAACTGGGGGTGGGGATAAAAGGTTTAATCAAGCCTTAACCTTTGAACTTAAAAGGGCAGATAGTTTTATGTTGTTGCGGGATAATGCTATGAGGAAATTTTAAAGACTTGGTACAGATGGCCTTCCATTCTTCTGTGTCATGGATTTGGTTGCAGCCCTGGAAATACACAGAGGATGTTGCCTCTGCTGCCCTGGTCTTGGCCTTGGTGCCCCCTTCAAAAGTTTCCCATAGACTTTAAGATTTCCCAATGGAGACTCCCTTTGTGAAATAAAATAGCCTTGCCCTCTCAAAGATGACCTTCCAGGGATCGATTTCACAAAGAGCTAAGATTGACCTTAATAATAATAATAATAATGTGGGAGGCTAATCATCCTTACTGGGAGCTGAGAGCTGAATTGCAAAGGACGCGGCTATAACATGTTCGAGAAGCAGGCATGCAAGGGCGCCTTTGGCAGCCAGCCACATCAACCCATTATGACCACGGAGCACAGCCAGAGATCGAAAGTGTTCGATTTTTTTCCGAGGGAGGAAAACCGGATGGTCTGGAAAACCCTTGTGGCACAGCAGAACGCACAACTCAACTCACATATGGCCCTGGCCAGGTATCGAACCTAGGTCACCTTGGTGAGAGGCGAGGGGTTTACGCACAAGCCAACTATGCCACCCAAGTTCAAATCCATCTTATCTGGTGAGCAACATGTGATGTCACAATACAAATCACTATGGTAATACCGACAACTAATTTTAAGATGAATCTGTGTGCTTTGTGAAAGGCCCATGCCTGTGGTTGTGCTGTACTTGAGGAACAAACCAAAACATATATTGTACAGTTTCAGTTATATTCAAACATTTCTTGTACCTCTTCTGAGTGCATTCTGAGCATCGTTTGTCATAGCATCTGCCTCGTCAAGGATAACCAACTTGAATCCCGACTTGAAGATTGTTCTTGTGCTGGCAAAGCTGAGGATTGGACCTCTAACAATACCGATACCTCTGTCATCTGAAGCATTCAGCTGGAAATATACAATCATACAACTTTATATTCCTCAAATCAAAAGATGGTACAGTTCCATACACACTACAAACAAATCACAATAAGCCATTTTGAGATATGGTGGACACATTGTAATTGCACTATTTGGTTTGGGTGAATCTGTCTGTATACACCCAGACCAAACAGTGCACTCATATGGTGTTCGCTATATCTCAAAAAGGCAAATGAAACAAGTGTAACACTACACTCAGTAACACTAGACTTGTACACAAGTCCACTTATGTTATGTGCACAAATGTTGTTTGACTCGTAAAGTCTAGCATTTTTCCAATTAGTTTTTGTTTTTTCAGGGTGGGGGGATGCAACGTGACTGGACACAGCGAATGTTTCCCTTGTTTAGCATAACAAAATGCTACACAAAATGTATCAGTTGCGACTCAAAAACCATCATTTACTAATCAGTATTAATCATTCAAATCAGTATTAATCATTCAGTGTGCGCAAACAAATTTCAGTCCAAACGTTTTGCTATGCAGAGTTGCTGGATGAAATCATTCCCTATGGCAAAGTGCTGAATGTTTTTCAACCAATATCAAAGAGCAGAATTCCAACAGCCACCAGAAAGCTAGGTTCTCTGATTATACCTCTAAGACCATGGAATTAAATTCCTTGGGTGAGTAGAGCTGCTTCGCACATGCAAGAATTGTTGAAGTTTTCCCTGTACCAGGAGGTCCGTAGAAGAGGAGATGAGGAAGTCGATCTTCATTCATAAACTTCTGAACTGTTGAGGTCAGAAAACAAAATGGGAAATTCCTTAAGTACTATTTTTAAATAAACACGATTTAAAGGCATCGTACACGTTTGGTAATTGTCAAAGACCAGTGTTCTCACTTGGTGTATCCCAACATATGCATAAAATAACAAGCCTGTGAAAATTTGGGCTCAATTGGTCATCGAAGTTGCAAGAAAATGATGAAGGAAAATACACCCTTGTTGTACAAATTTGTGTGCTTTCAGTTAGGAATAAAAACTTCTTGCAAGAAGTTTTTATTATTTTAGTGAGAAATTACCTCTTTCTCAAAAACTACGTTACTTCAGAGAGAGTCGTTTCTCACAATGTTTTATACTATCAACAGCTCTCTGTTGCACGTTACCAAGTCAGTTTTTATGCTAATATATATTTTGAGTAATTACCAAACGTGTACGATGCCTTTAAGAAAGATTCTGCAATGGGTCCAAATGTGAGGCCATTACCACTTTTTGAGGTATTTATTTTATAACAAATTTACTTTAATGCTTGAATGATTTCATAAATAACTCACTTGTTGAGATAATTTCTTGATGGGAGATAAGATCTTCCAACTTATTTGGCCTGTACTTCTCCACCCTGTGGCAAGGAATACAAATTAAATATTAAGAATTCGTTTTTCAACTTTAGTAAAACTTAAGATTGTCCATAAATTGTGCTTGTTTTGTTACAAAAGTTGGACAAAATGGACAACACCACAGCAATAGACCTTATGCATTGACGTAATCCAGCCGCCATCTTAGAGGTAAAACGATGACAAAACAATTGAAACGCACATATTTGTACGCGCGGCACACAAGATTGGCCAATGAACAACCTCCTTTTGACCTCTAGGCGAGGGCGCCCTACTGAAATGACATCATGTGCATAAGGTCTATTGGGAACCCTGCTCAATGTTGATACACATTTGACTTCAAGCTGAACTTTCCGTTTAGGCATCTTGTTGGCATCTATGTCATAAATCACAGATTGTTAAAATGAAAATATGTGAGAGAAATTAACACATTTTGTCACGTTTTTAATTTTTCTCCTCAGAAAAGACACAAAAAATGAAAATTTCTTTTTAATTAAAATAGGTAGGTTGCACACTTTTTGGTAGCCCACAGGCAGAGCAAATTTTAAGAAGTGGTGTTGACTAATAATACCAGTACAGACCGAAGGCAGTTTTTATCGAGACATTGTACGCTGGGCTAGTTGGGCTAGTGTGGAACGTGTCAAGGGAGAGCCCTGGAAATGGACTGCACTTGGCTTGCCATCAATCATCAGGTCGTCTGGAAAACATTTATTCATTAAATTATTAAATAATTGATGGCGTGTTGTGGCCGAGCGGTTAAGAGCACCAAACTCAAGCTCTGGTGTTTCTGGTCAGCAAGTTGTGGGTTCGAGTCCCTGTCTTGGCACTTGTGTCCTTAAGCAAGACACTTAACCACATGCTTAGTCCTTCAGATGGGACGTAAAGCTGTAGGTCTCGTGTGTTTCTATAACAACTATCATTCAATGCACGTAAAACTAAAAGACCCCATCCCTTATCGCTGAGATAAAACGCCCTGCGCTGCCCGGTGTGTCTGGCATGCGCAATGCGTACATCTTCAATTCAATCATTTGAAGGCTGCACAAGAAGAAGACGTTGGATTTTCCTCTGCCAACCCAACATCAAATGCCTTGGGCCCTTTTCCTATACTTCACTTAAAGGAAATTGGGTTTTGTATAAAAAGAAGCTAAACAGTTAACCAGTCTCATCTATACTTGCATGCACACTAAGCTAACGTACACAACCACAAGAGGGCGGAATTCAGACACAGGCACTGATGCAGCTGGCTCCATATTATACCATGCAGGAAGGAAGAGTCCATGATTATACACACACACTGGCTGGGTTATGACAAAAATCACTAGCAAATGTGCAACATTTTATTCTTAAAAACCTACTTAGAGACCCTCAAATTTAACAGCAAATCACACAACCATTTCGTTAGAGAAAGGTTGTGGTTAGTATTCATAAAAGCAAAACTAAAATAGTATGAAAATTGTCCTTACCAAGGGAGATTTGTCGGAGTTTTAGCTCCCGTTATGGCCATGTTGACTTTTTTGTTTGGCGCGAATGAGTTCACAAGGTGCCGACTTATGACGTCAGCACTTCACGTGATTGATAGGTACGTGCACTTTGTGTCGTGTGTACGAAGTACCTGTGTCGAACCAACTACTATTGATATAGGGAGACTACTTTTAGCTTTATTAAAAGTTCTTTATTCAAATTCAATAAATGTGATGATAAAAAAATAATAACAACCTGATAGTTTAAGTAGCTATACAGATAATACTTAATAACTGTAATTGGTACAAATAACGTCATTTTAAAAATATCAGATTGTATTATACTACATTTTGTCCCCTCAACGTGAGTCATTTGCATTAATATTACCTAATCGAAAAATGGTATGAACTAGATCCCATAAAAATATGTCTGCTTGATGTTGTCGAAGAGTGCGACACCCAGAAATGTCCCGTCATTTTCATAGATTTTTCCCAATTCTGAAGGTGGATCCGTGAGTTAGATTTCTTCCCCAGATCGGTTTAGTAACGGTCATGGCGGATGAACGCTTGGCAGTTTCTACGGCTCTGGAGAACTTACAGGCAATCCAGTCTGTAATCGACGGGCGAATTTCTCGTTTGGACGGATTGCGGAAGCTGGGCTCCAGTGACTTCACGCAACATGAAATTAAAACTGTTGAGGTAAGGACCCCGTGTTTTTTTTTTTACGTAGTTGTGGTTTTTTGTGTGTATGCATTTATCGTGTACTGTGTAGCTGTAGACTAGGTTAAATTTGTGTCCAGGTAACTAGCGATTTCAGTTTCAAGTTTCAAATCTGCAACACTAACTAAAACTGTTATGCCAATTTTTGAAAACAAACCAACCTTGTTCAGTTGTTTGTGTTGTCCTTTTTCATTCCAATGGGGGTGTACTAATCTATGTGACGTACATCATGGATACTGTGTTGAAATTGTTACCTAGTTTTATTACCAAATTACACCATGATCATCTTTCTGTACTGTGTAGAAACCTCCTCCGGAGTAGTGTTACTGCACTGGCCTAGTATTTATTAATACAAAGTAGGGTATCATCTAGACCCAGCCCAGTAACTGGGGCGCTGTACTTTTCAAAATTTTGACATCCGCGGTCGTAGCATGACTAACGCCCCAGCTACGCGTTGTATATTACCACAGGCATGACAGGGATTTTCAAATTGATATAAGTTGACACAAAAAATGCCTCAGAATGACAAAAATACCCAACAAAATAGCTTTAAAAACGCTTCTTCATAAGATGCAACATCAAGCATTTAAATGTACTCACGATTTGATTTTGAGCTGAAAATTTACGATTTTCAGAGAAACCACCATGACGTCAAACTCTCAGTTGACTGACATTCATACTGTGTGCACTCACCGCAGCGCGTGATTGCTGTGCGAATATACAACGCATTCCTGGGGCGCTAATACTACCACAGATGTCAAAATTTCGAAAAAACAAGTACAGCGCCCCAGTTACTGGGTCTACACCGGAGTATACTCGCACATACTGTTGTTAGTGTTACTGCACTGGCTTAGTATTTATTTATACAAAGTAGGGTATCATTAGTTGCGATAATCGTAACCTTCCATCCTCCCGACCGTCGGGAGGATGGAGGGTTATGATTATCGCAACTAGGGTATCATCATCAGTCAGTGCATACATGTGCAGCGTTGTAGCCACGGTGGGCGGCGGTGGGCGGGCCCGCCCAGCACTGACAATTTCCGCCCGGCACTTCGGCTGAAAAATAGACTGCCGCCCACCACAAAATTTCCCCCAAAATTAATAAAAAATGAAAAGTACTGCCAATATTGATCACATTGAAAGACTAAAATGTCATGTTTTTCGTGTTTGTAATTTTAAATGCAGTTTGTAATTTTTTTGAGCCGGAATTTCGAGCAATAAAAACTCAAACGTGTTTCACACGTAACTTGTCTCTTGCATCGTGTGAAGTTTTCTTCGTGAAATGTGCCCTGACGTTTTTAACGAACGAACTATAGTACAGTGTAGTAGGCGTACCGTCTACAGACGCAGTGCGCTGGTACCGTGTACATGTACATGGTGTATGTATGTACATGTGGTGTACACCAGCGCGCGCTGTGGTGGACCGTAGAGTGCACTACAAGTCTAGTCGTGGGTTTTTCGCGGGGATTTCACGCATTACATGTACACACAAACAGTATCGCCACACAACAGTACGACGGTTGTGTAAAGTTTAGTGTACCAGTTCGCGTATCCCGGATGTAGGCATGTAAACACGTCGCTTCGCTCTTGGTCCACCTGTCATGCTTGTATGTAGTGTTGACAGCGCGCTGGGTTTTAAATTGATTGAGATCCGTGTAAATTTTAAGATGGCCACGCAACGTAAGCTGGACGATTTTTTGGAAAACGGAAAAGATTGGAGGATGATAGCAGTATCTCTGGTGGTACAGCTTCAGTTAGTGCTGAGAATGAAACTGTACCTGAGACTATCGAGCCAGTAATTACTCCACCTTCAAGTTCAACTTCATCGCGGGATACAAGTAAACAGCAGAAACGCGCCTTAGCATTTGATGCGAAGTGGAAAGTTAATCGGCCTTGGTTAACATATGTTCCTGGTTCAGGCATGTTCTGCCTATATTGCCAACAATTTGACAAGAGACCCTTTGGACGCGATACTTGGAACAAAGTGGGATGTGTCAGGCTGCGATTGGAAAGCATCAAATCTCACGAGACCACAGTGGAACATCGTGATTCTGTTACAGTCCACTTGCAAAGCCAAGTTTCTTCACACATTGGTGAGTTGCTTTCAAAACCGAAGGAAGTTAGCAAAGACAACATGGTAAAGGCTTTCCAATGCCTTTACTTTTTAGCCAAGAACAACATCCCACATACTACTAACTTTGAGAAACTGCTCGACTTATTAAATCAGCTTGGATTAAATGTTAAGAGCAAAGTATGCAAAGGGGAGAATGCCCAATACACTTCAACAACATCCATTAGGGAATTTCTTATGTGTCTCAGTGAAGTTATTGAGGTACAAATACTTAACGAATTGAGAGAAAACAAGTATTACTCCCTGATGTTTGATGAAACAACTGATATAAGCACCATTGAGCAGATGGTTATCCATGCTAGATATGTACAAGAAAACGGGGAAATAGTAACAAAATTTCTGAAAATAATCGACTGTCTGGACAGTGATAAAGGTGATGGTGATGAATTGACCGCACTAAGCTTAAACGCTGATAAAGTTTGTAAGAAAGTAACCGGCTACATCGAGGAAAACCAACTGCCTTATGAGAGGTTAGTCGGCTTGGGCACAGATGGTGCTGCTGTGATGGTTGGAAAACTAAACGGAGCTGTCAAAAGAATAGTAGATACGCAAATAGCCAAGCAAATTGGTAATGACAAAACTGTAAAAGCATTAGGACAGCACTGCGCAGCCCACAAATTAAATCTGGCGGCTTCCAAAGCAGGAAACTCCTTTCCAGCAATTGTCCGGTTCAAAAGAGTAATACATAAACTTCATGACTTCTACTCAAGAAGTGCTGTGAGGACCAAGGGCTTAGAAAGTGTGCAGAAGCTTCTCAAGAATTCGCTAGATGCTGGATCAGGAGAAACCGGAAAAGTGTTAGACCCAAGTGCTACTAGATGGCTGGCGTTAGGCAAGTGTGTAGTGGATTGAAAAATCCTTCCAAGTGTCCTTGTAAGTCTAGAGAGAGGGTGCTGAGAGAGGAGACATTGTTGCAGTTGGACTTTTCCACATGATGAAGAAAATTGAGTTCATTGCCATCCTCCTCCTCCTCTGTGATGTCCTTACAACTATCAATAGACTAAGTTGTCAGTTTCAAACTGAGTCGGTAGATTTTGTACAGATTGCACTCTCCCAAAAGGCAACCATAAATGCACTTGAATCAAAGAAGGACAAACCAACCTATGATGACAACTTCCAAAGTTTAATAGGTAGTCTCGGCAAAAATGGCTTCAAAATAGATAATGAAGAAGCAAAACTCTCTGCATCAGCATTTGACACCAATGTTAAAAGGCCTTTCCTTGAAAAACTCAAAGAAAACATCTCAGACAGATTCCAGAACAACAATGTAATGGAAGCATTTGGACAATTTGCTGACAAGTCTTATTATGTAGAACAACAGAGGGAGGCAGAATTATCCAAATCGGTCACCATTTTGACAGAACAATTCGGCCTAGACAATGATGAGGCACAAGTAGAAGTGACAGATATCAAACATTATATTGATTGTCTTCAACCAGCAGCAGCTGCAGGTCCTTGCAACTTTCTTGACATTTTGGTTTCACAAAACGGCCTCTATGTTTCCAAACATTGCTAAACTTGCCACAATCTACAGAACATTGCCTCCTCATACTGCCGATTGTGAGCGAGCTTTCTCACGGATGAAACTTGTAAAGACTGGAATACGAAATAGATTAGGAGAAGACAGCCTGGATTGCCTCATGCGCATTTCCCTCAATGGACCCCCTTGTGATGAGTTTCCATATGTTGAGGCAGTAAAATTGTGGGCTCAAAAGAAAGACAGGAGATACAAAGTTAGATTAATGTAAAGGTAAGCTTCCTTCTTAATTGATAAGTTACAGTCACTCAGCCACTGACACTGACAAGATAATTTATTATCTGCTCTATTTCACAAATGCATCACCTTTCTTCAATCTTCAACAATTATTTTGTATTAATACATTTTTGTAATTGTATTTTAAAATTGTGATTCTTGAATCATACAGAATGTGCAAAATAAGTAATTGGAATGTTAATATTAAGCCCTGAAAACAATCCTTATAACAGAGGAACTTCTAAATGTGCTGCCAGTTGAAACCCCATAGAGGCGTTGCTCGTGCCCTTTGCTCACGTGGACGTGACACGCTGCGTACGTGCGCACTGCTCGCAATCTCTGACCAAATTTAAATTCAGCTGCCCACCACTAAAAATGTCCTAGCTACAACACTGTACATGTGTCATTGGTATAGCTTGTAACTTAAGTTACTGGTGGTAGGGATGACTGGGGCGCTGTACTCTGTTTTTTCGAAATTTTGACATCTGCGGTCGTGATGTCTAAATTTCGGGGAAAAAAGGATTAGTACAGCACCCCAGTTACTGCTGGGTCTACTTCGGTTCATATAGTTCACTAAACATGCAAAACTAATGTAAAAGTGTACAATAATATTTTACATATGTGTTTCTTATCAGGAAATTCCACCGTGATTAAATTATTATTCAATCATACAAGTATACATAGATTAGAATAATTTCCTTTATAATTTTACGTTTAAGGTAAATGTATGATTTTGATAATAACCTTACCAAAGTATGCATCATTCATGTCTGTTCAAACTTAAAATCATGTCTATCGCAAAAAAATCACTCCAATATCGTTTTAGTCACATCTTTTCATCATTCGTGGGTAGCAACTAGTCTTAGAACTATGAGGTTCGTGCGGCTATCATGGAGACGATAGCGGAACGATCCTTACAGTCCTAGGATTTGCTAAACTATAGTGTACCGCACTTTGTAGGAAATTTGTATACCAGTTACCATTACCACCCATGCACCAGACGTTTTTATTAATGAGGTCTTTCACGGGCTTATCATTTAATTCAAGATTAATTTGCAGCCTTTAAAAAATAATTGACCAAAAATACAAGATTTCACCACCATTAGTTAAATGTTTTGCTATTTAAGTATTTTATTATTCACATCCATTTGGGGTAAGAAAGGCTGAAACCTGCCACTTGATAAAAGAAATTTGTCTGACACTGACAGCTCTTGACCAAAAGTATTGCAGTGATTTTGGGAAGATTTTGATTTTGGTGATGTGTTTTGTTTTGGCAAGTTTTATGTTCTTGATTGAATTCAAGAGATTGACGTTAGTATGTATCAAGGTCACACTCAGTAAGGTTAGTGGGTGACAAAGAGTGACTAATCAGGTTAGAGGAATTACACCAAAGTCAACAATGTCACAGACTATGTTAATAACATTATCTTTCTTGCATGTGTAGGATATCAGTATGGCATGTTTGTTTGTAACTCTTTAGTGTTTCATTGTAACATTGTTGCCTAATTCAGTATTTATTTGATTGTTTTTAAGTACCTACAATGTACATTGTACTTGGTAGAGCTTATATTGTAAATCAAAAATAATTTTTATTTCAATATATCTAAGATGCTATGATTTCAAGTTTCCTGATGCTGACATAATATCAGTTTTTCACTCACAAAATGTATTAACAAAACAAACTTTTTTCGATAAGTGCACTGGGTTCTTTTACCTGCATTACACAACACACGGACCAACGGCTTGTTACGTCCTATCCGAAGGACGCAGCAATAATGGTTAAGTGTCTTGATTAAGGACACAAGTGTCACGAGTGGGACTCGAACCCACACTCTGCTGAACAGAAACACCAGAGCTTGAGTCCGGTGCTCTTATCCGCTCGGCCACGACATGTTACTTCTAATAAAAGCACATTCAAATAACAGTCTGTACCTTGCTGTAGCAAACTTTCTGTGCATTTTGTGTTGCAGAAAAATGACTGAAAATTGTACATACACGACTGAATTCAGTAGGCACATCATTCTTTACTAAATTGATAATTGTTTCCAATTTGAAAGGTTTTTAAAAAAAATTGGTGTTGCAGGTTTTATTTATTACATTTTTTTCCAATTTAAATGATCTTCTTTGGACGATTTTGACACCACATATTCCCATGTTTATAAAATCTCATGGCTAAAATTAATTAAACTGTCAAAATACCTAATATTTAATACTCAATACCTATTGGTATTTCAATCCTTGTTAAGAATTCCACTAATTAGGCAAGTATTTCAATTTTAACTCTCATCAGTTCAACAATACATTTCCTTGCACAGTAACCATTGTTACTAGAGACAGTTGTATTCTCTTTTGTCTGTTTTGTTTGTCGATTGTTCTCATATATTCTATTAGAGAAATGTGTATAATTTACTGTGCACAGTCCAATTTAGCCAAAAGCTGGTATGCTTGATGTACTTGAGTGCTTTATATGCAATGGATACAGGACCATGTTGCAATCTCCAAGTACATTGTATGCAGTGCGGTGACCTTGTCTTTTGTGTAGTGTGTTAACCATAAGGTTTGCATGACTCATTGACTATGCCCTAGCTCTCCTTGTGTTAAGATGAGTATTGATTAACCAAGAACCCCACAGCATTCTTAGAAATTCCAAGGACAACTTGAACATGTTTTATCAAATACACGACTAAAGGCAATTTGTTGTATAAACTTGATCAAGATTTGTTCTGTCTTTTAATAAGAGGTGGCATTTTGTTGGTACAGTTTGGGGGAAACAAACGCTATAGAGACATTTGTGGCTAGTCTAATTGCTCCCAGGTTTCAAGGAAATGGGAGTGTGTGAGTCACTGTCTGTTTGGAGCATACAGGGCATTGACTCAATGGAGGAGGGCATGAACAGTTTAAATTGTGAATGTCAGGAGTGAGCGCAGCCTGTAAGACGTACCACAACCGAGCAATTCTTCTAACTCACCACAAATTATTGTTCACCAGAATTTCACATACAATTAGGGTAGAGTCCAAGTTCTCGGAATGAAAATAAAGTCTTGATTTATAGTTCATTATAAATAGTTTGTTCAACCTAACCCAAGATGAATTTTCCAAATATTCATGGGCTAATAAAGTACTAGGTTTTTTTTTTCTTATAATGTCCTACATCTCAGGGTTCATGACATTTTAAACTGATCTGTAACACCTTTGTACTTGATTCTTTCACCGTCAATTCTATTATATGTGCATTTCAATTCAAGTTTGTTTATCTCTTGGTTCACAAAACTACATGTCTACTTTAAATTTAATTTGATTTTGCTAATATTGCATTTATTGCATTAAGTAAGGATAATTTATTAGTTTAATTTAGTTTATGGGAAACATTATGCAGTGTACACACATGTAACAATTGCTAAATTGTTGTGTTTTTGCACATGTTTTTGTGTATAATATCAGATTTTGTTTATAAATAAGTTGTGACATTTCCAAACAAGTTTGAAAACTAGTTATTTGTTTTGTATAGTAATTATTATCTCTGAAATACTATTTAGAACTTTACTACACATGTGTTTCAAAGAATTTCTCCTAGAAGGGGATTTACAACACCCAGGGATGAATTTACTCACAATCCATTCCTGACATGACCCCAAAGTGAATGCGTTTTTAAGTATAAGTAAAGATCGTTTGAATCTGAGTCACGCACTGCATTGGGCTCAATTCTTATGTAAGGTTTGATATCTCAGACAGTATTGAGTCAGTTAGTTGAGGAGTGATTCATAAAGATGTGACACCATTATTATCCAACAGCAGGTCTGTAGATTTCCATGTGGGTGGGGTAGTAAATTCCAGCCGTTCAAAAACGAATTCCTTTTTCTCGTTTGCTGTTAAAATAGAAACCAAATTGACAGGAATATCATCGTTCATCCAAGCAAAAACATGTTGTAGTTAAATTCTTTAGATTGCGCAACTGAGCATCATACATGGACTTTGCAAACATTTAATGTACCATTAACATTTAAATGCATCATTTGCTTTCCAGTAATACAAACAAAGTTTGTTCTCGCATTTGTTACAATTTTGAAAAAGTCATAAGAGAAGACCTTTATTTTTTGTGTAACTAAATTTACAGTCAGTTACCAACAATGTTTTTATGTAAGTTTTTAGATTGTCCCCAGAAATGTGTTGACCCAGGATGTAACATGCCTGGAATAACACAGAAGCCAGGGAGGCCATGGCTTCTGTTGCCCTAATCTTGGCCTTGGTGCCCCTTAAAAATATTCCCATAGAAATAGCTTTTAAAAATTTTCAATGGCTTTGTCCTCTCATAGATGAAAATCCAGGTTTTATGGAATAAATCAACTTTTGTATTAGAATGAATTTGAAATACACCCAAGCCCAATTTGCTTTAAATTGTTAAGCAGAAGAAAAGAAAATTCTGCAAAGCAAAATTAACAGGAAACCAGTCATAAACTGTATTATAAATGAAATGATACCTTGATATTTACTGTGCTTCTGAGGAATTTTGTTTTGTTTTTGCGGAATAGTTTTGTGAAGTCGGTTCCTGGCTATGGTTAGTATACAGGGTTCTCCCCAGGTTTTTTCAAAACTGGCATTCTGGGTGAAAATTTTGGGATGTTTGGCCGAAGCGCGCTGAATTGAAACAAGGTCTTTGGAATGTTTTCTACTAGGTGTTTTTCTTGGTATTCAAAGCCCTACTGTGCAATTGGTTTTCTTTTCATGTTTTTTGTGAAACTACCATATTAATTTTTGTTTGACATATCGGTCGAAATTTGCGCGTATCGGTCCAATACGCTAGCTTGTGCATGGGGAAAAACCTGGTATAGGAGTAGTGAATAAATTATGGACTTGCTACATGTGTGTAATATGTAGCCAACAATGATAAAAACTGTTCATGCATGCACACGATACACTGTAAAAGTGCATTGCCCAAATTCTCATGACTTCTGGCTGGAGGTACATGTACAGCCCTAATAAAACTACACATATTTTGACATCTCTTAAAAGTTTATTATACAATGTTGTTTTATGTCTGTAATTTACAATTGATCGGCATAACTCAGCAAACGCATTGTCATGTCGCTCATTGTTTGAGTTTCATGGTCTTGGTATTTACTACTCTGAGGTATTTTGGGATTTTGAAAGAGTAGCCTGTCACACAGTGCCCCCATTTCACTAGGTGTGTCTATAGAATGTGAAGTATTTGTAAATCACTGGCTTTGTACACAGAGGTGTGTTGACACCTAATGTCAGGAAGTACCCCTCCAGATCATTAGTAACAAACCCAACTGTCTTTATAAACATAGGCTTTGAAAGTAGGTTGAAAAGACAGTTGGATTAAAGGGTCTATTAGAAATGGTACTAAGATCAATTTTTTGTGTGAAAGCTTGTGATTTGAAATTGCTAAGACACCATCTTAAATGCAGACATTGTTGATGTTTGGACTGAGGGACATAAATACACCCAAATGCTAATTGAAAACCAAGTTGCGTCAGAAGCAGAAACAGTCACCTGGCCATGTGTATTTTTATAGCGAATTCCTTGCCCATTTTTACTAAGCTTGCAGAGTTGTTAAAGCAATTTGCTCTGAATTTGAAATAAGGCCCTGGTCTTAATTAACTCTCTGACCAATGCCGTGTCCAAATTGGCGGCTCTGACTACGGCTATGGCTGGATTGTCGCATTATCATGTATTGAAGTATTAGCAACAGTCATAGCCGTAGCTGTAGCCACCAATTCGGATACGGCCGAAGACAGTCAACAGTAAACAAACGCAGAATGTCATTGTTACTACATGTATGTAGGCCTAGATACATGATGGTTTTGGTAAGACTTGCGCAATGTGCATTTGATTTGGAAACTTAAAAAAAAACCTTTCATGATTAAAGCATTGGAATAGGTTTCCATAGAACAATGTTTAGCCTACATGTACATACCATTTAAGTTCAATAGGTTCAGCATGTGAATTCAGTGTTTCAAGAATTCACTGTTGGGCCTTAAGGTGGGGGATGTCTGAGCAATGATTCAATATAGCTTTACGTATATTTGACTGGAAAAAATAACACTGTAGGGATTTTATTGGTTTTGTCTGCCAATTTGAGTTATGACTGAGTGTATTAGTTGGCCTACAATGTACTTCATACCTGTGCACAGTGTATGCCGTCTGAAATGTGTGCATACAGTACCTGGACAGTGTTTTGGGGATTCTCTGAAACAAATGTTTCTGTCACGATGAAGTTCATAGGTCAATTGTCAAAGGTCGTAATCAGATTGCTGTGTTCTAAGCCAGGCACTTAACTAATACTGCTTTGTCCTTCAGATGGGACGTAAAGTGATAGGTCTCAGGTGTTGTGTAATGCGCCTAAAATAACCCAGTACACAATTTGTGAAGAGAAGGGGTTTGCCCAGGGTTTCTGGGATGGTCTGGCAGCAATATGCCACCTTGCCTTGTATCCCTTTCAAGGTGTTGTATTATGGTTGCTCGTCTTATAAAATCACTCTTAAAGGAACGTTACAGAACTGGTAATTAAAATTTTCTTTAAGATCACAGATTTACATAAAACTTACATGGTCTAATGATGATGATAGTAGAAAATATCCCTAGAAATATTTCTGTCTGAAATGCCATATTTGATGAGAAATAAATAAAACTAATTTCCAATTGGAGTTTATCGCTCATGAGCGTTTTATTCATGCATTGTATAACACATGCAAATGTGTAATCGGTTTTTCACTATTTTCTCGTGACCCAGATGGCCGATCGATCTCAAACTTCCACAGATTTGTCAGTTTATGTATATGGTGGATTATATAAAGTGCTTACACTGCCAGCAACTGTTTTGTTAGCAAAAACCAATTCTGTAATGTTCCTTTAACAAGCTTCTCCAAGTTTATAATCAGCGCCAGAAGTGTCATTTATGACAGGCATAGTGTATTATATTTATAAATATACACTGTTATTATTATTATTGTTATTATTATTATTACCACCTTATTAAAAACAACGATATATTGTACAAGTAAGTATATGCATTGTATGTACATGTACATTTACATTGTATGGCTGTGTACATGTAGTTTCATTGGAAAGTTGATTGAACTTTATGAGAAATAAGAAAAAGAAGTAAATTTATATTTTTAAAAAACATGCAGTACTGAGTAGGCCTAATCATTTCTTTTCAAAAATGAACATAACAGATAAATCGGTATGTGTAGGGCCTATGCGTACATGTACAGTACACTATTTATCAACAATTGAAAATGATGAAACTAGTTTGTTTTTAATACACACCTTACATGTGTACACTGGTTCTATCGTACATCCCCACAGCGATAGGTGCTTTACATGTACAGCTTTTTCAAGACAAATTGTAAAAGGTATTAAAACCAGAGCTGGCATCCTGTGCGTGCTTGCAAGTTCTGAAGAATTACCACATGGGTTAAGGTCATCCTGTTAGGAGATTTAAAGGGAAGATTAAACAGATAGAAACTCTCTTGAGTGTTTACCAAAAAATAGGATCAGGGAGGTGGTGGGTGTGTGTTAAAATAGCCGTGTAAATGCTAGACAACCGTCGGCATTGACTGGGTACTCTGTTAACGGAACGCTACATGTACGTTATTATTTTATCAATTTGCTTTCCAAGATCCGCAATTGGATAGTTTTCTAAGGAGGAAGGAATGGTTTGTCTTGTGTTTTTTGACAATGATGTCAAGGACCTGAAATTATATGGGCCTCTCTTTTATGAAAGTGTTCTTGCTTTAAGAACTCTGAGTTTTGTAGAATAAACAGGGTTCGCCCTTTACTTTTTTACTAGTCCATCACCTTTTTCACTTGTCCATATTTCAAATGAATTAGGGAAGCTTTGCAACACTGAACTAGCCAGCCGGACCACTTGGGGTCAATTTTGACTGGTCCTGTTTTGTTCTAACTAGCAGTTTGCCAGCAGACCATTGTTAAGGGAGAACGCTGATAAATTGTTCCCTTTCAACGCTATGCTTGTCTTGTATGACACCACAATTCTTAGAATATTATCTGTTTATTTCCATATAAACCTATTATGGAATGTGTTGATGAATTTCCCAGCTGAAGGTTAGATGTGAGAAGTACATGGCTGACCAATCCCCTGTAAGGTCACCCCAGAGCAGTAAGGTCACCCTGGGTAGCAGCAGTGTAGTCCATCAGTGTACATGTTATGGTGCCTGGTTATTGTTGAGCAAGGTCGTGAACTCTTCCTGACCCTGGATCACAACAATGGGTGATGGACAGTGTTTTATAGTGGACATGTACATGTAGTGGCTGGGCCAAGAGCCTTTTGCATGCATTAGGTAATCAATAATGAATAGACAATGCAGGATGGACAGAATTGGATATTTGGAGTCTGACCAAACTTGTATCTTACACCTGAAAAGCACATTGTATGTAACCTTGATGAACTTTTGAACCTAAGTTCCTGTCTATGGAATGAAGTTTAAGGGGTCTGTATACGTTTGGTAATGACTCTGATAATTAATGGTAATAAAAACTTATTTGGTGAGAAGTACAGCAGCTTTGGATAGTAGAATGCATTTTTTTGAAACTTTTCACTTTGAAGTACTGTGGTTATGGAAGAAGATATCACTTTTTATCCCCACAAATTTGAATCTGAGAAGCGTTACCGACAGTAACGTTTTTCAGATTGTGTATTCCAATTGCAGGTTATTCTTCCTGCGTGGACATAACCATATTTTCGGCAATATTTTAAAAACGCTACACCTTTTCACAGGTTAGTTTTATGGTATATATCTACAACTATAAAGGATTGAAACAAACAGTTGGTTCCAAGTACCAAATGTATAGGCTAGATAAGACATTTGAAATTGATGGGTTAATCGCATGTAGAGCTGCGCCAATTTCAAAGAGCTTCCCTTGAACGAATTAAGATTTAAACCATTACAATGTGTAATTGTATTTGCTTATTGGGCTGAGGGACTTTAAAAGCTGTTTGCCATCCCAGCCTCAGTTTGGTCTCTTGTACACGTACAGTGTACGTTAGTTTAGGAAAATTTATGGCTGCTCCATTTTTTGTGAAGTTTCCACAAACTACTTTGAAACGTGTCCACTTTGAAATTTCAAGGAAACCAAGTAACCAGCTGCCTGAGAGATTGGCACATGGTAGCATACAACCCGTGATGATAACGCAATACTTAAATTGTTGTGAGTAGCAGGAAATGATCTTGAACAACATGTGGCATGAGTTAAAAAGAAGGTACATCAAGTACAGTAACAGGAATGAGTGTAACGTAAATGGAAGTACATGCTATGGACATTTCACTTTCCGTTACAAAATTTTAAAACTGCGCAATGAATGGTTTCAACAAGAGACTTCTGTCTTGTGTTTTCCAAGTCTAAGAACAATTGGACAATACAGTGTTTAGTCTCAGTATAAAGAACTGATACAAACCACAGACCTCAAACAAAGGCTTATCTTTATGCCTTGGTTGCTCTATGGTTTGCTTTAGCCAACAATGTTTGATTGTACAGGTAGACAAAAAGGAAAAATCCAGAGTTCAGGAAGGGGTTCAAAAAAGAATAAGGCGAGAAAAAATTCATGTTTAGCGTCCTCGCCTGCTTCCTTTTAAGAGGCCGCCTGTTTTGTTGGTTTGTTTATGGTGGGGATTTTTTCGAGAGAAAAAAAATGTAAACATTTTAACTTCTCATTATTTTGGTCTCATTTTCTGTCCATAAGAAGCCTGAGTCCAAGTGGCGGCCATTTTGAAGAAAGCTGGCAACCATCTTTAAAATTAGCTTGGCCGGTTGTCTTAAAAAATGTGTCGGGCAGCCATTTTGGGAAAAAAAAACTGCCGCCTTCCTTTTTTCAAAAAGGCAGGACGCTAAACGTGTTTTTATTTTTATTTTGCCTAAGTAAACCTGCAGGTTTTTTTTCAATAGGTGCTAAACTCACAAGACATCCAAGAAGGCTGTGTGTGTGTGTGTGTGTTATACCCCTGTAGTGTTGGACATTAATGGCCATTGATTTGAGAAATTAACAGAAGAATGACTGTAGAGAGGTCTTTACCTACAGCCCTTGGCCTGGTGTAGAAGTCAGATGTAGTACTATCAGATTGTCACTGGCTGCCATTGAAGGCTTCTTGAACACTGTGCAAGTCAAAACGGCCATGGACATGACCAAATTATCTCAAGTCCAATGCAGTCCGATCTACCAGTAAATTTGATCCCTATATACAAGATGCAGAGATTTGTAGTAATTTTGTATCACTTGATAAATTCTGAATACAAAAATGCACTTCCCCCTCTCGTCAATTTTTCTTTGTTCAACCCAAAACTATTTTTAAAATGTTCATAATAGAGGTGATGTAATGTATGGCTCAAAGTTGAAGTTTCTTACTAATAACAGATTTGAACAAGTCGATAGTGGTTGATATGTGAGCAAGGCTAGGGGATGTAACCTTACGAGACAAGTGTTAAGATGGCTGACCAGTGAAATAGACAGGTCATGGAAATCCAGCATTATTTTAGTAGTTTTGTTCTGTATCTGAATTGCGTGTTGAATACTTCAGCTACACCTGTCTTGAACAAATTGTTGAAAAAAAGACGTTCAGGTACTTTTTACCAGAGTAATATCTCTGCCAATAAAATTTATCTCTGCTAATAAAATTTAACACATTTAGGTAGTTGATCCATTTATTTAAAGGTTGGGTCATAGATTGGTTTTTGTCAACATAATGCTGATAGGTAAAATTATAAAGACAGATACACTAAAAGTCACATGTGAAAGTTTCAGCTGAATACAGCTCTACTTGCTGAGAAAACAGCAAAAACTGTCATGGTATTTTCACAAGAATGTCAAATCCATCAACTTTTAGCGAGGTGACAGCGGGTACTAACCCGCATCTCTGGCCGCAGCATTTGCAAACGGATACCAACCCTCCTTAGATTCAAATGTTTTGGGGTGAAAAAATAACTCAAAACCATATTACTTCGAAGGGAATCCTTACTAAAAATAGTTTACTAGTTAATCGTAGTAGCTGCAGTGCTTCTCACCAAGTAAGTTTAATTAATTTTCAGGGTATTTAACCAAACTTTGACCCTACCTTTAAACCATCTTGTGAAACCCTTTTGGGTTACTATTCATAAACGTAAGTATTTCGTACCCCATTCTCTCTATAACAAAAATGGGATTCATCCCAAAGGTTTATCTGAGTCACCAATCCCAAAATAAACTGATAGTAAGTTAACAACAACAAACACAACACAACAATTGGAAGGGCGTTCAGGATGCAGTTGTGACTCCTTTACCATCATAGAAATACAAAGTGAATGCCCCCAAGGCTCACTGATGCAACCCCTAGTGTATCATGGGACTACTTTGATAGACATCTTCGGCTATGACTCATAAGTTAGAACCCCAACTCACTACATGTATATCAACATGAACGGAGAATGAATGAGCTAGTAAACTGTGAACTTTGTCAAATTTAAGTCTGTAAACACTAGTTGTTTTGGTTTGTTCAATTGTAGCTTGCGATGGCAGTGGTACTGCAACATGTGGGGGAGTTGCATACATGTAAAGCTGCTTACCTAAAACGAAACAGTTGTGAAACTTTCTGTTTTGTCATGGGAACGTTTTGCACACTGTTATATATAGTTATGTCGTTAGCCTTCAAAGCTTAGCACTAATAGGCACAGATTGTGTAAATAACAGAATGTGCGAGCTCATGATTTAAATTTACAAAAGGTACTTCAATTCAAATTGATGGCTGTTGAGCCATTTCAAACAAGAGTTTATGTATCCATGGTATTCAAGTCAGTGCTACAACCCCCATTGCTCAGAACATTTCCCCCTCCCTTGCTCAGAACCCTTGCCCCCCCCCCTCCCACATGAGATCGATAAAAATCCCCAAAAGAATACAATTACACTGGTACTTTGTGAGCAACATTTGGCAAGGTAGTACACACCTAAAATAATGTGTGTTTAGGGAAGCGTTCCCAACTTTGAAATTTAGAATAATCCAGGTGCAGTCCAAGTAGAAAGCTAAACAATATTATGAAACAAGAATGGGAATTTCCCTAAACCACCACCAAGTGGAGCAGTTTAAGGGAGCAATCAGTGCTTAAAGTCACAGGCTTTTTACTAGCACAACATATGTATAGAGCACCTTGCACAAGTGTCCACCGTTTTAAAGGTATCGTACACGTTTGGTAATGACTCAAAACAAATATTAGCATAAAAAGCACACAAATTTGTACAACAAGGGTGTTTTTTCTTTCATCATTTTATTGCAACTTCGATGACCATTTGAGCCCAAATTTTCACAGGCTTGTTATTTTATGCATATATGTTGGGATACACCAAGTGAGAACACTGGTCTTTGACAATTACCAAACGTGTTCAGTGCCTTTAAGGCACCACACCTCAATCCTTGTTAAATTGCTGAGCAGGCTTTCAACCAGTACCAGCATAGAAGTAGAAGTAGGAAGTGTAAATTGGCATACTAATGACCCCTTACACCAAGGTCACAAAAAGCTACATGTACTGCTGTCACGTTCGCATTGTTGGTGTCAATCTCTTAAATGTTTGCCGTGCCTCTGTGCCTAAAATGCGCGATACACTATGTATATGAACACACGCAAAGATTGACTCCCAAAATGGCACAATTAAGATTATTGTGGTGATGACGTCAGGTGAATTTTCGTCAATACAAAATGTATTTGATTTGAGAGGTACACCTGTACGTGTATTATGATGCAGGGCCTGGAATTTCATCTTTGAAGTGGCACCGGCCATTGTCGTTTGCAAAATGCACTTCCATTGGAACATCTTAAAAGTCTATGGGAAACCTTTGCAGGGGCACCAAGGCCAAGGCCAATAACAAGACAAAACGTATATGATTGGAGAGGTACGTGTATGATGCAAGGCCTAGAATTTCATCTTTGAAAGGGCACCGGCCATTGAAGTTTGCAAAATGCACTTCCATCGGAAAATCTTAAAAGTCTACTTTGATGCGACAGGAACACATTAGAAGTGACACTGTAAGGAAATTGATTGTTTTGGTGAATAAATCGTTTTAGGGTTGTTTCTGATGACAAAGGAAAAAAAATTCAAAATAGTGAATTTTGTTGGAGGTCCCCAAACTACAATTTTAGATTGTTACATAAACCGATCATGTACCGAAACCAAAACCAACTGCCATATCAGGGTAACAGATATATTGGGTATACTGTACATTGCAGATGCATAAATTACCATTGGACGTAGATTACTACTGTAGTAAAATATTGTTCAATAAACAATATTTATTATTCAGTTTCAAAACTAAAGCGATTAAAACTGTTTGCATTAAGTTACTAGTCTATAAATGCTGCAAAAACATTGGGTGTGTTTTATTTTGTTTGAAATGACAGATTAATGTACAGTACAAAACCTAATTCATTGTGCACAATTCCTAATATAGCTCAAAAATAGAAGTCAATTTATCATGTCACAAATTTACCCAGGTATTAATTTCTCACATACTTTCCATTCCAAGAAAAGAAGAATTCTGAAATAAATTACAGGGATACACTGCCGTATTAGTAGTTTGTCCAAAAAAGTCATTAACAAAAAAAACCATATCATGTTTAGTCCAATCCTGTGAAGAAAAAAACCCCAATTCCTTATTTTATCAATATGCTTAATAATTCAATTCTTGTTTCATTTTGTTAAAGGCACTGGACACGTTTGGTAATTGTCAAAGACCAGCATTCTCACTTGGTGTATCCCAACATATGCATAAAATAACAAACCTGTGAAAATTTGGGCTCAATTGGTCATCGAAGTTGCAAGAAATAATGAAAGAAAAAACATCCTTGTTGCACAAATTTGTGTTCTTTCAGATGCCTGAAAAAGACTTCTGGCCAGAAGTCTTTTCAGATTCAAATATTTCAGTGAGAAATTACCTTTTTTCTCAAAACTACGTAACTTCAGAAGGAGTCAGTTCTCACAATGTTTTATATTATTAACAGCTCTCTGTTGCTCGTTACCAAGTAAGTTTTTATGCTATTTTTGGGGGGGAGTAATTACCAAACATGTACAGTGCCTTTAATACATGTAGGTTTCATACTGTCTTTCACTTTTAGTTTTACGCTTATTTTCTGTGCAATTTCTTAGTATTGACTAAATATTTCTGAATGTTTTACGATAATCTACATGTTTTGAGTTCTAGTTGTGAGGTTTTTACCATTTGTACAGTTCAGCGCCTTGAGGCGGAACGGATCGGCAACTGTTTGGTTTGCGCTATAAATCTCTCTTTATTATTATTATTAATTGGTTTGGGGCCTCGAAATGTGGTGAAAATAAAATGATATGAAAAAAACTTAAATGAATTTAAGTGAAATAGGTTTTAAAGTTTAAAAAAAAACAGCCTGTGGCAATGTAATTTGTTATATTATTGCTTTAATTGTTTCAATTGTATTTATATTGCCATGCAATGCAATCATCAGTTAAAAGAGAAGATTCTAACAGTTTTCTCAATTAGACGATAAAAAATAAGGTTATTATTTTTTTAAAGACACTCCGTACTAAGATAATCTTAACTCCATTTATGATTTGATATTCAAATAAAATAATTTTTTGTTCTGGGAATCACTATGGCTGTACTATTTTTTTTATATTTTTTTTTAAAGTTTAGTTCATACAGCCACAAATCCAGTCATAAATTATCATAACCAACCATCCCCCCTCCGATATATTCCATCATAAATGTCTATCTTGAAAACACACACAATTGACACTCCAACCGTAGCTCTACCTTCCAACATAACCCATTAGGCATCTCCAGTTTCATCGCGCATAGATAATGAGCCTGTATCCCTGGCCCTATGCTGATTGGTTACCAGCTAGTATTCCATGCTGACCTGGGAGAATATAAAGCAATCCCTGGGAGATGATCAGTAACTCTCTGTACCACCTACGAATAATACAAAACCTTCATCAAGTCCGTCCATGTGTGGATAGGATGTATCCTTTACACAAATTTATGCATGAATCACATGCAGGTACAATGTTTACAGTAAAATGAGCTAATTTTAGTTGGGAAAAACAAATTGAAGGATTTGTACACAATTTGCAAATTTGATGATTGGTATAGAAAACATGCTAAGCATACTTATACAAACATACATTCGCAGTTACGCAGACTTTTAAGCATGAAATTCTCCTGTGAGACAAATTATAACTTGTTAGGATTTCACTCCCTTAATGCATATTTTGAAAATGCAGGTTTGTGTAACCACTGCTGTACCACACTACTGTAGTCCTAATGTATGTGTTTCGTAACGATAGAAGGTATCATTTTGCGTTGAGAAAGCATCAGTTGGAAGAGCACTACTAAAAAGACATTACTTTTGCTTTGTTTTCATTTATTTAAAAATGTACATGTCTGGGAATGTTTTATTTCCCTTTAACCATATTGGTTTTTGTATTTTACAATAAAACAATGCATTAAAGACAATGCATGTACTTCCTCGACCATAGTTTCACACGTACACCAAATAATTCACCAGTCTTCTGTTATTTGAATTAACTGCGAAAGTAAAAATTTAAAAACCCATTGCAGCAGCTTTGGCGTAAAACCCTAGGCCTAATAGAAGAGTTTTATCCAAATGCCACTGGTAGAGGAGGTAAAACACTGTGAGAGATTTAAACCAGACGCATTGTAACTAAAACTGCATCCTGTGTTTTTGCTGTTCTCATTTTAACCTCGACTTTTCAAATGACCATGACAATTCAATTTTGGATGGTTGCATATTTTTTACCCGGTATTGTAATATAACCAAATTTGGAGGTCAGAGGAGGAATAAAGAAGCCATGAGAAGGTCTAATTCCAAGGAAATCCGGAACTGGTTTTGTGATATCTGTGCAGTGACTTCCTTCTGCTAACCTGGATGGATGTGATAAGGATGCATTATGTCAGAGAGAAAGAGAGAGTTAGGGCGAGTGAGAAGTGAACAGACTTTGCAAGTCTAGTGTGTATCGAAAATGAGAAAAAACTCAAACAAAAACTATATTTTTCCAAGAAATTACATCTTCTTTTCAAATTATATTATACAAAATTTCTTGAAAATAAAAATACTGAACATTTTGTTTTAAATGAAATTTAATTGTTTGTATAGTTCTATCGGAAATGGATCAGACAGGCGTTTCAGGGTAGGTTTCAATCTCTTGTAGATGGTACTACTACCCACCCAAGATTTGAGTCATATTGGTATTTACTCACTTAACCATTCAAATACTTTTTGATTTTTCTGTAGGGTAAACTGGTGCAGCTATTTGGAAGGCAGTTGGCAATCAAACAACGAGTCAAGAACAATGGCTACCACATGGACAATGAGTTAAACCAGTTCCCTAATCTACGACAATGGTTGCATGTTGTAGACATACAAGGAAATGCAGTAGAGGTAAAGAATGTTTAACAATAACCCTTCCCCTTTCTATCCCCTTTTCATATAACTTGGATTAGGTTCAGAAACGTTTAAAAAAAAATTCAAAAAAAAATTATTCATTTTTTTTAGAATGAAAGCCAGTCTGAAAGAGAAAATAAAAAATACCAACATCAAAAATTCATTTGTTTTGCAAGAAAATAAATATATTTGAAGTCTAAAAGAATCTGATTTGTCAAAAATCCCATCTTGTGGCAGTTTTTGTAACTTGCACTAATCAAGACCAGGGTCCCATTTCATAGAGATGCTAAGCAGAACAAGCTGCTTATAAATGTTCATGTACAGAGGTTATCATGAGAGAACCAGTCAAGGGTGGTGCACATCACATGACATTTTGGCTGGTAACCAAGCAATGTTTCTCTGCTTAGCAAATTTGTATGCTAAGCAGGGTCCAGTTTCATGGCTCTGCTTACCATGGAATTCTTGCGCTTACGGCGCCCTGTAAAGCACACATTTCTTTGGGCCGTAAGCACAGAATTCCACGGTAAGCATCATCACATCATCACAACGCTGAGAGCTGTTGTCTGGCCCGTAGGCGCCCACTTCCTCGAATTGGCCGTGTTGAGAGTTTTTGAATTTCAATTCTGCGCAGCCCAGCGTAAGCAGAGCCATGAAATTGAGACCCGCTGTATGAAACTGAGCCTAGATTTAGGAATAACTGGTTCCTGAATCAGCATGCATTGTGTACAGGTTATTTACAATCAATTCCGGCGCTATCATTACACCCCTCTGTTGTCTGAAGCATTCCCAGTGCCCTTCCCTTAATGCCAAACCTCTCTACCTTTTCCTACCAGTCTTCCCCAGCTCTCTCATTTCGTCAATTAATTGTATGAAAGTGAAACAGGCTCCAATTTCAGATGGCTGGTTTCTGTACATATTTTGTATTATCTCTTGGCTTTTATAACTGAAGTACAAAGGTTTAGATGAGAAACTAATTAGTGTATGCTGGAGTAAACGCCCCCTGGCTTAAGGACTAAAAAGTGGAAAAAGATGGAAGTAAGCTTTGATATGATTTAAATAAAGTGTCACACAGCGTGTCGATTCTCATGATATACTCGGCATTCCCAATTCAGATTGTAAATTCTTGTTGAATAGAATTAAAAGTGCAAAAATAGTAGTTAATGTCAAGTGATAAAACCACAAGGGAAACTGTCTGGGCAAATTTGTGTTCATTTTGGGTTGAACAAGAAAAAATTGACTAGAGCGGGATTTGAAAGTGCGCCCTCTGGGTGTACGTGCCTGTGCTCCACCAACTGAGCTTTCTAGCCCTTATGTTGGCGGTCCCCCTGTTTTGTCAATATATTTGTTGAGGGTGCCAGTCAGAAGCCCAAAAAACACAACAAGGAAAACTGAATGGGTAAATTTTAAATAATCTTTGATTGAACAAAGAAAATTGACCAGGGCGGGATTTGAACATGCGACCTCTTGATTAACATGCTGGTGCTCTACCAACTGAGTTATCTAGCCCTAATGTTGGGAGTCTCCATATTTTGTCTACCTTTGTTCGGGGGTGCCAGTCAGAAGTCATTCAACCTGTAACTGCCATGTAGCAGGCCTGGAATTTCATCTTTGAGAGGGCAAGGCCATTTTCATTTTGCAAAGGGCACTTCCATTGTAAAATCCGAAAGTCTATTTGACACTTTTGAAAGGGCACCAAGGCCAAGACCAGGGGCAACAGAGGCCATGGCCTCTGTGTAATTCCAGCAAGTTTGAGATACAACCTGGTAAGCGGTAGGAGAGGGATCACCTCAAGGGGATGCGACTTTTTATTTCAAATATCAAGTAAAAAACCACAAGGGAAACTGACTGGGTAAATTTTAATTAGTTTTGGGTTGAACAAAGACAATTTAAACAAAGAAACCTTTTTCAAAAGACGATTTCGTTTTTCAATTTGTATCTCTTTCCTGATAAAGTGAAGCCAGGGATAGTTATATAAAAAACCACAAATAAGATCAGCATTGAAAGTAGTGAGGGCCGCCTCATGAATGACTGGACGATATCTTGCTGCATCGAACCCCACTGCAAATCATCACCTGGACGATTGACACGCTAGTCACTCCATATAAAGTAGGACATGCAGAGTTTTGTTGAGTCACTTTGCCAGATGACGTTATACATGTAGATCAGTAAAAACTGAATCATATCGTCGTGTTTGGATTTATTCAGGTGTACCTGCGATTACCATGTACATGTACGTCCACAAGAAACTCACACAATACATAGGGGAATACACAAGAAAACTGTTACTAATGCAAGATTATTTCATCACGTACACACTGTATGTTGGAGATTTTCCTGGGGGCACCAAAAAGAACATTTAAGAAGGTTTTTTTCTTAGTATTCAGTAGTGGAAACACTGATTTCTAAAATCAGCATCCTGTGCGCACACATGGCTCGGCGTTCATTGTCTAATAACAACTGCTGTAGGCTAGTAAATGCCCCTGTGGGCTACTGAAAAGTGTGCAACCTATCTTTAAAATGTTCTCCCTTTTTATTTCTTTTCTTTTTTCAGACGTGATAATACGAACAAAATGTTTTAGTTTTTTCTTTTGAGTGTGTGAGTGTAACTTTATCTGAACAATAAACCGGTTGTGATCTCTACCTACATTGTAATGGTTAAAGTTATGACAATACATGTTAAAAATCTGGGCGGTAAAACTTTTTCAAAAAGCTCAAGCGCAAGGTCTAATGTCCTCATGTGCCATCATAATCATGTAACAGAGTCAGGGGTCTCAAAATAAGCCTGCCTTAACTAGGGCCAATGATTTTCCGCGATCGCGGAAAACGGACGGAATTCGCGGAATCTGCCTTTTGAAACGGAAAACGGGATTTGAGTTTGAAGTAAAAAAATTGAAAATATAGTGACAAAAACGTAGGTTTTTTTCATGTTATTAAGGCCAAACCTATTGAAATTGATCAGGCAAGCTAACTTAACACTGCATTCTTTATTAAGTTTCTTTTTGTTAAACTAAACAAGCATCAGAAATCAGACCGTAAAAAGTTACGAGATCGTACTGTTGTGACTCGACCTGACGTAATACATAGCAAATGAATACACGTTAGACGGAGGGCAAAATCATCACATTCATGGCACGATCTTTACATTTATTTCACCCAAATTGCATTTTCACCCACCCTTTTATCAATGAACACAGACATTGATTTTTCATCTCAGAAAGGTCTAAAATCAACCATAATCTTTCGACATTTTGTCGCCTAAGCGAAAACAAAATGGCCGACAATTTGTTTCTGTGTGGAGAGGCCGGGAGAAGTACACGGTGACGTCATATGCAATGATACTGCAGTGCAACGGCTGTTACATGTTTCTTGTTTTTGTTGCAGCGCACAGTGAGACAGTGCATTACGTTTTTAGAAATTGCCAACTCCGGAACTGAATCGGCCGTTGATTTAAAAAAATAATTTACTCTCTTTTTCAGGAAAACTTTCAATTCAAATTAACATTTAAGAAGTCAGCAGTGCATCTTATACAAAAGTTATGTTTATAATCGATTCCCTGTGTATTAACAACCTTTTATCTATTAAAGAACATGAAACGGAATTTTTTTTGTCTGAAACGGAATTCATGTTTTTTAAAAACGGAATTTGCACTTTTCTGAAACGGAAAATCATTGGCCCTACTCAAGCTTTTAGGTAGCCAGCCGTGCAGCCGTGATTAGCACGGCCAAATGAAAACAAACACGGCCTATTTTTCGGTGTCACGGCTTCCACTTTTTAGCGCAAGCCGTGCTGTAAATCCCAAGATTGTTGTTGTTGTTGTTTTGTTTTTTTATACGGACAAAATCGTCAAGCGCCCAGGCAAAAAATGTCGAAAAATACTTACGACGAACACAAACTACCGTTTCAATGCGCTAGTAGATCGATCTTTTTGTATTAAATAGTGTGCAGCGACTGGTACCCAGAAGTCAGCTACTTTGTAACAGCATTTTGCGTGCATTTTTCTCTGTGTCGCAGGGCATCCTGACTACATTTTTAGTCGATGAACGGAACCTTGTATCCAAGACTCAATAATTGAGTCGACCCCGCGCTATCGTGACAGATATTATTAGCGACGAGTTTGGGGCGGGGAAAATGTAGTGCATCATGGCCCTTTTTGAAACCACGGCTTGTTTTTTTTCAATACACACCCTGCTCCACTAATCCTACCTAAAAGCTTGGCCCTACTTAACCTGTAAATTTGACCAGCTACATGTGTATTATTGGCAACATTCTCTCCTTACAACCCTGCCCCAATTTGACACCCCAAACCCCCACCTGTCTACCCTCGCCATTTTTCCTTTTGGCTGACTTAGACTTGCATGTATGCCGTCCTGAAGCTTTTTGCGTTTACAGGGTTTGCCCTTAACTTTTTCAGTGACTAGCCAGCAGGACCAGTTACTTGTCATTTAACTGGTTCCCCAGATTTTGCAGTTGTCCATACTTCATATTAAAATGGGGACGCTTTTCACATTGAACTACATTAGCCAGCCGGACCACTTGAAGTGAATTTTGACTGGTCCTCGGCTGTTTTAACTGGCATTTGGCCAGCGGACCAACTGTCGCTGGTTGAGTTTCAAGAAGGAAAGTGATGGATGGGGACATGGGAAATGGTGATGGCTATCTAAGATGCCTTCCTGGAAAGTATCATCAGTGATCTTGCAAGGAAGAGCATTTATCATAAAGTCATGGAGTAACAGGAAGTGCAACCTGACTCTGCATAATTCAAATCAATGCAATTAGTCCATAGACTGTACAGCTACTGCACATGTACTTCTTATAAGATTCTAATCGAGTTTAAAGGGATTGTATACAATTGGTAATTGGAACCCACTGTTTTGTAGTTATATACCATAAAACTAACCTGTGAAAATTTCATTTCAAAAGGTTGTAGCGTTTTTGAGATATGGCCGAAAATTTGAGCGGTTATGTCCATGCAGGAAGAATAATCTGCAATTGGAATACACAATCTGAGAAATGTTACTGTCGTTGACGCTTTTCAGGTTAAAATTTGTGGGGTTAAAGAGTGATATCTTTTTCCATAACCACATTACTTCTAAGTGAAAAGTTTCTCAAAATGTATTATACTATCCAAAGCTGCTGTACTTCTTACCAAGTAAGTTTTTATTGCCATTAATTTTCAGAGCCATTACCAACCATATACAGACCCTTTAAGATTTTAACAGAGTTTAATGATAGAAAATTAGTAATGATTTACTTCATGTGAGCAGAGTTAGCGTAAATTTAATGTGAAATTTAATTGAGGACTTCAGTGACATACATACAAGAGCCAATTAAAGTATTTAGACAGCACAAAATAGAG